>OY744520.1:162243449-162415949 GCA_963556195.1 Sepiola atlantica | reverse complement strand
TTAAGTCATGTTTGACGAAAAGATTTAATTCGTTGAAAAGTCATGGCTTAAGGGAGGAAAATAAATTTCTTTTATTTGAAATCCGATGATTTGAATAACCGATGACTTAATAGATATTGTATTTTGTACAATCTTTATTCTCATCTTATTTTTATATATATATATATATTTTGATTTTTCACTTAGTTGTAATTTCTCACTCAAGGTACTCAATTCCCCTGATGATCTGCCAAGCAAGGACCTGTTTGGTAGTGAAACACGTGTAGGTAAAAAAAACCTCTTTAATTTGAAAAGAATGTTAAATAAATAATTTTTGAATGAAAAAATATTTTGTGGTGTTGAGTGGGCCTCTGAACGGAATGCTTTAGTGAGCCTTCAAAAAATAACACACACATATATATATATATATATATATATATATATATATAGTAATCCAGGTAAAGTAAACATCCTCAGAATAAAAATCCGAAGAATTTCAACGGAGCTTATAAAGAATGCTCAATATCAAATAGATATATATAATTATTTTTATTTATACGGACATGTACATAATCTGCAACACTGCCATGTCGATGTTAACGATCAACAACTTTTAAAAACTGAGATCTCATAAGGAAGAATGAAAATCTGATCCTTCCCTTAGGTCATATTTCGAAAGAATGAAGTTGTAAAGAAGAAAAGAAAACGAAATTCAAAATTTAAGATTAGAAGGTCACATGGTCAGATTTGAAACCGTTGAAAATCAAATATAATGATAAACTTATGAAATAAAGTTTAAATTTGATCAATATTAACCACTTCTAGTATTATTAGCATTAATTTAGTCTCTATTTAATCTTAACCCTTTAATTATAATTACAATATTCTTAGGAGTTAGTGTTCTACACGCATCTGCCTTCTCTTATTTAACTTGGATTAATACATTTAATGTAGATCTATATACACTTGATGATACTTGTGACGATGTAGTTCAGTTAACGCATCATATGGCACCCCCCCCCACTCCTATTACTTATACTCACATTTGACTAAATTTAATAATAAATAAGATCAATCTTTTAAAATTTAAACAACTATAATTATCCTACAGTCTATGTTTGCAGTTTTTCTTGCATTTGCAATTAATTAGTATAAACCCTTGTTCCCTTTTTGTTCATCAATTTTCCTTTCATGTAATTTATAATTTTCGAACTAATTGGTATCTACAATGGCTATGTATATTGGAGGGTATGTGTCTTATTTTGTATGTATGATCAGTATAAATATATATATATATTGTATCTTTATATGTATGTATAAGTATTTGCACTTCTTTACCCTTATATATAGATTATGTATGTATGCATAAGTGAGTGTACATTTAATGCATGTGTGTATATATGTATGTATCTTTATGTACATGTGTCTATATGTGTATCTATTCGTATGCATGTGTATACATACATGTATGTGTGTATGTATGTGCATGTCTTTATGGATGTTTCTATTTCCCTCTCTCTTTCTCTCTCTCTCTCTCTCTCTCTCTCTCTCTATATATATATATATATATATATATATATATATATATACATACATATATATATATATAATTCTTCAGAACGCCGACGATTCCATTGGGCATAAAGATTTGTTTATGTAAAAAGTCAGCCTATATGGATGAAACTGCGGTACGTTTCCAAAATATGTAACATGTATAGTTTGAAAAGTCACACATTGAAGACGTTGCTGAAATAGCAATAATAAGGAAAATATGTTTTTTAAATATTTTGAAAACCTGGACAACGCAGATTATTTGTTTTTTTTTTTAATTATTTATTTACTTTAAAAACTTTTCTTTTTTTAAACTTGAGTACTTTCGGTGATAAACATCTTTGTCAGAAGTATAAGCATATTTTGTCTTCTCTTCTTTTTTTGTATAACCCTACCCGACTGAAACATATTTATCGCAGTCAAGTTGAAATTCGTCTTGACGATAAATGTTGATATGGCGTTGTGTGTAGCACGCGGTTACGTGAATAAGGAAGTTTGAAAAGTCACACATTGAAGACGTTGCTGAAATAGCAATAATAAGGAAAATATGTTTTTTAAATATTTTGAAAACCTGGACAACGCAGATTATTTGTTTTTTTTTTAAATTATTTATTTACTTTAAAAACTTTTCTTTTTTTAAACTTGAGTACTTTCGGTGATAAACATCTTTGTCAGAAGTATAAGCATATTTTGTCTTCTCTTCTTTTTTTGTATAACCCTACCCGACTGAAACATATTTATCGCAGTCAAGTTGAAATTCGTCTTGACGATAAATGTTGATATGGCGTTGTGTGTAGCACGCGGTTACGTGAATAAGGAAGTTTGAAAAGTCACACATTGAAGACGTTGCTGAAATGGCAATAATAAGGAGAATATTTTTTTAAATATTTAGAAAACCTGGACAACGCAGATTATTTGTTTTTTAAAATAAATTATTTATTTACTTTAAAAACTTTCTTTTTTTTTTAAACTTGAGTACTTTCGATGATAAACATCTTTGTCATATTTTTTCTTCTCTTCTTTTTTCATATAATCCGACTGAGACATATTTATCGCAGTCAAGTTTCGGAATTTTTTAGATGAGGGTTGATAATTTGTAGAATTTGGTATATTCGGACTATTGTTCTTTCCTTGCGGGCCCGTGGTGCAGTAGATATAGTACTAAGTAAAATTCAGTTCTAAGTGACAGTCATCTGAAGGTTGAAGGTTTAATCCTCAGTGCGGGCGATATCAAGAATTGCGAATTACTGAAGACTTCTTCCCAGTCATGGAAGATAGAACGAGAACATGCTATGTGGATTTAGTAAAGGGTTCCATTCAAAATTCCGTCTAGATTCCCGAGTTCGACAGGAAGATTCCCGAGTTCGACAAGGTACACCTGAAAGAAGGTCGGAGGTTACATCGGCCGAAACGTTGTGATAAAAACACCCAAGATGAGAACAGTAGTCCGAATATACAAAATTCTACATGTAACATATAGTTTTCAAATAAATTATATTAGCTCTCACTCTTCTGCGATCGAGCACTTTATTGATTTCTTTTTAATATAACATGACACACACCCTCTCTCTCTCTCTCTCTTTCTCTCTCTCTCTCTCTCTCTCTCTCTCTCTATTTCTCCCTCTCTCTCTCTCTATATATATATATACATGTGTGTATGTGTGTAGGAATATATGTAGGTATATATGTGTGCATACATGTGTGTACATATGCATTTCTCTTTTTTGTTGCATTTTGCTTCAGTCGAAGTTCTCAGAAATCAAGGGACCCCTTCCTGGGGCTAACACTTGATCTCTATATGAGATACATAGATATTCGAGTCTTCCATTAAAATTCTCTGTTACCTCTCAAGTGTTGAGTTTGTAAAGAAGTTAAGAACATTAAATCCACTTCTCTTAATTGACCAATTGACTATGTTAGAGAATAAATTTATTTTAGTCTCTCGGTCTTACCGGATTCCAGGACAAGAATTCATCAGGTCTGGTGGAGTATCCAGTGCTATTACTTGAGGTAACATCACTAAGAGAAGGTACACCATTCCTTGTATAGGCGTTTGACGAAACCGAAGAGATTTTATTTGGGCTTAGAATACTATGTTATTTTGAATATTTTTTCAGGGTTTACTTGTAGGGTGAAGTATCCTCATGTAAAGTTTTCCTGACAAACGCTTTTACAGAGAAACCGAAGACACTCGAACATGTATCTAGTTGGTAATTATGTATAATTATTTCTGGGTATATATATATATGATATATATATGCATTTTTCTGTGCACATTTTCTATGTGCCAGTATACGTATGTACAAGTTTGTACACGTTCGCACCTCTATATTATTTATTCTTGTGTATTTATTTATGTATATATATGTATATGTGTGTATATATTTTTATGTGTGCACATATGTGTGTGAGCTGAAGCTGTATATATGTGTGTGTGTGTGTGGGTGTGTGTGGATTTGCTTGTGTATATATATATATAGGTTTATGCATATATATATATATATATATATATATATATATATATATATATATTGTGTGTATTTAGGCAGAATTTTTTCATTTATGCGAACATTGTTAAAAATAACAGAATTCGTCTGTTTAATTATTTTTTTATGTTTTCAATTTTTCTGATCGTCTTTTTTGTGTTAAAATCAAAAAACTATTAAATGTTCCATAGGTTTCACATGTTTCACGAACGTTTATATATATATATATATATATATATAAATAAAAATGAAATAAAGGATAAGCAAATCAACAACTAGCAAAAATAAACTCAAAAACACATATTGAATAGTTCTACCAAAATATTTCAATTGTTAAAATACAATCATCATCAGTTGGTAGCTAACTTTAATTAAAAACAGAAAAGTTTTCAAATTTATACAAAGAACGCAATTTGGAAAAAAATATAGTCATGTGTAATAAACAGTAGAAAGCAAGAAATGAACCTAAATCATTATGATAACGAATACCTTCTACAACTTTGAGTCCTTCTTCCTCCTCCTTCTTTGTTTAATTCCTTGCTGTCATTCATTTTAAATTACTACTAATCTTCCTTCACAACTTTATTAACTTACTGCGTTTCCGATCGGTTGATTTTTTTCTTTCTTTCTTTTTCTTTTTTTTTTAACATTTCTTTCTTTCTTTCTTTCTCCCTTTCTACTGTTTATTACATGTGACTATATTTTTTTCCAAATTGCGTTCTTTGTATAAATTTGACAACTTTTCTGTTTTAAATTAAAGTTCTGCTACCAACTGATGATGATTGTTAAAACAATTGAAATATTTTGGTAGAATTATTCAATATGTGTTTTTGAGTTTATTTTTGCTAGTTGTTGATTTGCTTATCCTTTATTCCATTTTTATTTTTACATTTTGTCTGAAACATTGTTTCTTTTATTCCTCATATATATATATATATATATATATATATATATATATATATATATATATATATATATATATATAGAGAGAGAGAGAGAGAGAGAGAGAGAGAGAGAGAGAGAGAGAGAAAGAGCCTCACGGTTGACCATATAAAAATCTTTTTGTTAAAACACCTGACTTTCTATAAGTTGCTTAACAGAAAATATCATACCTACGATTCTTCAGATGACTGAGTTTCAAAAAGGATATCCGGACAGATATACTTCTCCAATCGGTTTAGCAAGAGCCGTGCAAATACTTTTCCAACTGCTGCTAGCAGTGAAATACCATGCTAATTTCCACAATCTGACTTTTTAATCTTTCCTTTGTACAACATAATTAGGATTGCACCTATCCAATCTTGGGCAACTGGGTCACCTGACAGCACCAAAAAGTGAACCGCACAATGAAAATTCATTCCACTATGTTTCAACAGCTCAGCACAAATGTCATCTAGCCCAGGAGATGTATTTGAGTTGATCTGTTTTATGTACACGTTTCTTCAAGAGTTGGTTTCATGTCAAATTCATGACAAATGGTACACTGCTGGATACCATCTACTGCAGCAATATCTACGTTGGATGGATTGTGAAAGAGATCACGAAAATGTTCATACTATCTATGCAGAATTTCATGAGGTCTTCAACAAAGTTGTCTTATCTTTTGTAAGGAGTGGTATAGTTGAAGAAGACCTCGGGTCATATGTCTGACGAAGCAGGGCATGAAACATCCATGTTATCATAGGCAGTCTGCATGGAGAGATCAGATCAGATCACAAGCCGAACCTTGTTCTTCACAGATGAAAAGTGGGCAGCAATAGCTGACCTGTTTAGAGATGAAGAGTTGAGAAGTCTCAAATGAGCTTGCCGTTCCTTGTCAACTTGAAGGTTGATTACCTTGAAATTATCAGAAAATGAGTCTCGTTGTTCGGGAGCTTTCAATCTAAGAATCTCAACACCTGTTGGTACACAGTATCTCTTACTCTATCTTAATCGCAATCAGAAAAATCCACTTGGTCAAAGGCAAATTTAATGGAAGTTCTTAAGACTTGAGCTTTCAACTTGGAGACTTTAATATGCTTAGGTACTTTGACTCCAGTGAAAGGAGTTTTATGGCAAATAGAAATTTTGAGTTTAGCTCTGACCATTAAGTGGTCAGTGTTACAGTCAGCACCATGCATTACTCTGACTTTGATAAAGTTTCTTAGATCACCACGTCTACATACCATGTAATCAAGTAAATGGGCATGCCTAGATTGCAGATGGAACTAGGTTGCATTGTTCCTCTAGTGAGAAAAGGTGATGGTGATCCAGTTCACTATAGAGCTGAAAAAGCAGGAAACCATTTGCATTCAGTCCACCAATACCAATATGGACCTAGGAGAGACCAGGTTTTATTGTCCGAACTGACCCACACATTAAAGTCACCAAGGATTACTAAACTGGGCATCTGGCAAATCTGTAACAACAGTTTTAAGTGTATGGTAAAAAGAATTACTATCATCTTCAAGTGAAGAAAGGCTTGGCGAATAGATGGATGAAATATTCATTCATTTATCGACCAATATCAAGGAATTCTCAATTTCATGATATACTCATTAATGCCTACTGGCTCTTCAATCATGTCAATTAAGGAATTATTGACTGCAAAGTCCACACCAGCATCACATCACTCTTTTTTGAGTTACCAAACCAGAAGATCAGTTATCCTGGATTACATTCAACAAGTTGATCCTCACAAGCAAAAAAGGTCTCAGAAAGTGCCGCAATGTCTACATTGTACAACGGCAATTCCCTAGCCAAAATCGCAGTCTTACGTTGAAGTCTTTTTCCATATTCAATAAGTATTCTCACATTCCAGTAACGGAGCTGAAGTAAGTATGAAGTTAGCATCTCTTGTTCCTGCCTATATAGACAACTGTAAGACACAAGATGCTAAACAAATAGTAAACAAATAACTGACCCAAAAGCCTTAAAAATTACTTTTCTACCTAATTGAAGGAGAAAAAATACCAAAAAAAGTCATCAGACTTCGTAGACGGTCGGTGAACATCTGTCAGCCATCTTTGTTTTTCAGTATAACGCAATATATTTGACCGAGCTCCTTAGTTTAAATTTTTTTTAAAAGCTTTAAAATTGCTTTAAAACACAAAAAGAAATTAGGCAGGTATGTAGAAAAGTAACTTTTATTGCCTTTGGTAACAGTTATTTATTTACTATTTGTTTTTGTTTTACGCACCTTTTTGTTCTATTGGTTATTCTTGACAATCGCCAAATGTGAAACGTCAATTGGTTAAATAAAACAATAATATAATCCTGTGTAATTTGAAATGATTACTTTGTATTTTTCGCCTTTATTTTTAAAGACAAAATATCAAACCAAACTTAATGAGGATTTTCTTAAATATTATTCTACTTTTTTTGTAAATTAAGAATGTTAGAGGAGGGAGACTTTTTCCTTTATTCTTTTTTATGGCAAATGTAATATTTATCTTCATAATCATCATTATCAGCATCATCGGTGTCGTCGTCAACAACAACAAACAAAACCGGAAGTTATCTTTTGAATTTCAAAATAATCATTTTGAATCTTAAACATTTTTCATTAAATCGTTGTCATTAATATTACTACTACTAATAATATTAATATAAAGAAAATTATTACATATATATATATATAAGGAAATTAGAGAACAAAAATAGAAATGAATTGTGCAGAATATTAATTTATTAGAGAGTGTTTATAAAA
Source organism: Sepiola atlantica (assembly GCA_963556195.1). Lineage (NCBI taxonomy): Eukaryota > Metazoa > Mollusca > Cephalopoda > Sepiida > Sepiolidae > Sepiola > Sepiola atlantica. Next base: position 162,408,245 of record OY744520.1, on the reverse strand, counting down.
TTATTATTCAAATGAAGCATCTAGATAAGTGTTTTTTGGCGGTTTTCTGTTGGGTACATATAATGTGTTTCAAAATATTTAAATGTAAAATTGAACTAAATAAGCTTAACATCTTTTGGTATGAATATAGTCGAGATAAATGTAAAAAGCTTTTGCCTTTACTCATTTATATATATATATAATACTTGTTATTGTTTTTCGTCCTTTATAATCGGGACTCATCAGCATAGAGATAAGACTATTCACTACCGGTCATGCGATTCGAAACCCCGGATTACTAGTATTTTGCAACTCAAATCCCGACGCCCAAACCACTCGGCCAAAGCTGAACAGCGAATAAACGGTGATAATTGTAAAACTTTATGTGGCGGCTTGAAGTCATAAGAGCGTTCTACTTAATGAAAAGCCCGATACATTTATAGCTAGCGACGTCATGCTGTGTTAATACTACACTTACAGTGCTCTTTTAGATGGGTTTTTCTAGGAGCTTGTGAATATGTTGGGTATGCATACATGTGTGAATATATGTGAGTATGTGTCTATATAATTGGATATATTTATTTATGTATGAGGGTATATATATATATATATATATATATGGGGGGTTTACATGTGTTTGTGGGACTTTTATATACACTTAAAAAGTTTATGAATTGTATAAATTTATGGTCTGAGTAGAAAAGATTTTATGGAATGATTACTTAACAATACATTATCTCTAAATAATAAGCATTATATTTAGATTTAACTTTCAGTTTAAAAATTCAATTTATTCTATTTTTTGTATTTTATTTTTGTTTATGTTTTGTTTTCAATCTTTTATTTATTGTATTTTATTTTATTTCCTTATTTATATTTATTTTATTTCATTCTCTGTAAGAATAACATATAAATTCCTAATTATTAATTTCTAGATCTGTTTAATGAGATTAACATTGCTTGTCTCCTTTTTATTATCATTCGTTTGATTATTAAATTATCTGCCCTTTGACTTTAGATTTCTTTCGGTTTTAAAACTCTACCGAATGAAGAAAAGAAACAGGGCTGAAGCGTCGATCTGGTCCTACTAACCGGTTTCTACCCCAGATTCGGCCTGACCATATTGATGAAATCCGAGTAGACCCAACAGACACTGTGTTGTATTGTTTTTAAATAAACTACTTTATATATATATAAATAAAAAAGAGTTTTCAAAACTCTACTAGATGGAAGAAAGGATCGATCGTTGGGTGCCAAAATGTAAGATTTTTTTCTCAGTTGTTCTAGCCGAGTTTTGTATTGATTTTTAAGAGTCAATCCAATGGGCCTTTTGATGTGCAACCGAGTTTTTCTGAACATTCGAATCTAAGTTTTCTCTCATTAAAAATATTTATTGACGTGTGTTAACCCCATTTTGCCATTACCATGTTGTTTCGTGGACATTTAAAGACTTTTTGTATAAAGTTTCCCTTTGATGGTGTACGATTTTCATTTGTCAACAAACTCTGATCACAGGAGTTTTGTATTACTACTTGGACTTGTTTTGAAGCTTCCTAGAGACACATGCTAGCTTTTCTTTGCTTCGAAACTGACATTTAATCACAATATCATATACCTCTGACCTGTCATCTTATGTATTTATAACTCTATTACAAATTTTGAAATATCTATTTAAAGGTTGTTTAGATATTGAGCTTCATCTTGCTTTGAAAATTGATTTCCATAAGAAAGATCTGAACTTTTTTGATTATTACACACACAAATATATATATATATATATATATATATATATATATATATATATATATAGTGTGTGTGTGTGTGTGTGTGTCAAATTGTATTGAAAAGAAATCCTTAAAGTGCTTGATCGCAAAGAGTGAGAGCTAATACAAATTATTTATTTGAAAACTATATGTTAAATATTTCAGAATCGTACAGCGGTTTCACCCAGATGGGTTGACATTTTACATCTTAAAAAGTCTATACCTAAAGGAATCATCAGCGTACTGAATGAGGTCAAAACACAGTGAGAAATGGTGTTATATCGTTATTTCTCATTGCGTTTTCACCTCATTCAGTGCGCTGATGAGCCCCTTGGGTATAGACTTTTTAAGATGTAAATAGTCAACCCATCTGAATGAAACCGTCGTACGATTCTGAAATATGTAACATATAGTTTTCAAATAAATTATATATATATATATGAGAGGGAGTTTAAAACATGAAAATAAAATTTCAGACAAGATGAAATATTAATATATGGCATAGTGGATATTCATGCAACATGCTAGTAAAATAATGATACAAACACGATTTTTACAACTATAATTATTAAGTTCGTATGAATCAACTAAAATATCTTAGTTCTTATTTAGTGATGTGTTTGTGTCCTTATTTTACTCGTCTATTGACAAGTTGATCAACTATTTCATATACTAATATATATGTATATATACATATTTATGCACATGAACCTAATTACACATACGCATGTGCACACACGAACAAACACATATTTCTAGTACACACACACACACACACACACATATATATATATATATATATAGAGAGAGAGAGAGAGAGAGAGAGCGAGAGAGAGAGGGCGAGAGAGAGAGCGAGAGAGAGAGAGAGAAATAAAGAGTAAGAGAGTGAGAGTAATTATGCCTAACAGATGTTTTCTAAATAACTTTAATTTGCATACAGTTAATAAACTGAAATTTTAGTATCTCATAGATGCATTTTGAATTGTTAGTACATATTTCAACTATTGCTGATTTTTTTTTTCCTAACTGATTTAGAATTTACAGAAATTACCTGTCTAAATTTAAATCTATTTTTGCAAATAAATGTTTTACTGATTGAAAGGAAAGTTTGTTACATCAACATTTGAATTGTATGTATATATATATATATATATATATATATTATGCATTAGAATTATTGTTCCTTCTGTTATTACAGAATTCTTTCGGTTTGGAGGATATTTTCCTCTCTCAGTCAATGTAATAACTTCTAACTACTCATTAAGACATAGGTAATATGATCTATTTAGAGACTTACATGTTCCGAAGAAAACTTCTAAATAAGAAATTAGAAATCTCAATTAATTGTAGACATAACAAAGTGTACATGCTAGAGAATTTCCACACTACCTCCTAATTCTGAAACACCTATTTCGTGAGAGATAGGGGTAGTAGACTCAGATTTTTTCTGGCTTTCTTGTAATCTGACTTTTGACTTGTAAGTTGTGTGAATGATGAGTGTATGCCATGCAGCAGAGATCGAATCACAAACATGTGGATATGTTTTTGTTTTTACGTTGTAGATACCACTCATGGGTATTTGGAGTAATAAAATACATGTATACTTGTATATCTGTGTGTTTGTATGTTAAGTATGTTTATGCATGTTTGGATGTCCAGTTGTTTGTCTATGTGGATATGTCTGTGTGTTTATATAAAACTGAAAGAAAGAAACAAAAGAATTCAAAAGAAATAAAAGTTACGCCCTGACTTGGAAATGCGCTTGGCTTCAAATTTTATATGTAGTTTAATTTTAAGATTTTGGTCTGACTAAGTTTAGCCTGCCTCAGGCTAAGCTGAAACATGCATGCACATACGTAGCCAGAAATGTTTTGAATAAATAAAAGTTTATACTTAATAAATAAATAAATATATGCATATATATATATATATATATATATATAGAGAGAGAGAGAGAGAGAGAGAGAGAGAGAGAGAGAGAGAAAGAGAGAGAGAGAGAGAGAAGGAGAAAGAGAGATAGTAAGCTATGTAAATATATTTATGACAATTAAGCTACACAGAGGCTCCCACGTTTCATCCCCGGGGGGAATCTTCAGACTAAAATGCATGGAGTTATTTTTGCTGGGTGTTTTTATATACACGGCTTTCATAGCTTACTACCTAGCTCTACTTACTTATCGACCACTGTTGAAGTAAATACTGAAAATTGATACATAAACAATTATATCTCCTTATAAAATTTAATGTGCATACATGAAATACTAATATATATATATATATATATATATATATATATATATATATATATATATATATATATATGTATGTATATATATGTATATATATATATATATATATATTAGTATTAATATATATATATAGAGAGAGAGATAGAGATATAGAGAGAGGGGAAAGAGAGTGAGAGAAAGTGAGAAAGAGTGATTATGCTCCCAAGAAATTGGTAAATATATCATCGAATAACTAGATAAGTATATAGACTTGATAACAATAAACAAGATAAGAACTTATAAGTTATTTCTTTTCTCTTTTGATCGCTTAGAGATGAAAACGTGTTTGATGTTGATGTCAGTGAACTGAAGAAAAGTTTCATCTCAACAAAGCAAACATTTAAAAGTGCAAACGATTTGTGTCGTCCCCATCTGATTGTTTTGACACACCGGATGAACCAAGAAGAAGAAAAAAACAATATGCATCGCTTACTTTAGATTTGCTCAATAACAATCTCCCCATTGATGAGTGATATTAGTCACTTTTTAAATCTAAATAAAACTGAATGCAAATAAAAAGTGACTTATTGATTTTTGTTTTTGATGGATGTGATTGGCATAATGGATACGAGAATGGACTAAGGGATTTGCTATGCCAAATTCAAATCTCTTCAGATTTATGTCATGCACTAATACTTTGTGGAAAAGGGATGAACCCATAATTCACACCTAGCTGTTTGTAAAATAGCAACTTGCGTTTAAGTAATTGATACAATGAATGGTTTACAATTGTTAGATAACGGGTGTGTACGATTGCTAATATAGATCTTAGCACAGGTGAATGAATGCGATTACAGACGATCTTGCTGTGTTTAATGGATAGGGTCACAAAGTGTGTTCTCCAAATTCTGTCGCTTCATTCGGCTTCCATGAAGCTTTTCCTGGCTGCATGTAGGGCATTTGAATTTATTCTAACCATGTCACTGGTTGTTGCAGTCTCCAATGCAGGAAACCGATCATTCAAAACTGATGGGGGTGTTATTATATTTGACCCAAATACAAGCTCATTTGGACTATATCCAGAATTATTCTGAAGTGCATTTTTGGCACTAATGGTCCAAGCCAAAGCTATTTCTAGCTCACATTTTTCATCATCTAATGTTTTTCCATTGCTTCAGAAATTATTAGATTGTGACGTTCCACAGTACCATTGCTGAATGTACTTTCTGCAACTGGCGTGCATGTTTCAATATTCAGGTTTTCGTTCTTCTGTCTGTAGCCCTCATTATTAAACTCTCCTCCATGATCACTCAAAAGCCGTTTGTACTCATCGGTTGCACTTGTCCTAGTTTGGTGCATGGCTGTGAGCATTCTCATTGACACATTCATTATAAGGAAGTTTTGAAACTGCAAGGCAAAAGCCAACATCTATTTGCCATTTCATAAGATGGTTTATGGGCAAAGGGAAATGTTATGAAATTTGATGGCATATCCAGAATATTTTCATGATTGGCAGATATATTCAGAGACATTTTAAATATAGAACATTTTTTCTTTGTGTTATATCTCTAAGTGGATGTTCATTCAGTTTTTAGTGTCATTTTTAAGGTATGTACTCTCAATTCTTTCTAGTTGCGTTGAGTAAAAAATAATTCTATACTAAAATCTAAAATAGCTCCTTCTGAATTTTCGGCAGAAAAAAGAATTCAAAAAGATAAAATGTAAAAAAGGCATCAGTAAAGTTTGAAAATAGTTTTTGTACATATATTCTCCAAGATTTCTTCTTGATATTCAATATCCTACCAATGGGGTCAATGTGTTCTATTACACATTAATATCCCTGGCTATGGTATAAACCCACAATTTCCTTTCAGCTGTGAGTTAAATAGCAACTTCTGTTCAATTCACTGTATACAATGAATCGTTTAGAATAGGTATTTTGTAACAGCTCAAAATAACTCTTTAAAATGTTCATTTGTCATTAAATATCAAATGAACTTAATCAAACCGCTTTTGTACATGTTTGATATGAAGACGACCGATTGTTTTTGTCTGTTTGGTTTTTCATTTCAATTTCTTCTGTTAGCAAACACCTGGTTGGGTATTGTTTTTCCTGAGGTGAACCAAAAACTGTTCAAAAATAAATTGTCGATAATTTTTGTTTACCTGGGAGAAAAGTTCTAAGTGGTTTATCTGCAAAAAAAGAGAAATTTGATAGAAAACAGGACGGACTAAACAATCTATCATTTTAAATCAAATGCTAGAAAGCCCACCCGACAATATCCGATAATGAATGACGACTCTGCCATTTGTATAATGTTCTCGAATTTTCAAGCTTTCTATTTCTTCTTTATTTACATCATCGATTTATTTATGGCATCCTTTTACACTCTTTCACCTACGTTGCTGCTTTTGCTACTCCTACTTTAGTCTTTTCCTTTTCTTCTTTTTTATGTCATCCTCTTACTCTTCTTCTCTGCCGCTGCTTCTGCTACTACTACTACTACTACTACTACTACTACTACTACTACGACTGCTACTATTCCATCTATTCTTCTCCTCCCATCACTTTGCTGGTGCCACGAGATCAGGCTGTCTGAAGATACTGACTTCTTGACCAAAAATACACAAAACATTGCTGTTATTGTTTTTTTCTTTTCTCTTTGGAAAAAACAATCATGTTCTGCAAAGCCAAAAACAAAAACAACAATTTTTCTTCTACAAAACAACCAAACGAAACACTATGAATAAATATTTGAAGATATATATAACTTGAAGCTTAAAAACTCTTACCAAAATGGCCGTATTCGGCATTAAATAACCCGAAAAGAGTTGATATGCCGTAATACAAACAGCCAAACAAAACATTATGATAAATATTTGAATATATAAAGCACTTGAAGCATAAAAACTCTTACCAAAATGACCAAAAAGGCTTGATATGCCATAAAAAAAACAACCATAGATAGTTGATATGCCGTAATACAAACCAAACCAAACCAAACCTATAGTGAGAGCAATGTATTCTGAGAATATAAATAATTATCCTACCTATAGAATTACATTTGACAATTCTATTCAGCATTAAATAACCCATAGATGATTGATATGCCATAAAACAAACGAAATCAAATCAAAATCGCACCACTTTGTCGAGTCTATCCAACTCCTACCACCATTTCATGTCTTAGTCGCCATTCCTCCCACCATCTAAAATATTCAATATACAGAAAGCAAACAATATGCTTCGATGAACTTCCTGCACCTGTACCCGCTAAACGAAAATACCTTAACCCACCCGACTAGCTGCTAAATTCGTCCCCTTTCACTATAGAGGTCCGTAGATGCTGGGAGATTTTTTACTCTGATAACTTCTGTTTTTGGGACACTTACCTTTGGAATTCCCTTCCAGCTTCCTGTTTCTCTGTCAGTACAGACATTCAGAAATTGAAATATAATGTGAACATCTTGCTGCCCAACTCCCTACTCAGGTTACTCCTATAAATATGGCCTCTATTATGGTAGCCCTTTATGCTTCAGTGACAGTACGTCTTGTCTGGGTGATTAAAATTCTTTTTTTTTAAGCAAGATTATCAGACTTTTAGCATTCTATAGATGTGAGACCACAAAACTAATCCATTGAAATCATTTATGAAGACTCGTATACAACAAGTACTTAATATCAGCTTTAAATATGAGTGATTCATTTCTTTTATGCTTCGAGGATCAGTTTCTTTGGAAAGTGTAATCAGCTATTGGTTAAGAAAACACACCAACTTTTGATAAGTAAGTTCTTTATCATTCCAAGGTCTTCTTTTCCTATGCAATTTCAATATATAATAAAAAAGGAAAAAGTCCTCATTTGGAACACAGAGGTTTGTCTTCTCCTGAAAGCATTTTGAAAAAAGTCTTCTACAATTGCATTTCAATGCAGAAAACCATCAATTCTTATCTGAAATCTCCGAGGATTGGTGCCGTTTTCCAATCAGTCAAACATGCCATCTGAGATACCGTCTTCATTGATTTGCTGATATACAGTCTCTTATCTGAGTTTTCTCCGGAGCAAACAGATTTTCAAATGAATTAATGTTCCCATTTTCGAATGGTCGTACAGGTGCTCTACATAATGTCGATAACCCTGCCTGTTCTTACAAGGAAAAGAGATTGTTTCCTTCTTTAAATAAAATAAAATGTGAATACAAATCAGAAACAAATGAACATAATAATAATATGATGTTTGATATAAAATCAAGATTTTATAACAGCAACGTTTTGTCCACACTGCTATATAGAAATGAATCTTTGCATCTCAAAACCAGCCAAAAGAGGAAATAAGACGTGTTTGATTCCAAATACCTAAGAAAGGTTCTATGAATCAAATGGAACGATTGAACTACCAACCAAGAAGTTAAAGGCCGCACTAACCAACAAGTGGTATCGTTAATACTCTGCAAACGACGTCCAGGCTGGCTCAGACATGCCCTAAGATTGGCCCCAGAGAGAATTGCTAACAAAGTGCTTTGGTAGTCTGTGGTGTTTGGTAATAAACAACAGTCAATTGTGGTGGTTGTAAACATATCTTTATTTAACAAGGGTTATAACAACATGTGTGTATCAACGGTCGTAATCTCTGTATCTATGTCCCTAGCTATGTCGCTGCTGCTGCTGCTTCCTGCTCTCGTACCGATCACGTTGGTACGTGATCTTCGACACTACATCTTCCCTCTTTTTTTTATAAATTTATGTCACTATAAAGTCTTCTTGCCACACTGGGGTGGATCTTACTCTAGGTGTTCTGATTGAACCACTAGGGGCAGTTAGGGCCGGTGTTAGGGGTTCTTGAGCAGTTTCCTTAGGGTCTGGACTGGAGATGGGAAGTGCATCGATTGGGTTGAGATGTGTGTCTTCGATATCTGTTGTAGAAGTAGGGGGCCAGTGGGTTGTATCAGGGGGAGAGTAAACTGCTTTAGGGACGTCGGTGTAGTCAGGACTATACTGCATGTCGCCGGGTACCTTTTTTACATGGGCAGCGTTTCTCATTCTCACTTGGCCTTGGGGTTGTTGTATTAGAACAGCATTTCCCTTCTTTTCCACAACTTGATAGGGCTGAGACTCGAACCGAGCGTCCAGCTTGTTTGTTCTGTGTAAATTTTTACACAATACTGTGTCCCCTCTCTGGATCTGTTGGTCTCTGGCTCCTCTTCTCTGGTCAGCAGCTATGTTGCGTTTTAGTTTGTGTAGAGCATCCTTATCATGTACGTCACTAAAATCAGTGGACGCTCCTACAATACTTGGCAGCTTACCTCGGAGTTCGCGGTTCATTAGTAACTTCGCTGGGGATACTCCGGTTACTGTGTGAGGGGTGGTTCGGTATTGGAACAGAAAATTCCTTAGTTCAGTCCTCCAGTCTTTCCCTTCGACTTTGGCGATCTTAATTGCCTTTAGGATTGTTCTGTTGAACCGTTCCACTTCGCCGTTGGACTGTGGCCAATACGGGATCCCTCTCACCTGGGTGATGCCGTGAGTATTCATATACTCATTGAATTCTCTTGATGAGAATGGCTGTCCGTTGTCACTCCTCAGATAGTTGGGATATCCATGATGATTGAACATCATTTCTAGTGCACCCGTTACATTTTTGGCATTTGCTATTTTCATATGCGCAACTTCTGGCCATCTTGAGTAGTAGTCGACAACAGCCAGCAGGTAGTTCCCTTCGGAGACACTCAGTAGGTCAACAGCTACATAGGTCCAGGGTTGGTCAGGCAGCGGTGTACTCTCTAGTTCTTCTGGAGGGGCATTTTTGCCAACCACTTGACATGGGTAACACGCTTTTACTCGCTTTTCTGCCATTCTATCCATCTCTGGCCACCAAACTTTGGACCGTAGGCGATTTTTGGTTCGCACAATCCCTTGGTGTCCTTCATGAGCCAGTACAACTACCCGCCCCTGAAGTGCCTCAGGGATTATGATCCTGCGTCCTCGGATGACCATCTGTCCTGCTATCCAGAGTTCATCTTTGATTGCATGAAATGCAGTACTTTTGAAATGGGTCCAGTCATTTTCGGATATAGCTTGCCGAAGTTTGGAGATCGTAGCATCATCCTTTGAAGCTTTTTCCACTTCACAGGGAGTCAGTGCCTGAGGTACAGTATCTTTAATGATACTGTAGATGTAGTCCATTGTTTCCTTTTCCTCAGTTTTGTCTGGGTTTTCAACGGGCTGTCGACTCAGCAGGTCCGCCTTATTGGTTCGGCCAGGAATGTGGATGACTTTGTAGGTGAACTGTTGTAGAAACAACAGCCATCTCTCCACTCTTGCTGAAGGGGGCTTCGAGGAAGGTGATAGTACCTTTACTAGCGCTTTGTGATCAGTCAGGATCTGAAAGTCACATCCAATGAGGTACAGACTGAACTTTTTGCATGCCCAGAATACTCCCAGTGCTTCTCTTTCAAATTGAGAATATCGGGACTCTGTTGGTGTGAGCTTCCTACTGGCATAGTATACTGGTTTCCAGTATCCGTTTAGCTGCTGTTGTTCAATGATTGCACCCACGCCAACGGGAGAAGCATCAGTTGTGATTCTAGTTGGCAACTCAACACTGTAGTATGCCATGACTGGCGCTTCGATTAACCCTTTCTTTAGTTTGTTAAAGGAATATTGTTCCTCTTCTTCCCATTTCCAATCAGAATCTAGTCTTGTAAGATCCCAAATTGGTGCAGTTACACTAGCAAAATGGGGCACAAACTTAGCACAGAATTGGGCCAGTCCCAAGAAACTCCTCATCTGTGATGCATCTTTTGGTGGAGGAGCATCAACTACAGCCTTCACCTTTTCGTCCGAGACCTTCAAGCCGTCTTGTGTCAGAATGTGGCCCATGTATCTTATAGATGTCATTTTAATCTGGCACTTCTTTCCATTGACGGTCAGTCCTTGTTCGGCTAGGTGTTGGAAAACTTTGGCGAGTCTAGTGTCGTGCTCACTTTCTGTTTTCCCGACTACTATGATGTCATCTGACATGTTGTATGCTCCTGGGCAGCCAGCTATAACCTGACTTATGATTTGCTGAAATTTTTCTGAGGCCATGTTTACCCCAAACATAAGTCTTTTATACCGGTATAGCCCATCAGGTGCAGCAAATGTTGTGATTTCTCTGGAGTCTGGATGCAACTCTATTTGATGGTAGGCCATATTCAAATCTACTTTTGAGAAATATTTGCCTCCAGCCATTTCTTGTATAGTTTCCTCAATCGTGGGCACTGGATGACGTTCTCGAACGATAGCTTCGTTTGCTCTACGCATGTCGATACATATCCTCACATCGCTTTTTCCATTGTCCTCGGGCCTTTTTTCCACTGTCACTAAAGGATTCACCCATTGAGAAGGTTCTCTGACCCTCTCAATTACATCCAGATCAACCAGTTCTTGCAATTTGTTTAGGACACATTGCCGCCGCTTGAATGGTATCCGACGTACTGGCTGAGTGACAGGTATAATTTCTGGATTTATTTTGAATTTTAATTGGTAGTTTTTCAGTTTTCCCAATCCACTGAAAACCTTTGGAAATTCTTTTAGTATTCTTGTCCATATATCCAGTTCCGAGCAGTTCAAGATGTTGGCGTTAACGCCCACACTTAAAAGTCCTAGTCTTTTACTAGTTCTACCACTTAAAAGTGACGCTTGGGCCTGTGGTATGACAAAAAATGGAACTGTTATGTAGCGATTTGTGCTAGGAACTTCAACCTTCAATATGCACTTTCCTAGAAGGGGAAGTGGTTTTTCACTAGCATAGGGGTATAGTTTAGTAGAATCTGGCTGGAGCTTAATTTTGGGTCCTTCTTTTTCTATTTTCTTGAAGTCCTCTACAGATAATGTATTATGCTGTGCTCCTGAGTCTATCACTAAAGGGATGGTGGTGTTTCTGACTTTGAGGTTTATTACATTTTCACTCATTGATATTTTGAATAAATTAAACCCATTAGCGCCACCAGTTTTGTTATCTTCCCTTTCCCCTACACTCTGTTGAATTCCTTTGTTATGATAATGCTTTCGTCCACCACGACTGTATTTTGGGGCTCTGTCATGTTCGTTTCTATTCTGCGTTTTTGTTTGTTTGTTTTTGTAGAAACAACAGACTTCAAAACGTCCCTTTTTCCCACAGATTCCACACTTGTGATGCTTGCTTCTAACACAATCTCTTGCAAAATGTCCATTCCCCCCACACTTATAACATGCAGATGACACATTGTGGCTTGGTTTAGGTTTTTGTCTGTCGCTTAATCTATTTATATCAGACGTACAAGTAGATCCTAAAATTAGGGCCTCTTTGTGGTGGTACGTCCCAATAATTTGGATGAGACGATCCAACGTCAAGTTGCTTTCACCATATAATTTGGCTTTTAGTTCCGCGTCCTTTATGTGAAGAAGGATCTTGTCTCTGACGAATTCGTTCGGTTCTGGAGTGAAACCGCACACCTTCGCCAAACTCTTTAAGCGAGTGATATAATTATTCACGGTTTCTCCCAAAATCTTGAACGCGCTTTAGGGATATTTTCCTTTAGAGCGAAAGTTTTGTCAAACAGTTCTATAGCTGTTCGGAATACATCGACTCTTTCTTTATTAGCCTCGTGTCCGGCTTTTTGTTCGTCCGTGAAATTCGTCCAAATTTAACAGGAGTTAACAAAAGGATAGCTCTTTTTTGCTCAGAATTTATGACACCTGAAGCTAGTATGAAAATTTCCAGATCGGTTTTCCAATTTACCCATCTTTTATGTAAAGACTCTGGATCTCCAATCGTATCTAACGCACGTGGAGGGCTTAGCCCCCCCAATGTGACGAATTTTGCCATATTGTTGTTTAAAAGGACAATAAGATGTGAATAACAAAAGGATTGTTATTTAAAGACAATAAATGTGATAACAAACGAATTACTTATCTCTCGTTTTTTTTCTGTACTTTTCCTTTGGAAGAAAAAAAGTATATTTTTCTTTCTCTCTTGTAGCACGTGTGACCTCTTTTTCCGTGTTTTTTTTTCGTAGAAAAGTTCGTTGTTTGCACTTTTTTTTTTTGTAGGTGTCTTTCTTTGCTTTTTTTTTTTTGTGTAGAATTTCATCTCATCGTCGTCGCCAGTTTGTGGTGTTTGGTAATAAACAACAGTCAATTGTGGTGGTTGTAAACATATCTTTATTTAACAAGGGTTATAACAACATGTGTGTATCAACGGTCGTAATCTCTCTATCTATGTCCCTAGCTATGTCGCTGCTGCTGCTGCTTCCTGCTCTCGTACCGATCACGTTGGTACGTGATCTTCGACACTACATAGTCCCTGATGGAAAAAAAAGAAGAAGAAGATCAAAAAATGAACTAGAAGCAAAGAATCGAGAGAGATTTGGTGGCAACTGGAAGAATCTGGAGGACATTGTGGATCTGGCTTAAGATAGAAAACAATGCTTCATTTTGACTACCTCATGCCTCGCAGGACGCAGAAGTTCTTAAGTCTAAAGTAAGTTGATGCATGCTATCTGAATATTTTTTAGGCTTGGTTGAGTGCAGCAAACAAACTGAGGATTTGTCGAATGCAGAAAAAGTAAATTGACAGCTTAGTCGCATCATGAACTACTAGATATAATTCACAAGACATTTTTAAAAATAGCTAAAATATTTTGGAGAAATATGCATATATTTTTGATCTGAAGGAAAAACTGTATGAGATAACATCAAAATTATTATTATTTTCGCTAAAATCATTGGAATCAAGCTCCAGTGACACCAGTTGCAGAATCGAAAATGTAATGAAATTTCAAATTTTGAAAAAAAATGTTTTTTTCTTCATTCCATTGTGCTACATTCATGCTACATTTTTCTATTTATCACCCATATTAATAGGATATAGCCTTTTTATCTATTAATTGCAGAAAACTGACTGAGCCTGATTTAAATGCAGAAAACTGACTGGCCATGATTTCTTTATGAACATTCTAGTTTTTCATTCATGAAAATAAAATGGTCCAAAATGACAACTTTTTACAGATATAAAAAAATTCTCTTCTTTTGTCTAATGTCTGGACAAAGTACCACTCGTGCTATATTTACTCTGAGACAAATGCAAGAGAAGTATCTTAGTAAGAAGAAAAACCTGTATTTTACTGTTATGGATTTGGAGAAAACTTTTTGACAGAGTGCCAAAGGATGGTGTGTGATGGCCTTTTGCGTAAATCATGGGCAAATGATTTTTTTTTTAACATAGTTCACTCCAAACAAGGTAAACTGCCACAGTAGACGTAAGGGGCTACTGATAATTAGGGTAAATTTGGGGTTTTTTTTGTGGGGGGGGGGGGTCATCCTAAATTGGCAGCTGCACAGCTTAATGCTTGTTCACATTAGTTTAAAATGTTTGCATGTCAGTACAGTCGGAGGAAACAGGGAGCATAATAAAGAAATGCCTTGCTGAACTGGCCTCTGTTCTCTCCAAACTCTACAACAGATGCCTTGCCGAATCTTGCTTCCCTGATAGCTGAAAAATTTCCTCTGTGGTACTAGTCTTTAAGAGTTCTAGAGATTAAACACACACTCAGAATTATCGCCCCATCAGTCTACTCCCACTCTCCACCAAAATCTTTGATTCCTTAATCAATCTAGCGATAATTTGCAACCTCGTTAATGCTAAACTTCTTTCTGACCATCAGTATGAATTTAGGCAAACATGGTCTACTGCAGATATCCTAACGGTCATCTCTGAACGCATATATCATACACTGAAGAAGGCAGGTGAAGCTAGGGCGGTAGCGCTTGATATATCCAAAGTATTTGACAAGGTCTGACATAATGGTCTTCTCATAAAATTTAATTCATATGGTATTACTGGATAAATATTTAATATAATTAGAGCCTTCCTAACCAAAAGAAAGATCCAGGTTGTTCTCAATCGCTGTTCATCTAAGCAACATAACATAAATGCAGGTGTACCCCAGGGATTTATTCTTGAACCTTTACTGTTCCTAATTTTCATAAACGACCTCCCTGATGACATGGTGTCTGAGATGGGTATATTTGCTGACGACACCATGCTCTACTTTCATCATATGGGCGAAACGGATGTGCACATATCCGAGGCAATGGCTGAATCCTTAGAAAGTGACCTCCAGTCTGTAGTGGAATAGGGTCATAAATTCGAAACACCCAACAGAGAGCCATTGACCTCCATGCAAAAAGTACAACCAGAAATGAAGGCTCTGATCCATCTTACCACATGTGGTTGAAAGCCATAGGCCTGGAGATTGTAGAGCAGATGTCTATGATTCACTGAATGATATAGAAAGTAACGGTCTGAGAATAAACTTGTCACTTAGTAGCTTGTTTTTGTTGAGGTGGTTGACAACTTCTTAATTTATCACAGATTCCAACAACTTACTCATGACACACGGGAAATTGATTGGTTTGTAATGATATGCAAATATTTTTAAATACTGGGCCGACTGACAAAGTTTTCCAAGGTGATGAGCACCATTTCTCTTTTAAGCAACGATTTTAAGTTTTAATGTTAACGTTGTAGTACATCAGGATTCTTTACTTTTGTGTCTTAGAAGCATTGTCCAAGGAGTTTCATAGGACTTGTCCGGAAAAGATGCTATATGCTGATGATTTAGTACTTGCCTGTGAAGCAATGGAAGGTCTACTTGTTAAGTTAAAGACTTGTAAGAATGCTATGGAAAGTAAAGGTCTGAGAGTGAATGTTACCAAGACCAAAATGACGATGAGTTGTTGTAGTGTTGGAAAAAACCCAAAAAGAGGAAAGTTCCCCGGCTCAGTTTTTCGAAAGGGAGTCGGGTGCAACACAATTTTTTGTGGGACTTGTAAGCATTCGGTACACAATAAGTGCAGTGGAATTAGAGAGAATAACCAGTTTGTGTGCCAGAAATGTAAGACGATGGAGACGGATCAAAACTCAAATGTAGAGAAAGTATATTTAGATGGTGAAGTTATTGAGGTTGTTCAGAAATGTTGTTATATTGGTGATATCATTGGAGCTAATGTAATAGCAATAGTTATGAGATGGTAGAGTAAATTCAGGGAACTGCCATTACTAACCAGCAGAGCATTACCATTGTCGACTAAGAGAAGAGTCTATCAGGCATGTGTATGCAGTGTGATGATGTATAGAAGTGAAACCTCGCCAATGAAGATTGATTACATATGTGACATGGAGAGAAATGATATGACAATGATATAATGATTGTATAATGTGAGTCTTAAAGAAAGGCTGATGACCTAGGAGGAAAATTAAATATGGGCAGTATAGGGAAATTGTATGCAGAACAGGAGACTTCGTTGGTTTGATCACATTGAATGAATGGATGAGAGTTCTTGGGTTAGTAAATGTATAACAGTTGATGAAGCAGGGTTAGTTTGGAGGAGAAGGCCAAGGAAAACATGTAATGAAGTGATAAGGATGGACTTGAGAGAAAGAGTGATAAATAAAGACGGTTAGTTTGAAAGTCAATTTCTCAAAGACGTCCAACACATGCCAGTATGTAAAACGCACGTTAAACCGATGATGATGATGATGATGATGATGATGATGATGATGATGATGATGATGATGATGATGAATATTTTGGTTTCTCCCACAGGAAGATAAAAAGGGCCAAAATGTCAATTTATTGCAAATATGTAAAATTCCCTTCATTTGCTTTAAAAACACCAAAATGTGTGATTTCTAGTCCTTGAAACGTGTAAACAACACTTTGTTACAAATGTTTGTTGTTTTTATTCGCAAATAATGAATGTTAGATATTTTTGAAAAATTTGGTGTACATGGAATTTGGTGTACACGGAATTCTAACTATTATTTCTTGGCATCAAGTGGAATCGAATTAGATAAACGACCTTCAGTAGTTATGAAAAAAAATCTAATGATAAAAAAAAAATTGAATATATGTAAAAAAATAATTACATTTTTGCCCATTTCGAAGATATTTTCCGTTTTAAAAGGATCACTGAAACATGATTTATTGACAGAACAATTGATTACAAATCTTGATAGATTTGTGAAAATGGAATTTTATATTATAGCAAATATTTTGCAATTATTGCCAAATGGTGGGGTGTTGGGAGTGCATTTTTATCACCTCAGAGGAAAGCCAGTTATTTCCTATTGACTCTATACTACACCACTCTTCAACTCTTCCGTGGATCACCTTCTACGTTTCGCTCTATAGATGGACCCTTTTCTTTGCAATAAAGCTTTTCTACACCAAAGATTAAGTTTGGCTGCATTGACCAAAATATCGGTTCTGCTTTATAGATGGGTTTGTGTTCTTATTTCTGATAGTCTGTTGACATGCTTATCAAATATTCCATACACTAAACATTCAATATATATATATATATATATATATATATATATATATATATATATATATATATATATATATATATATATATTTCGACAGCAAGTCATTTATTATACATGTGTCATTGCAGACCACAGAGTTTTATTTCTTTGCTATCTTTCTGGTTAATTTCTCGATGCGGCGAGCGATTCGTCGGTTTTCCGGTGTCAATTGGTGGATTATAACGCCTAACGTTGTATCTTGGGCCATTTCTCGAGCGCTAAAACCATAAATACGGCTCTTTACTAATAATAAGACACAGCCTCCTGAAGACGTTCGCGAGACCGAAAGCGCTCGTGAAATGGTCCAAGATACAACGTTAGGCACCATACTCCACCAATTGACACCGGAAAACTTAAGAATCGCTCGCCGCGTCAAGAAATTAACCAGAAAGATAGCAAAGAAAGAAAACTCTGTCGTGTTCAATGACACATGTATATATATATATATATATATATATATATATATATATATATATAAATATTTATATGTGTGTTCTGTCTAGCCTAGAATAAGTCCCTTAGATTTATCTCCCTTTCCCGGCCCCCTATTTGTTAGGGACTTTTTTTATCTCGACACCGGCCGGCAAGCAGCTGCCGGTGCTCTGTTTCTGAATTCTCGCTGCCGCTATATAAAGGACAAAACCGCATGGTGGAAATTCAATCCCCCTACAGATTCTGACATTTTGGCTATCTTCGGTAAGAGACATTATCCCTTAGCCTTCCTCAAACAGAATTGAATATCGTGCCCGTTATTTCCTTTGAACATTTCTCTCATTTAAATGAACTTTAATCTCCCTTCTCATCCCACATGCGTATCTCCATGTCGATCGCTCGTGATGTGTACCTCTTGCTTCGTAGTATCCTTCATCCCCTAAAATACTTCCTATTAACAGTTTTTTAGATTTTTGTAGACTCCTTGTTCCTGTTTCGTCGTCATTTATTGTATTCACATTTCTGAACAATGTTTTTATTTCTTTTCAGTTTTTTACCTTTTCGAGGGACAATAAAACCTGACATTAAAATATTCTATGGCTCAGAGTCCTGTTTCTTCGAAAGGAGTTATTGCTAGCTCTCTTGAGGGTTAAACCCGGCCCTAAGGCAGCATGATGTGTATGTGTGTTAGTTCGAATAACCATCCCATGATGGTGTCATAATATAAAAATATGGAGAAATTCAAGGGTCCAAAATAATTCAAACTAATCAAAATCATCCTACTATGACGAAAATTGTCATGGGCTTAGGAAATTTTTAATATTTTAGTGATCAGACCTCCATTTTAGGTTTTGAGAATAATTAAAATTTTCTAAGATATCGAGAATTTTTATAAGTGTATGTGATTTCCGTGCGGTTTAGATTTTATTAAAATCACAGATAAAATGAATGTTCAGCAATTAAGCGTCCTGTATGCTCAGGGACATTTCATACTCTGCTTAGAACAATCTTCATTGGCAGGCGATTATTTTAACCAACTATCCGGTTCTTAGGTATAATACTGTGACGATAGAGATTAACACTTATTGGATTGGAAATGCCTGCAATGTCTTGCATGTCAAATGGCCATGTGCAAGAGGGAAAAAAACACATGCTCAGGGTTGTAGGTTTTTGTAGGTGTTAATAGTTTGTATATCTAGGACTGACCCTTTTAAAAGACAAGATACGACGACAGTGAGAGATCAGGAAAAACGAAGTGGCCATGAACAAACGAGAAAGAGATTCTTGTTGTTGGGAGAGCGTTTTGGTAGTTTTGGTAACGTTGTTCCAATGTTAGCTGAACAATACTTCTCCCTGAGTTGTAGACCGTCATTGACACATTATTGGGCACAAACGATTTTTTGTTTGTTACGAATAGCCTAATAATTTGTGTGAACTAACTAATTTTCTAGGAATATGAAATTTTGCAGGGAACATCTGCATAAAATGTGTTATCTTTTGGTTTAGTCTATCATTTTACGACAAATCAATCTCTGCAACAACTCATCGTCACTTTGGTCTTGGTAGCATTCATTCTCAGACCTTTACTTTCCATAGCATTCTTACAAGTCTTTAACTTTACAACTAGACCTTCCATTGCCTCACAGGCAAGTACTTTTTGGTGTTATTTCATGCCAAGACACAATACTTATTCCAAATGAGTCAGTATATATGGTTAATTGAATACAATTTATTATTTTATTTATAAGTAGGAGAGATGGGTTCATACATTTTCTAACAGTATTAGTGTATAAATAATCACAATGTACCCTCTTACATCAATGAGATAAAAGCACTTCTTTATATCCATGAATGACCAACAGACCCCCTCCACTTTCACAAAACACTGACATCAGTGTCACATTGTAAATTTCTTATTTATGATGAATAAAATCACTTTCTAATTACGGTTTAGACCCTAACTCTATGTCAAACTATTTGAATTTCTGATTGACCTCAAGACCCACCCTTCTTTCTAGTCTAAGCCACAACATCAAATTAGCATTTCCATGACCCCCACGGGTGTTCACAATTTCTTAGCCAAAGAGGTTGACATTTTGATTGACAGTTATCAAAACAAATGTCTGATTCCAACTTTTCAACTTTCAAACTTCGACTGACAATATATTTTACAAGATTCATACACTAAGATAAAAAGGTTTATACATTTTATTTGCGATTAAACCAGCTTAAATCTTTCTTCATTTCTTTTATATATTTTACCCTTTTTTTACAAAACTGTAATTAAGTGGTGACCAATAATTAACATGTTGTTAAAATGTACTGTATGGCTTCTTGGTTATTTTTATTTAACAGCAGTTTTTGAAGATTCACTAATAACTGTTTTTTTTTTCAAGTTATTTAGAATTTTCAACGATGATATACAAAGCAGACAATACTGTACAGACATTGTTTAAAGGATATTCAATGACTTCTTACAAATTATCCAGACATTAATCAATAAATTATTTTGATAGTAAGCACTTTCTGAGACTTTCAGAAGAAAATTATAGAGAATAAGATACGATTTGTGGTTCAAAATAATCCTCATATTTTTAAATAAAATTTTGACATTTATTTGGCGTCTATTCTATTCCTGGAAAAATAATAAAAATATTTTCTGTTGAAAATTAAATTTAAAAGACAAATTGAAAAATGAAAGATTATTTTCAAAATCGCAAGCAGCTTTATGATAATTATGCTTGTTCCACCATTAGTTGGTTAGTATGACCATAAAACAACCGATACACACACACTAATTCAAAGTAGACGCCGTTATGAAATATTATGCTATATTTTTAGGTAGTGGTTAAGAGCCTTGACTCTGGATTCAGTGTGGCATGTCCAATTTCTCTTGGGTTATTGTCTCATTTTCACTAATAGACAGTAAGTATTTCGTGTGCATGTGCATGGTATATTGTTGTCCGAGTCGTCCATCTGCTTGTGATTTACAAACTATTTTTTTATTTTCACTTTGTCTATTTTCAAACATAAGTTAGTAGCACAAAAAATGGTTGCAACGACCGAAGAAGTAGATCACTATCTAAACTGGAAGAGTAAGAATAGTCGTGAAATACTAAGGAGGCTTATTGTCAATCAAATTCTAGAGAAAGCCAACGTCCATTATCAGCTAGCATTTCATGGCAAGCGGCTGTTGCCAGAAGGCATAATTTGCAACATTGCTACATAAATATGTACAAATTGCTACAAAAATATAGTTGTTATACATTATAGAATTTGATACTTAGGGCTCAACTGTACGACCAAAAAAGCCAGTTCATATGGAAGCTGGACTGCTCCACTGTGCCAAGTTGGGCAAGTCCATTATATGAATTCTGATTGGCTGCCAGTCTGAAAGTGAATAATTCTATATATAAATACTGCTTCATTCAAGTAATATTTTCCTATAGGATAT
This sequence comes from Sepiola atlantica, assembly GCA_963556195.1. NCBI lineage: Eukaryota > Metazoa > Mollusca > Cephalopoda > Sepiida > Sepiolidae > Sepiola > Sepiola atlantica. Next base: position 162,386,996 of record OY744520.1, on the reverse strand, counting down.
AGGACATTGGAGCCGGTAACTGGTTATTTTATTCTATATACATCAGTGTAAAGGTAGTATTAAAATTCCTTTCAATTAAAATGAGTACCAGAACCTTTCGGTAAAAATCGGGAATATCGCAAGAGATATCCCCATGTGTTTATATACTACACCGTAGTGAAAAATCTCAATCTGGATATTTTATCTATTCATTGCTACATGAAGATGTACAAGTTTTTACTAAAATATAATTTTTATAGATCATTTTTAGGAGAATTTCTTTTGATCAAAATAAGTACTTGCATTAGAAATAGGAATAAATCAAGAAAAATCGCAAGAAGCTCGTTTACTGCACACAACTGAAAAATATAAATCTATATATTTGATCCATTTTATCCTACTTAAATATGCAAACATTTCTACTAAAATATTAAATTCATTGCAATCAAAACAAGTTTATGATCTTGTGTCAGAAATGGGGAATAACGCAAGGAAAATCCTCATATGTTCATTAACTGCAAAATATCAAGTTGTATATTTGCTCTGCAGTTTGCTACATAAATATAGTTGTTATATATCATTTTAAATTAATTTTTTTGAGATTAAAATGAATTTCATGACTTTGCGTCAGAAATGGAGAATAAGGCAAGAAAGTATCGACAAGTTCGTTTATTGCACCCTACTAAACAAAACCAAGTCGTATATTTGCTCTACGTTTTGCTACATTAATTTTGCATATTTTTACTAAAATATAGTTGTTATATATCATTTGAAAGGAGAATTTTTGTTGAAATGAGTTTCAATATACTGCGTCTAAAATGGGGAATAACGTAAGAAAAATACCTATAATTTCGTTTACTGAACACGACTGAAAAATATCAAGTTGGATATTTGCGCTAGATTTATCTGCATAAATATGTACGCATTTCTACTAAAATATAGTTGATATATCATTTTAAAGGAAATACCTTGCGCTTAAAAGTAGTTTAATGATCTTTCGTTTGAAATGGCGATTAACGAAAGAAAAATCCCCATAAGTTATTTTGCTGCACATTACTGATAAATCTCAATCTGTATGTTGGCTTGTATTTAGAGGAAATAATAAAAGACGAGAATACCTTTGGTATTACAAAAGAAAGCTACAAGAAAAACAATCTTTGGCCTCAGGAAAGAAAGTTTGATGGGCGACTTCATCCAGTGGAAGGAGGGGGTTAAGAACATAATTTACAGTATTTTCCTCTTTAAGTTTGATGATGAGAAAACGTTAATAGTGTCCTCTTTCGGTAATAAAATCTTTGTACTTTCAGGAATAAATAAATTGAGAATTAATAAAGAATTAATTTTCCATTTATTTTATTTTATGTTTATTTTTCTTTATTAATTTTCTATTTATTTAGTTTTTTGTGGTGGGGGGGGGGGGCTATTAGTGTCCTATTAAGTAAGAAGATCCTTGTATTCATCAGGAAACATTCGTATCCTGCAAAATCTTCATAGTTGTACAGCTGGAATTTCGCTCTAAACTGGTTCTCCACAATGGTTGTTTGCTTCTATAGGTTTAGAAAGTTGCATACTTCCTTTTCACTTGTAGGGCTTGTGGCATGCAAGCATCCACTTGGCTTTTTGTATTATCTCCATTAATTGATTTGGGAGCCAAATGTCTTCCATTGACTGTAGTTTCAGTGCCAGCAGGTAGACGTACATGAGTATAGTTAGGATTGATTTTCAGTAAAGTAGAAGGTGTAACCGGAGGATTATACTTACTCGACCTGGTATGATCTCTGACGCATATTTGGCCTGCTTTTGCCCATAGAGGAATTGAAGTACCAAAGTGGATTTACGGCTGTACTTGAATTGTCTATCGTAGCTGTGCAGATAAACGATCGAATAGAATGCAGAATAGAATGCAGAATAGCTTTCCAAGAAGATAGCGCCATATTGCGAGAATGCAAAGTTACTTATATGACCTTCCATAGTGTGCTATTTAGTTTCCCAATTTATCCATTCCCTTCAGGGTGATATCTACTCGTTTTCGAAGTCGTAATATTTTTCCCATGTAGGGAGTCAGTAGTTTCTTATGACAGAAAGTTAGTTGCTGTATCTGTGTGAATCAAGATATATAAAAAAGTTCACTGTTGAAGGCGCCGTGAAAATTGTAGCTGTAAAATGTACTTCAATTCTCGTGGCGCCCTCAACGGTAAACTTTTTCATATATCTTGAAACCATTATTTATTAAACCATTATCTTTGAATTGGACTTGTTCTGCATTTTCTTTTTCCACTTTTCTTTTTATTTTCATTTTTTTTATTTATCTTAAACAATACTTTATCTTTTAAAATTTTGACTTTGGTAACTCTCTTACTGGCTTATCTCTCTGTATTCCTCTGATGATAAGAATGCCATTCTTTGAAAAAACATGGTTTTAGGAAAGAAAAATAAATCTCTTGTTTTGAACAACTGAAGACGTAATAGATTTTGTATTTTTGCAATTTTTATTCTCATCTTTTAATTGTCTATATAATTGCTCTATCTCGTATATCGAGCATCAATTCTTTGATGATAAGTTATAATTTAAAGGTATACATTATCACTTTATTTTACTAGTCAAACATGACTTTCATACCAGGGTTCGAACCATGTGCTCAGCGGGAATTGTCTCCTCCCATACTGACGATTGCAGGTTTGGCATGAAACACTAGTGTATATGAGCTTATTTTGAAAATAATATTTATTTATAAATAATTATATATATATATAAAAATTACATAAACAATACTATAACCTTATGTCAATCAACCAACGTTTCAATGCATATTACCGCATCTTGTCAAAGGCAGAGTTAAAATAAATTTATTTTAACTCTGCCTTTGACAAGATGCGGTATCTTGTCAAAGGCAGAGTTAAAATAAATTTATTTTAACTCTGCCTTTGACAAGATGCGGTAATATGTATTGAAACGTTGATTGATTGAAGTAAGGCTATAGTATTGTTTATGTAATTTTATAAATGCTCTACTTGGTATTGAGCATTCTTGAAAAACTTAGTTTTATGTTAAGTTTATTAACACATTTGAACTGGAATATATATATATAGATATATATATATATATATATATATATATATATATATATATATATATATATACTCAAGCATGCAACCAATGTATACGATTTTTTACAAAGCGATGTATGTGTTTACATTTCTTCTTTAAACACACAAGTGTTCTGTAAGTAGAAAAGAGAGAGGTCATCTAATGCGATATTGAAGAAAGCAATTTCTTGTATTCGGAAAGATCTATTGACAAAAGCAGTGAACTGAATCCAACCATTTCCTTTTTTGTCCGAGAAGGTTCCAAAGTTTTTGAAGCATTATTTTATTAAGGTTTGATTTTCTTCGCAACGCTGACAACAACTATATAGATCGAAAGGGTTTCCATGGTTACAAATGACTTATATATGAAGTTGATCCAGGGATCCGGTTTCTTTTCAATGTTACATATTTGATTTGCCATAATTGCACTACATCAACCCCAAAACTCACAAATTCTCAAGAGAAAAAAAGAAGAAAATCTTGAAAAGAAATTTCCGCTTGATGGTTTTGTTTTTATTCTCAAGTAGAGTGAATTGTTGAAAGTCTTTTTCTGTACACATAGAAATTCAAGTGTAGCTTTTAAAAAGAGACCCCCCCCACCATCTGTTTCTGATCTGTGATAAACTCGAAAGAAAGCAAGAACAGATATTCTGAAGATATGTTCATTCAATGTTATTTCAAACTAAAGAGTCATCATCATCATCATCATCATCATCATCATTATCATCATCATCATAATCATCATCAGCAGGAGCAGCAGCATCATCATCATTATCAGAAGCAGCAGCAGCAGCATCGGTTTAACATCCGTTTTACATGCTGGCATGTGTTAGACGGCTTTAAAATTGACTTCTAAACTAACATATCTCTCGCCAGGTCTTTATTTATCACGCTTTGTCTCAAATCGATATTCACCACTTGCTCCCATGTTTTCCTTGGCCTTCCCCTGTGAACTGGACCTGCTACCTCAACTGTTCTACATCTACTAACCAAAGAACTCTCATCCATTCTTTCAACGTGACTATACCATCGAAGTTTCCTGTTTTTCACATACTATACTGTCAAGATGTAATTTTTCTCTGAGGTCATCAGAACTCAGCCTGTCTTTTAAGACTCACATTACACATCTATCGTATAATTCTCATATCATTTCTCTCCATGCAACGCATGTCCTCAACCCTCAATGGCCAGGTTTCACTTCCATGCATCATCACACTACATACACATGCCTCATAGACTCTTCCCTTGTTCGACAGTGGTAACACTCTGCCGGTTAGTAATGGCAGAATTTCCCTCACACTGACAAACTAATGCAGCCTCTTATGGTGATGCTTGGACGCTTCTAAAATAATATATATCTATAGGATTAATATGTCTTTGAAGCCTATATATTTAAGAACCAACAGCTTGAACAAAAACACACCAGCTATGCCTCAAAACTATGACTTAAAAGTTAATGCATATTTCCACAAAAATCTGCTCAAAACAGGAAAAGGACGAAATTTAAAAAAATAACTGTCATATGACTTGTTTTCCACTACGTCAACAGACTAGAAAGCTTTTGCATGCCAAAAATACATTCGCTCTTGGAGCCGGTTGCTTTCGATAAATGAATCAACAGCTGCAGTCTACTACAGTTAGCCAAAAGCAGTCACGCGAACCGGTCAAAAGAGAGAATACACAATGCTCTGCCTCCCTCAGTAGAAGACAGGGAAGGCAACGAAACTGCTATCAGCTCTCTTACTACAATACCATGCATATTCATATACACACACTGACTACATTGGCTACTGAACTTATTTACACACGATGTCACACACCTACTCACACACTGACAAAAGAAGGCAAACATATATACACATACTTCTTATGTAGACTAATTCACCTTTTCCACAAAGAAAAACAATTTAACTTTTTGACCTACAAACACAAATGACACATTTACTTTTACTTGTTAGTATGTGTCTTGGTACAATAAAGAAGAAAGGTCATCGTCTATTTAATTCATACTTGAGATAACGCCATATAAACCTTAGTGATTCCGAGAAATACTCCAAATTTCCTTCGAAAACATTTTATTGGCAGGCAATTGTTTCTGCCATATACAAAATATTGCTGATCGATTATGAAAACCTTAAAGAAAAGGGGATAAACAAATACACTAAACATAATACACCATTAACTTTTATATTTGAGTCAAGTAAGGTTTCCTTTTGACTTTGAGTGAAAAAAAAATGTATTATATACTGATAAAGCCACGTCAATAAAGTGTTTTTGAAGGAAATATGGAGTATTTCTCTGAATAACTAAGGTTTATATGATGGTAAATTAAGAGCATTAGTTATAAACTATTGTTCTACTACATAAACTTCGTGTTGACTTTAAAAAATTTAATATATACATATATATATTTCCCAAGGTAACTGTAGAAAGCCTCATAACTGTCCATTGGACAGGAAATACATGCTTTCAAAAAATAGTATATAAATGTAGCCTAGTAATAGTAAACAACTCTCGATCTTATATCGAGTCCACTGAGTGCAGCTTTAAGAACAGATATAGAAATCATATGTGCTCAGGCCTAACTACGAAAGAAAATACCCCAACTTATCTAACCAAGTATATCAGAGAACTGGTGAGATCGGATACTCACTTCAAATTGAAATGATCCATATTAGGTAGAGCTAAAAAATACACTCCCAATAAATGAAATAAATGAAACTTATGTTCTATGTAATCGTATCACATAGTAACATCTAATTAATAAAAAGCAGGGGATTCTACAGAATTATTTTCATCGAAATAGGTATATACTCTCTTACTTTAAGCTAGACTAAATGTTACTAAAAAATTGTGAAAATTTACTAAATTCAACAAAATAATTACTACATCCAGTGGCTTCATGCCTTGTCTGGAGCGATTTCCATAAAAAAATTTAATTGTCAGCGTTGATCTTAGCACAATTTCTAAGATGCAACAAAACTCAATATCTTAGTGAAGCTACGGTCCATGCTGCTACACATTCTTTTTTCTTTTTTTCCTTTTTAATTTGTAGAAGAAGAATCTGTAGGCATGACTATGACGTGGATATTTTCGACAATAGAACTTGTTTTTTTATGGAGATTTAAATTCTAAGTAATTGTTGCCAACTGGTAGGGAAATAAATATAGAGCGACAGAAAATTTGCAAAGTTTTGTTTAATTTTAGAAACTTCAAAGACTTATTTAAATAAAATTTACTCTGCCAAATCTTTTTCTTATGCGTTAATCCCAGGCTACAGCACGGTCTGCAATGATGGACATGATCACAGGATTTGTCAAGGTGAAAGGCGGTTTTACAGCCATCTTTGTGCATGGTGTCTTCCCATCTCATCATCGGCCTACCCCTCGGTCGTTTTCCGGTGACTTCTATTGCAAAGGCGAGTTTTGCAACGGTGTCGTTTTTGGCCCTCAGCACATGTCCAAACCATCTAAGCCGCCTTTCCCTCATCTTGTCCTCAATCGATGCAATGCCGTTGCACCTTCGGATATCTTCTTTGTAGATATGTTCGAACAGTATAATTCCGGACATCCAGCAGAGCATTTTGCTTTCCATAATGGCGAATCTTTGCTCTGCTGTCCTTGTCAGTAAGCACTCAGAGCTGTTTAAAATTTACTCTGCCGAATATAATCATTTTATTTGCTAAGGAAAATAACCGTGAATTTTCTTGATCAAAATGATTTCCCTTTATGAGTTTTAGTTATAACTGCCATTTTTTTATTTATCAGAGTTACTTCCCTTGTTAATTTTGATATATTTGTGTGCTTACCAGCAATGAGTTTTTTTTAATGCCTGTTTTAAAAAGAATGCATAAACGTAGACTCTATATTCCCTCTCCTATTCACCTTTTCGTCCAATGTATTAATTGAAAAGGACTTTTGTTTTTGTTACTATTCTTTTATTCCGTTTTATTCTGATTTGGGCAAAATTGGTTCATTAGTTTTTCACAGAATTTTACATAAGAACACAGAAAATGAACATAGCCAGATTTTTCGGTAAACTTCTTGTTTATAGAGGTATAAATTCACCCTAAATTGCAATGTTTTGCAAATATCTAAAATGTTCTTCATTAGTTTTTGCTCAAAATGCACAAAAAATTCAGATTAATAGTTATTTACATTAAACATGTACTGATGAACCCAGAAAAAACATGGTTTCATCATTGAGAAATACCACCCATCATCACCAAAAGTTTGTTTTTTTAATTAAAAAAAATAGTACTCTTTACACAAATATTTAAAAATGCGCTCTGTAATAAAAACTGGAAGCCAGAATAACTTCCTGATGAGCTTTATTTAACTTTTCGTTGCTTAATGTTACAAATGGAGATAAAATATCCAGTCCTTATATACAACACGAATGTAGCATATTCCATTATTAACAAAGGGGTGAGATGGGTATTACTTTTGATACTACATTCTCCCCTACCTACCTACTTATTCATAGGGAATAATGTCATCCCATAGACCTGGCCTCCTGCAGATTCTTTAAAGGCGTCTTGGTGGTTCACACTCAGCATCCATCTTCAACCTAGGCTCCTCGGAACCTGACAACGTTTCGGGACTGTCTTGTGTGGCTGGCTTAGGGCTAAAAGATCTTGCTCCAAAATGCAGCTGTCTTCTTCGTAGCTTTGGTCGCTTGGTGTCTGAAGATTGGGTGAACCAGCTTTTGTGGTACCCAACGGTTGTCAGAACTAGAGTCAGATTCAACTGTTTGAATATTCAAATTCGTTTTGTAGGGACTCTGGACTTGATGTATATGGCACAAGATCACCTAAGTAGGTCGGCCTTGTTCTGTGAACCGTGACTGTATATCTCTCTGAAGCAGTTCTACATTCAGATACATTCCCTGCTGAGGCTAGATCCCTTAAGGAGACAGTAGATTGCCTTCCTTCCGAATTTCGGACCAGGAGGTTCGCTTCGATTAATTCTACCTTACTCACTAATGAGTCATGTTTACTCTGACGAATATGACGTTTTAGTAAAACTGTTCCAGGTTGTGCGAGCCATGAGGGGAGTGAGATACCTGCTGAGCTTCGTTGTGGGAAGGAGAAATACCTCTCATGTGGAGTAGCGTGTGTCGCTGTATATAACAGAGTCCTAATAGCGTATAAGACCGTGGGGATTAGACTTTCCCAATCAGAGATCGGACTCTTGCAATTTGTGGCCGCCAACTGTACTGTCTTCCATATTATGCCATTGTATCTTTTGCACTGTCCGTTGCTTTGGGGATTATAAGGAGTTGTTCTACTCTTCGTTCATGCAGAAATTGCTTGAGTTCGTCCGACATGAAAGCCATTACGTTTGGGCAGGGGATGACGAATGGAAATCTTGAGTACTCATCTATTATTGTGAGCATGTATTTATTTTTCGTTTTAGAGGGTAGAGGGCCCTTAAAATTCAGGTTATGCCTTTTGAAAGGTCGTGTGGCCTTAATGAGTGTTGCTGGAGGGGTTTTGTAGAACCGTGGCTTATTTTCTGTGCATAACTAACAGGAGTTCGTAATTCTTTTTACGTCTTCGACAGAATATGGCAAGTTTCTGCTTCTGACTATGTGAGTCATTCTTGTGATACCTGGGTGACACAATTCCCTGTGTATATTCTGAAAATCATCTGAGCCGGTTACCAGGCCAGATACCCTTGAAAGCGTGTCGACAGCGACATTCTCCTTACCAAGGCGGTAAGTGACGTCGAATGAGTAGCAAGAAAGCTCCATTCTCCATCTCACTATCTTCTCGTTTTTTTATTTTGCTAGTTGTTTTTGGGTTAAACATAAACAAGACCGACTTTTGGTGAGTGATTAATTCAAAATGTCAGCCGATTAGGTAATGCCTCTATTTTCGTAATGCCTCAACTATGGCATATGCTGCTTTTTCTATCGCCGAGTGTTGTCACTTTGACCACAAAAGTGTTCTTGATAAAAGCTACAGGACGACCAGATTGTCTCAGTGAGGCAGCTATCGCACAGTCGGAGGCATCCATCTCAACTAATAGAGGGATAAAATAAAAGGATCCACAGCAGAAATGGCAGACTGAGCAATGTCCTTTTTCATGTTTTGAAATACAGGACAAAGAAAAAGTAGATACTTGCGTCAATGGGTGTATTTTTTCTGAAAAAGATGCAACCCATTGAGAATAGTGGGCGAACATACCGAGGGCTCGTCGTAAGGCGGACATGTTTCCTGGGATTGGTAAATCCATTAGGGGTTTCAGTTGCTTGGAATCTGGCGTTATGGTGCCATTTTTGACAATGTATCCTAATAGCTTCATGCTTTTCAAGTTGTAGGATTAGAATCATTTTTCACTATCATTATATTTATTGACGGCAGCCATGAATCGTTTATGGTCATGTTCAGCTTGGTTATGTCTGCATACTGTGACATTGTCTATATAATTTTTCATTGAAGATTATTTCATCTATAACCCACTGGAAGTTAGCAACACCGTTTGTTACCCCAAAAGGAACTCGACAGAACTGGTATAGGCGACCGCAGGCCTCGAGTGCCATGTAGGGCTTATCTTCTGGCTTGATAGGTACCTGATGGTAGGCACTTTTGATGTCTAAAGTACTGAACATGTGATATTTAGCAATATTAGAAATCATTTCGTCAATACGAGGCAGTGTATAGGCATTAAGTTATGTATATCTGTTGATGATCTGGGAATAGTCAAGCAGTTTGTTACTTCTACTGCTATGAACTGTTTGTCCTCTTGTGAATAGTGTCTTGATTTTACTGCTATTGGTGTCAAGTTTGTAAAAAGTGACGGATGGCGCACTTTGACAGCTGCTAGTCCGCATATGCTTAGCACCGGCTGTGGGCTACCAAAGGGGATTTCAACGCATGAATGTGATTTTAGAAAATTGTGACCCAAAATCACCTCGCAGCAAAGGTTTTTTATTACCCGTAATTTCATCCCTTGATAGGAGTTTCCTTTTAGTTTCAGTTTAACCATGCAGTATCCAATTACATGGGACGATAAAGATGAATTTGCCATTGATATTTGGTTGGAACAAGGAAAGATTTCCCATTTATTCGTTTTTATGATACTGACATAAATACAACTTTCAGAACTGCCTGTATCAATAAGGGCATGGATAGTCAATCCATTTATTTTAACCTTCACAATTGTCTTTGAGAGGCAACCCGGGAACACAGCTGATACCGTAATTTGTGATACAGTAGCAAGAGTAGGTGAACGTTTTTTTTATGAAGAAGCTGACCGGCAAACTTTCGAAAAATGTCCCTTCTTACCACACTAACGCCTTGAGCCGGGCAGGACGAACGAGAATGTATAGGGAGGCCACAAAAGTAGCATGTGGATCCAGCTGAGGCGGCAGTGATAAGTTGTTCGTGATTGTTAGAAGGGGGTGTGGGAGTACCTTGAACAGTGGAAGAATTTTGAACCTGCAGAGGAGGGGCTACAATAATAGCTTCCAAAACCTCGGGTTGTAAATAAAAGACAGACTGCTTCTCTGCCATGTCCAACGTTAGGGTTTGTTCATAAGCTGTTGACAAGTCTTGATCTTTATTCTCTAGTAGTCTTTGTCTATTGGGTTGGACTGTATTCCATTAATAAATGTGTCTCTGATAAAAAGTATCTCTCGCTTGGTTCACAGTTAAGGCTGTAAATTCACACTCATATCTTAATGTCTTTAGAATCTGAAGGTATTGTTCAAGGCTTTCTTCTGGTGTTTGATGCCATATAGCAAGTAAATATCTAGCAAAAATGGTATTTTTTTCTTGACAAACATGGCTTCTAAAATGTTCATGCAGTTTTGTAATTCTCACATTCAGATAAATTTCTATAAATTGGAGTGGAAACACGATGTAATAGAAGAGTATATTTTTCAGTACCTGTTAAAGCCGTGTTTGAAGATAACTGTAGTGCTGTGAGGAATCTTTCAAATATTTTTCTCCGGTACTACTTTTTGTCCGAGTCGGACGTATCAAGGTATAGACAGTCGGGTTTCAGGTAACGCTCGATAACGAAGTTAAATAAATTGTAATAAAAACTGGTAGCCAGAATAACTTTCTGATAAGCTTTATTTAACTTTTCGTTGCTTAATGTTACAAATGGAGATAAAATACCCACTTCTAGTATACTACACGAATGTAGCATATTCCATTATGATGGGTATCAATTAATCATTATTTTTTTCCCCAAAAAAAGTTACAGTAATTTCGTAATTTATACTGTGATATATTTTTCCTCCTCTAAGAAATTAATTAAACATGATATGGTGTACTTCCTATAACGTCATCGAACAGGCTGCTAGAAGCCGTGGTCATCTGAATTTTTTTTTTAACTTACAATTTTCACACTTTAAAAGTATACGGGTCAGTAGAGAATGTAATTCTATTTCGTTTGGTATAAATTATTTATTGTTTTTATTTGTGTTTACAATTTCTGGACTTTTAACAATTTTGCCCTCTTATCTAAAAGTTTATACTTGTAATAATATTCTTAAATTATTATACTCATTTTGTTTATTATTTAATTTATTTGCCCAACAAATTTGTCAACTGCGAATACATAGATGATCGCATGGTGACTGACTTCAGTTTGTCTTTAATTAAAAAAATAATTTTAAATCCAACAAATATATGAATGTACGTCCAATATGAATATTAAATGAATTCTATTAAAACTTATTTTCCTTAAGTTCGTATGTAAATTTAATGTAGACCAGGTTGAAATCATTTAAGGTTCGCCCATGAATAAAAATGTATCAAACGAAACAGTTTGAAAGTAAGAAGAGACTTTATTCCCGGGCGTACAAACAAAAAAAAAACAAAAACGTAAATATGATAAATCAGTAATGCTTAGAGTTATCGCCCCTAACCTATAAGTATTCTTCTAACTTAATACTGGCGATTGTTTTTTTAACAGTTAAAGTGAATTAAATAAAAAAATATAATTTTTTAGTACTTAAAAAATTATCTCGTACAGAAAAAAGTAAATTGTTTAACGGCGAAAGGGAGATAATTCGCATATCCTATTTTTATTTATTTAATTGGAGCAGGAAGATTATTCATTTTTAATTTACATCCATAAAGAATTGTTTCCATTCCTAGTTTTCTCTCAACAGTACAAAGGGAAGTAATATGAACTATCACATAATAATTAAAAAGAAAAATAGGATAGACGAATTATCTCCCTTACACCGTTTCACATACATTATTTTGATACTTATTTTGATAATTTTTAAATTCCTTATTATTGTAATAATGGAATTATCTCCCGTTTAAAAATAACTTAGACTAGCAAACTATTGAAAAAACAACTTTGTATCTAACAACAACAAAATGTTACCGTATGTGCAGAAGGAAGGGGCGGACCTTTTGATTTGATTATAAAAAATGACAACATTTTTTACAGTGAATTTTTTTCCATCTATACACGGTACAGGATGTTTTGAAAATCGATGATCTAACTTCAGTTATAATTCTGCGAGTGTACACCCTCCAGCAAAAATGACGGAAACAATTATCCTTCGCCAATGTTCGCACTGATATGCATATTCAGATAAAATAACGTTTGGATCAGTGAAGTAAAAGAAAAATAAATAGATAAGAAAGAAAGAAAAAATCAAAGCGTCTCAAATCGAAAAGTTTAAATAAAGAAAAACGTATACATCGGTACAGAAAGTAGCAAGAAAACAAGGAAGAAACGGTTTTATTATGGAAATAGTTTGAAAGTGGGGTTGTCTGACTTGCTATTTGCTTTTCAATTTCCCTAAATACTTGAAATAGACTTGTCCGGCAGCTTATATATATATATATATATATATATATATATATATATATATATATATATATATATATATATATATATATATATATACTAGCCAATATATGCTCCCTCCGGTTGCATATTTTGCTGAGCTGGGAGGATGATATCATGATGAACGAACTACATACACTGACCGTCAAATAGGAGGTAATGCCTGGTAGGATGATATCATTACAACAGAATATATACTACAATACTTCCTCCAAAATAGAGAAGGTAAAACCTGGGAGGATCTTTCCCATAAAAGGAGAAGGAATAACAGAAAAGGTACTACACTATCTTCCACTTAATGAAAAAGAGAATGTATTACCCGGGAAAATGATCTCATGACAACTTAACAGATCCTACATTAACCCTCCTTCAAAGGAGGATGTAATACCTGGGAAGATTACCCCTACCCCCTTAAAAAAGGAGGAAGTAATTCCTGGAAGGATGGTCCTATGACAACAGAACTGCCCACCCTCAGGAAAAGATAATACAATAATAAATTAGATCAGTTTTTTTTTTCCATTCATTTAAAAATGCCTCCTCATAAAAACAAGATCAAAGTGCAGTATCTGTTCTCAGCATTCCAGCGACATCAAATGTGAATTTAAAACAACGATAACAATGTTTTTGAATTTTTGAGATGAGGATTAATAATTTGTATAATTTTAAATTATTTGGACTACTGTTCTCATCTTGAGTGTAATACTCACAACGTTTCGGCCGATGTAACCTCCGACCTTTTTTTTCTTCCGTGCACATTCCTGATTTTGACAGAAAGATTCCAGAGTTCGACAAGATACACATAAAGAAGGTCGGAGATTACATCGGCCAGAACGTTGTAAGAATAACATTTAAGATGAGAACAGTAATCCGAATAATCCAACTGACACAAATAATAACGGTGTCGTAAACGTGGGAGAGGAAGGGGGGGTTAGGGTGGAGAGACAGACAGATAGAGATAAAGAGAGCCAGTCAGTAGCTAGCTTGCTAGCCAATAACCCTTTTCCCTTTTTTCCGTTCTTGCTTATACCGGTCGGTAAACATTCTGTTAAGATAGTTTTCCTTAAGTTATCTTTTTTTTATTATTATTAAATCATTTTAATTAATTACTGTTAATATTGACGAAACTATTGCACATAGGTAGACAAAATAATACAATATAAGTAAATATATTCTGAAACTACATTGCCCAGGGTAATTGGATACTTTTATTTCGTTTTTATCAAAGATAGTACAATAATATTGTGGGGGTCTGTATTTTACATACTTTATGGCTTAAAAATGGAGATAGATTCACATAACTGTCAGAAATTTATTTTCTTCTTTTTCTTCTTCTTCTTCTTTTCTTTTCTTCTTCTTCTAAAACCCCCTTTTTTAAGAACTTGTAATGAATGACTGCTGCTGATGGCACGTGTCGGTGTCGGAAGCGTGGGCGTTTGACGCCGGAAGCTGTGGAAATAACCGCGAAATTCAATCAGTTGCTGAAACGATCTCGAGGTGGAGAGGTCGGTCGACTCAACTCGGACATGAAGAAGTCCTAAAAACAAGAATGTTAAAACAGGAATATGTAGAGAGCATGCCTGTAAAAATCTTCAAAGAAGTTGGAGTTTCAACTAGTGTTCGAGGTTGAATATTTACGTTGGACGGAGAAGTCCACTGAAGTCTAAAAACAGAAACAAGGAAGATATTCATTTGAAAGGCAAATGTGCCTTTGGAAAAGACAAAACGAAGTGTGTTCCGAAAGATGTCTCCAAATGAAGAGTTGACGTGGAAGAGTGCCACTATTCTCAAAAGGAGTCGATCGAAGAAACGATGCGATGTCAATAAAAAAAATGAACAATCAAAGGAAACAAATCAGCGCGAACAAAAAGGACTTTTCTATATTCTTCTGGTATTTTTTTATTTTACTAACAAAATTCTTTCAAGTAAGTTTTCTCTTTTTTCTGACATGTCTTTCCTAGCAAAGTTAATAAGCCTTCGGGCAGCATAATTAGGACTTTATTTATGCAGCCTTTCCGTGTGTCCATCGGAACTTGAATTCAGTCTATGAAGTGAACTTTGAACATGAACTTTCTGCCGAACTCATTTTACCTATTTTCTTTTTCTTCAATAAATTATTTGTTGTTTAAAATAGCTTGTTTTTTTTTCTCTTACTGTTTATTTAATTGTCTAGTTATTGCCCGAGGTCCTTACGTGTATCGATTTTGGCCTGTACGTGGTTAAAATTGCGATATTCTGCATAAATAAAACTCTAGGTCTCTGTGTTCTATTCTGTGTCTATGTTTAAACACAGAGGTGTTCGGCCTAATGGTTTCTACGCTCTGTCTTACTAAGAATAGTGAGCGAGACCATTTCTTTCTGTCTATCGTTTGGGAGTGGTTCTATAAACACTATTTTATTGTACTGTAAAGGTAGTCGTTTGTGCCCAAACTGTATATAGACTTATCAAGGTTCACTGGACTGAAGAAGCTGCTTTTATAGTCAATTAATGATTTTCTGTTTTATCTTCGTCGCTGCTTTGAGTTCATTGTGTAATTTATCTTGCGCGCGTGCGTGTCGCCATTTTATTGTCTCCACGTGGTGAGTCAGCCATCTTGTCTTGTTCAGTTTAAGTTGGCGGGAAAATTTGGCGCCAAGTGTAGGTGTCACTGTCTGTAGTAACCCCCCCCCTCTCTTAGTACATGTAGAAAGGAGTCGGTGGGGAGGGATTTGAAAAATGGCGAGTTTAACAGCAGATGTCTTGTTGAAAAAAATAAAATACGCTAAAGATAAAATATTAGTCGTATTTGAAGTGTTAAAATCTTCTAGTGAGATAGAAGAATCTAAATATATTTTGTGTAAAGAACAGATTGATGAATATCTGAAAGACGTAGTTCGGTTGGAGGAACAAGTTATAGATGCTTATCTCTCTGATGGTGTAGACGATGAGTTAGTGGAAAGTTTTAATAAAGGAGCTGCCTTATTTAAAATACAAGTGATAGAAAAATTAACTACGTTTAAGCCTTGTAAAAAAGACGTTGACGAGAATTCCAGAATTAGTAAGGGGATAAAAGGCATCGATTTAACCCCTAAAATAGTTTGTCCCAAGTTTAGCGATAGGGATCTGGAAACGGATAAGTTAGCTTATCTAAACTTCCATAGAGAATTTTTGAATTGTGTAGCTAATCTTGATAGTGACGCATTAAGATTAGTGATATTGAAAAACCATCTTTCTGGTTATGCCTTTCATGTGATAAAACATCTGTCTGTATCAGATGAAAATTATCGAGTAGCTTTGGACTTGCTATCGAAAGAGTTCTTAGACGAAAAGTGTATCGTCGACTCTATATTTTCGTCCATGTTGAATGAAAATCGCATGTATAATAATAATGTCGTAAAGAAATTCCTGACTAAGATGAAAACCCAATTGTACGAGTTAAAGAACTCGTTCGGTTTGGATTTCTTTGAGAGTAATTCTCCGGGAAATCGTTTGTTAAGTCACATTGTATTCAATAAACTGACAACTTCCTTTAAGTCAGAATTAATACATAAGGTGAACGGAAATTATCCCTCTTTGAACCAAATTCTGGAGAATAGTGTTGAGATATTTAAAACACTGGAATTTTGTGAACACGATTCGAGATATCGTAAAGTTGATTCCTTTAGGGAAAAGAGTAAATTCAGGCCTTTCGAACCTGAAAAGAAACCTTCCACGTTGAAAAATTTTCATGTTAAAACATATAAGGTTAAGTTTAAGTGTTGTTTTTGTAGAAACGATTATCATCTGTCTCGTGACTGTAATAAGTTTCCCTCTTACGAAGAAAGACTTAAAAGATGTAGCGAATTGAAGTTATGTGCTAGGTGTACTAGCTCATATCATCTGAAGAATTTGTGTCCTTATGAAAAAAACGATAAGATTACGTGTTGGTCGTGCGAACAGTCGGGACACTTGTCCGCCTTGTGTCCGAGTTTTCTCAAACCTGTGGTGAAGTCAAATATTTGCAGGTTGAAGAGTAGTTCTTCATTGTTGCCTGTGATAGGTATCACAGTTGAAGTAGGTGGCGAATTTCACACCGTAAATTGTCTGCTAGACACTGGTAGTGAACGGTCTTATATGGGTAAAAGATTTTCTGATAGATTTATGAAAGAAGAGTTGTCTTCCTTGCATCGTCGAAAATACGTAATAAAGACCTTTATTGGTAGCCAAGAGAAAGACTTGAATGAAGTAACATTGAAGGTGTCCTTTCCCGATGTTGCGAGAAGTATCAATTTTCTGATGGATGAACAGTTGGATTTGTCCTTCAAAATGAAAGGGTTGGAGGAGGTGATCAGTAATTTGAAGAAAAGCGACGTTAAACTTGCTGCTGATTTCTCCGAATTGAGAAGTGATGTTCTTGAAATATACGGTCTGATAGGGATTGATGTGATTAGATTTCTGGGACCCTTAAGATTAACAAAGATTAAAAATGGTTCTGCTTTTAAGTCCTCGCTAGGTATGATATTATTTGGCGACCCCTCTGATTTTGAACCACATATGGAGATTGGTTTAAATTATAATCAAGTCATCGGTGAACATGCTTCTTGTGATGTGACCCATGTTTACTTTGCTCTAGAACCTAAGTCCAACCATCTGCATCCTTGGAATGGTCTTGATGGAGCTTCCGTGGACAGAGGTATTGAACAAATGTTCAAATTGGAATCATTAGGGATAGTTAATGAAGTTAGTAGTGATTACGACAGAAAGAAAATAGAAGAATTCAGCTCCTCTATTGAATACAGAGATAATAATTACTACATAGGTTTGTCGTGGGACTTAGATAAATTAAAGAAAGTACCCTCTAACCATAGAGTATCGTTAGCTGTCCTAGATAAAGTAGTGGACAGATTATCCTCTCAGAACTTATATTCTGAGTATTGCAAAGTCTTCCTAGACCAGGAATGTGAGGGTGTGATTGAAAGAATCCATCCGACTCCTTCGGAGTTCTACAAGTATACGTGGATACCGCACCGGCCAGTCTTTAAAAATGATGTGCAGTGCACGACTAAGATTAGGCCTGTTTTCAATTGCTCGTTGAGGGTAAATAATAAACCTTCTCTCAACGATTGTGCTTATAGTGGCATAAATCTGTATACTGACATGTTGGAACTTCTGTTCAAGTTTAGAACAGATAATTATGTATTATTGGCTGACATCAGAAAGGCGTTTCTGATGATTAGACTAAAGAATAACTTTGACAAAAATAGATTCTGCTTCTTTTTAAAAATAAAAGATGAATTAGTGTGTTTTCGATACAAAACTCTGATATTCGGGTTTGTGTCTAGTCCCTTCATCTTAAGTTACGTAGTGAAGCACCACGTTGAGAAGCACTCATCGGGACCTTGTAGAGACATGTTGTTAAAAAACTTTTACGTAGATAATCTAGTGAAAACACATGGGTCTCCTGATGAATTGTTGAAACTCTATACCGAGGCTGTGAATGTCATGGAAAAGGGAAGCTTCTTATTGAAAACGTGCTGTAGTAACAGTAAATTGGTGTCTGCTCGCATTCGAGCAGATAACAATTACTCTTCTCATGGAGTGCCCTGTGAGAAAGTACTGGGGTATTGGTATGACCCTGAGTCAGACGAAATTGGTATCTCCAAAGGTGAAGTTAAAAAGTCAGTCTCCACAAAAAGAGATATGCTATCCGTTAGTTCGTCTGTATTCGATCCGTTAGGTTTAGTATTGCCTATAACTATAAAAGGAAAAATTATATTAAGTCAAGTTTGGAAATCAGGAGTGGCATGGGATCAGGTAGTTCCTGATAGCTTGTTGTCTGTTTGGAATAGTTTTCAGGCAAATCTCCGAGATGTTCAAAAAATTGGTTTTGAAAGATGTTCAGTACAAACCAATTCGCCTGTTACCTTGATCGTGTTTTGTGATGCTTCGAATCTTGCTTATGGCATAGTCGAATATATGTATCAGGGAGGAGAGGCCAGGCTATTTTATGCGAAAGCCAAAGTGGCTCCTTCTGTTGAAAGAACTCTTCCTACGTTGGAATTACTAGCTGTATATCTGGGAATTAAGCATCTCCTTATTTTGATTGAAATGTTTCCCAAGCTGTTTGAGGAAATTATCATTGCTGTAGATGCACAGGTAGTGCTATCTTGGTTGTTGTCTGAATCTGTACACACTAAGTGCCAGTTCACTAAAAATCGTTTGAAGGATATAAGATTCATGATGAATGAGATAAGTTGTAAGGGTTATACCTTAAAGTTCAAGTATGTAAGTACTAGTGAAAACCCTGCAGATTTGTTAACTAGAGGCGTTTCCTTTAGTAAGTTTAAAAAGGATAAAAACTTTTGGATTAGAGGTCCAGTATGGTTACAGACAGAAAAGTTGAAGTGGCCTGACTATAAGTTGGATTGCATTAGTGGCAAATGCAAGACCTTGGTAACTGCTTATACTGGCTTGAATGGGGATTCTAACTCATGTGTGGTTGAGTTGGAAAGATTCTCTTCTCTCAAAAGGTTGATAAGTACCTTAGAGATTGTGTTTAAATTTATTGCCAAGTTAAAGGGCGATAAGCGTGATGTCAATTTTACATCTGAGGCAAAGTCCTATTTGATTAAGGTTACTCAGAGTGAGTTTTTCGCTGAAGAAATAAGTTTTCTGAAAAGTAAAGTTGAAAGTAATATTCCTTTGTTGGTGAATAAGTTGAACCTAATTTTGGATGACAACAATTTGTTACGTTGTCGGGGACGTATAGAAAACTCTGAATATTTTTCCGAAGAAGTGAAAAGTCCTGTTCTGCTGCCTAAAATGTGTCACCTAACCAGTTTGTTGGTGATGGAGTGTCACATAAAATGCAAGCATTTGGGGATTGCTGCTACGCTTGATAAGGTGCGCAATTCTGGGTTTTGGTTACCCAAGGCCAGGCAGGCCGTCAAGATTGTTCTTGCTAGTTGTATGATATGCAAGAAGTTTAACTCCTTGTCTTTTCGTTATCCTAAGATGACAAACCTACCCAAGCATCGAGTTAATCTTATCAGACCTTTCTACCATACGGGGATAGACTTCACGGGTCACCTGTGGGTAGAGGACGGTAGTAAAGTAAAAAAGATGTACATATTGCTATTCACTTGTCTTAGTGTGCGTTCTATACATATGGAGTTGGTTGAAGAAATGAGTACTCAATCGGTAGTGTTAGCCTTTTTGAGGTTCTTCAATGTATATGGTGTGCCATCACACATATACTCAGACAATGCTTTATCCTTTGTTGCTGGGTGCGACTTAGTGAAAGAAGTTCTTCTCTCTGATGGATTCAGAGGAGATTTGGAAATATGTTAAGGATAAGAATTCTGACTATGTTTACTATTAGACTGTAAGTGAGCGATCTTTTTCTTTTCTTTTTTTGTTCGGGAGAGTGTCAGAAATTTATTTTCTTCTTCTTCTTCTTCTTCTTTTCTTTTCTTCTTCTTCTAAAACCCCCTTTTTTTAAGAACTTGTAATGAATGACTGCTGCTGATGGCACGTGTCGGTGTCGGAAGCGTGGGCGTTTGACGCCGGAAGCTGTGGAAATAACCGCGAAATTCAATCAGTTGCTGAAACGATCTCGAGGTGGAGAGGTCGGTCGACTCAACTCGGACATGAAGAAGTCCTAAAAACAAGAATGTTAAAACAGGAATATGTAGAGAGCATGCCTGTAAAAATCTTCAAAGAAGTTGGAGTTTCAACTAGTGTTCGAGGTTGAATATTTACGTTGGACGGAGAAGTCCACTGAAGTCTAAAAACAGAAACAAGGAAGATATTCATTTGAAAGGCAAATGTGCCTTTGGAAAAGACAAAACGAAGTGTGTTCCGAAAGATGTCTCCAAATGAAGAGTTGACGTGGAAGAGTGCCACTATTCTCAAAAGGAGTCGATCGAAGAAACGATGCGATGTCAATAAAAAAAATGAACAATCAAAGGAAACAAATCAGCGCGAACAAAAAGGACTTTTCTATATTCTTCTGGTATTTTTTTATTTTACTAACAAAATTCTTTCAAGTAAGTTTTCTCTTTTTTCTGACATGTCTTTCCTAGCAAAGTTAATAAGCCTTCGGGCAGCATAATTAGGACTTTATTTATGCAGCCTTTCCGTGTGTCCATCGGAACTTGAATTCAGTCTATGAAGTGAACTTTGAACATGAACTTTCTGCCGAACTCATTTTACCTATTTTCTTTTTCTTCAATAAATTATTTGTTGTTTAAAATAGCTTGTTTTTTTTCTCTTACTGTTTATTTAATTGTCTAGTTATTGCCCGAGGTCCTTACGTGTATCGATTTTGGCCTGTACGTGGTTAAAATTGCGATATAACCATATACATTCTGTAATTTCTTTAATGAGGATGTTTTGATAATTATATTTAATTTTGATCAAAGAGGACACAATAATATCCTTGGCTCTGTGGTTATGTCGAACAACTTTATTTGATATACTTTATTACTTGAAAATGGAGATACCCCCCCCCTCTAAGTATATATGTTATAAAACTACATTATCCATGGTATTTGGATAATATTTCATTTTGATCAAATAGGCACAATAATATAATTGGGTCTGTGATCAGGACAGATAATTTTATTTTATATGATTTTAACTTGAAAATGGAGATAGAAGATACAAGCCTATATATATATATATATATATATATATATATATATATATATATATATATAACAAATATTATATATATATAACAAATATTTATTATATATATAACAAATATTTATTATATATATATATATTTAACAAATATTTATTATATATATATATATATATAACAAATATTTATTATATATATATATATATAACAAATATTTATTATATATATATATATATATATATATATATATATATATATATATATAATATTTGTTTTGTTTATTATCTATGTACGTATACGTTTCGTCCTTTATAATTGAGCATAAAGATATGACTATTCACTACTGGTCATGCGATTCGAAACTCCGGATTCCAAGTATTTTTGCAACTCAAATCCCGACATCTAGAACCACTCGGCCAACGCTGAATAGCGAATAAACAGTGATAATTTTAACACTTCGGCGGCTTAACGTCATAAGAGCGTTCAACTTAATGAAAGGAACGATATATTTATAGCTAGCGACGTCATGCTGTGTTAATACTACACTTACAGTGCCCATCTAGACGGGTTTTCTAGGAGTTAAATATTTGTTTTGTTTATTATCTATGTACGTATACGTTTCGTCCTTTATAATCGGGACTCATATTCTGAAACTAGATTACCAAGAATACTTGGATAAATATATTTCAAAGAGAGCACATTAATATTGTGATATCTGCAGGTATGCCGGTCATCGATAGAAATTAATAACAACGTTTATTTTTTTTTAGATATACCCCATAAGCATATTTATTCTGAAATGATATAACCCAGAAAATTTAAATAATTATATTTCATTTGCACCATAGAAAAAACACAATAATATTGTGTGGTTAGTGTAAGCGCAGGGCAATATTATTTAATTGTATTTTTAACTGGAAAATGGAGATAAACTCCATAACGATATATATTCTGAATATGCATTACCCAGGGTACTTGTATAATTATATTTCATGGCAAGAAATACAATTTCAAACCAACAATAAATAAACAATCATGGCTGCCATTGTGAAGACAAACCAAAACAAGTCCAATTATTTATAAAACAATAATGTGAGAGAAAGAGAAGCAAAGAGACAGATACAGACATGTAGATAGAGAGGGGGAAAGAAAGAAAGAGAAAGTCAACAGATTGACGATTAGAACGGAAGTGACGCCGCCGTTACTGACATAGCGTTGCCACGAACGATAGCCAGGGAGTTTTGTCCTGGAATAAAATTTTGTCCATTATTTTGATTAAAGTAGGAACAACAATAATATTGTTGGATCTATGTGTGTGCTACGTTTGTGCTGGGCATCCACAACACGGAAATAAAACGTTCTACCATTTTTGGAGCTAGACCTTCATAACAATATATATTGTGAATATGCATTACCCAGTGTACTTGTATAATTATATTTCATTTTGAGCAAAGGTGGAGTAATGATAATATTGTGGGATGAACATTCGAATCAAACATTCATAAAGAGGAAACACGTTTTACTGTTTTGAAGATAGACCGCCATAATGATATACATTTTGAAACTACATCAGCAACGGTGCTTGGATGCTTATATTTCATTTTGATCAACGGATGAACAATAATATTTTTGGGTCTTCAGTTTAGAGATAGACCCTATAAGCACATATATTCTGAAAATACATAACCTTGGTTGATTGGATGATTATATTCTATTTTGATCAAAGGGGATCAATAATCTTGTAGGGTTTGTGTTCGCGTCGAACATCCATCAAAAGGAAATGCGATATTCTATTCTTTTTAGATAGACTTTCATAAAAGAAGAAGTTCTTACTTAGCTCGTCATCATCTTATTTTTTAAAAAGTTATTTTTAAAAAGAGATAAAATTACTTAGTACAATTATATCTTTGTACTTTCAAAATTATCTCGAACAAATACGTTGATTTTAAAACGTAGATTATTCGGATATGCTTTTATTTTAGACTTGGAACGGAGATAATGTATGGAATTTTATTTAAATTCCATATACGAATTGTCTAGCAGCTAAAGGGAAGTAATTTAAAAAAATAAGTAACCGAATTATCTCCCTTGCATCATTATATTATATTTTTTGATAGATCATTCTTGAATTGCCATGTTATTACTATGAAACGACATTATTTCCCTTTTACAAATAACCAAGTAAAAATATTAATAAATTAGCAAATTATTTAAAAAAATACGTTTAATTCAACACAAAATTTACAGTGTTTTCAACCGGGGGGGGGGGGGACTTTAAATTTCATCAACACGCACTAGGTACGTGCAAAAATGGGCGCTTATGCAGACATTGTTGCAATACATATTAGAAAGAAATAACCCTTTCAAAATCCAAGGGAGATAACAACGTTTGAGTTAAAAAAAAAAAAAATCTAATGCATGTACGGATGTACAGAGGTGTAAAAACTAACATTTTTTTAGAGGGGGGGGGGATTCTACTTTTTCAGGTAATTACGTGTCAATCAGTAAACAAAGTCGCTCTCGCTATGTAGAATATATGGAAGACAAACATGTAATAATATTTCTGTTTATAATTTTTAACTATATATATAAAAACGGTTTTGTAATAGTTTATGGAAATTCAAAAAATATTATACCTTAATTTCTTTATTCTTTTTAAGGTTATAAAGATATTTAATTAATTTAAATACCCTTATTTTGTTGTAATTATTTAATTAAAATATTTGTGAATGTACACAATTAAGATTTTATTTATTTTTATCTAAAAAGATTCGTATTTAACTTGGTATTTTATTTTAATTCAGTAATACTCTGAAATTATTGATGACGTCTGTTTACCAATGTTTTTTCTTTAGAATTTAAAATAAACTATTATAACATGTTGTTAAAAACATTTTTCTTAGGAATTCTTTTTTATATGATGATTAAAAACCTCAGCCATTAGTTTACCAATGTTTTTCTTTAGAATTTCAAATTAAACTTTTTTAAATGTTATTAAAATCTATTTTTACGATACGAATTGCATCAATTTTATCAATTTTTTTACATGATGATTAAAAACTTTAATTACTCGATTTATTCTTTGTCAGAAATTTATTTTCTTCTTCTTCTTCTTCCTCTTCTTTTCTTTTCTTCTTCTTCTAAAACCCCCTTTTTTTAAGAACTTGTAATGAATGACTGCTGCTGATGACACGTGTCGGAAGCGTGGGCGTTTGACGCCGGAAGCCGTTGAAATAACCGCGAAATTCAAGTTAGTTGCTGAAACGAACTCGAGCTGGAGAGGTCGGTCGACTCAACTCGGACATGAAGAAGTCCTAAAAACAAGAATGTTAAAACAGGAATATGTAGAGAGCATGCCTGTAAAAATCTTCAAAGAAGTTGGAGTTTCAACTAGTGTTCGAGGTTGAATATTTACGTTGGACGGAGAAGTCCACTGAATTCTAAAAACAGAAACAAGGAAGTTATTCATTTGAAAGGCAAATGTGCCTTTGGAAAAGACAAAACGAAGTGTGTTCCGAAAGATGTCTCCAAATGAGAGTTGACGTGAAAGAGTGCCACTATTCTCAAAAGGAGTCGATCGAAGAAACGATGCGATGTCTATAAAAAAAATGTACAATCAAAGGAAACAAACAGCGCGAACAAAAAGGACTTTTCTATATTCTTCCGGTATTTTTTATTTTACTAACAAAATTCTTTCAAGTAAGTTTTCTCTTTTTCTGACATGTCTTTCCTAGCAAAGTTAATAAGCCTTCGGGCAGCATAATTAGGACTTTATTTATGCAGCCTTTCCGTGTGTCCATCGGAACTTAAATTCAGTCTATGAAGTGAACTTTGAACTTTCTGCCGAACCCATTTTACCTTTTTTTCTTTTTCTTCAATAAATTATTTGTTGTTTATAATAGCTTGTTTTTTTTCTTACTGTTTATTTAATTGTCTAGTTATTGCCCGAGGTCCTTACGTGTATCGATTTTGGCCTGTACTTGGTTAAAATTGCGATATCTTAACGTGTTGTAATGATAAATAACATTAATTCTTTTAAAATACAACTAATCGTATTTTTTTAATTTCAAATGTGAGAAACTAAAGTCAATTATTACACTGACAATTTATTCAGTGAAAAAACTTCAAACAATTATTTATTAATAAATAATTGTTTTAACTTTTTTTCACTGATTATTATTTTTTAAATATTATTTATTAATGCAAAAATGATAGAATTTCTTACATGTGTCGTAACAATAAGTTACATTTATTCTTTTAAAAATAAAGCTAAAAGTGTATTTTTTGTTCTAAGTGTGAAAAAGTAAATTAAAGTCAATGACTGCACTGACAATTTATTCATTGGAAAAAAATCAAAACCCTTATTTATTAATAAATAAATAGAATTTAATTTTAAAATAAAATGAATATTTAATAAATAATTTTTTTTTCAAATTTAAATTCTATTTATTTATTAATAAATAATTGTTTTAAACTTTTTAAATAACATTTATTAATGAAAAATGACAAAAACAAATACAAACTTACGTTTTATTTTCCAAATAATTGATGATGAATTGTGAAATTAACGAAATCGTTGAATTTCTGAAAATAAAATTTGGAGGACAGTGGGTGGAGGGATAATCCCGCCTGTTTATTACAGAACAGGGCATTCATACCTTTCCAAGTCAATCGTTAGTAGAAATTATTCAATTTTCAAAATTCTTTTTTTCATTATGTTTAATGCGCAAATGTAAAATATAATAATATCGCATTTTAATTTTTCCCAGAAACTCAAATAATTAAAATCACATAAAATATTTTTTGCAAGTATATTATTTTTTGTGAAAATATTGATTAAACAATGCTTTATTCAATGATAATATCGCTAATTCAAGAAATTAATTTTTCTTTAAGTGATTTTATTAACACGAAATTATGGTTTTTTTTTCGTAATATATGCGAAATATTTTTAAAGACAATATTATTTGTTAACATCCTCAGTGCTTTATTTTCATTAAAAAAATAATTCATACGTTTTTTTAAAATTAATACTTAAAAATACAACTTTGCTAAAGGTGTATTTTGTTTTTAAAAAATAATACATTTTTACTATGATTTTTTAAAATAATGGTTTCATTATTCTGTGATCGTTGATTAATAAATACTGAAAATTTCATTAAAATTGATTGATTTCCTGAATTTTAGTGAATTTTTAAGTGAAGGGAGGGTCAAAATGTTTTTACATTTTGGGGATCGGCCATTGATTTTGCACGTTCCTAGTCCTTAGTTATAAAATTGTAGTTTTTATTTGTTTGTTCTATAAATCCATTAGTTTTTTTCTTCTTTTCTTATAGAAGTTGCTTTATACAAGGCATGAAACAACTTAATGTAAGGAGCTAAAAAAAGAACAAGGGGTGATTAAGTTGCATAATAAGAAAACGGGAAAAGAAGACAGAATCACTTCAAAACAAGGTAGTCTTTAAACTGACGGTGTTAAGTTCAGAGATAAAATAATCTGTCCTAAAACCGAAACATTAGCATGACAGTGACAAACCCAGGCATCCACACCGGAAATACCTCAAGATCCACACATCTATGTGCAAGATGACACTTGGGAAAATACCCTGACATTTAACGAGTGCTGATGGAGAAGCATCTCAAGGAGCTATCACTGAGTTCAGTCTCCTGTACTATCATCTGAGAAAGTGCTGACCAGAAAACACTGTGACCTCGCCCCCTACCAAGGATATGTAACTACCTTCATTATCTGTCAGTTATCAGACAAAGTCTGAAAGAGACCCCACCACCAACGTTCAAACAGGCTAGCCAAAGTGTAAACCCTCCAAGAGCCCAACAGAGAAGGAAGAATGTTACAAGGTTGGTTGACAATAAAGTCTACCCCTCTTTTTGGAGATAGATCCCCATAAGCATATATATTCTGAAACTAGATTACCCAATGTACTTAGATTTCATTTTGATCAAAGCAGGAACAGCGATATCGTGTGGTTTGCATTCGCGACGGACATCGATATAAAGAAATGCAATGTTTCGTTTTATTTATAAGAAAATTAAGAATAGAAATAGTAATGTGGGATACAGGACTTGAGGTAAGAGTAAGCAGGGGCAACCATTATTTCCCTGGAAACGGCGGGTGTGCTACATGGGGGTTAGAAGCAAGATGATAAATTTACAAAAATGATTTCAATAAATGTCCCTGTACTTGAACCATGACAACCCGATCATTGCATAATACATCACTGAGCCCTCACTCAAAACTAGAATTTTATAAAATGTAAAAAAAGAATAAAAAGGTTATATGGTGTTATTAACTAAGCATAAAAGAATATAAAATTCCTTATTAACTCCCGGACAACGCTGAGTATCCTTACTAGTATAATTAATATGATTGAAATCTATAATTTTGTGTTAAATTTTACTTATGCAATTTTTAATGGAAGACTAATTTAATACACGTGAATTAATTAAAATTAGTGGCCATGCTTATAGCTGCTGTGTTCGCAGTGCAATTCTTCATGCAAGTGAGACCTGACCTTTTGCAAAAACAGACCTGCAACGATTGCAATGCAATGGCAGGGCAATTATTAGACAGATTTGCAATGTGAAGCCAGAAGATGTGACAACTGTACGGTCGCAAGATCTGCTGGAACAGCTTGGCGTCATGGATATTGATGTCATTAATTAAGAAAAAAGGGTTGGTTAGTTGGATACATGCAAGGCTTGAGTGGTGCCATCAAGATAGCTCGATCTAAGTTGCCTTTGAGGGAACTGCTGCGGAGAGATTGCATAACGTTGAAGCTCTCTGTAGTCGATCCTCATGATAGTGTTTCTTGGAAGTGTCGAGCAAGATCTGTCATGTGTGCAACTAAACAGCTACCTGGACGGGGGCCCAGCAGTGTGGATGATGCCCCTGAACTTGTATGTTAATAAAAAGAACAACTGATGATGATGATGATGATGATGATGATGATGATGATGATGATGATCCATTCACCATTAAGATATAACTGTCCTAAGAAGATACATATAGGTAGAGAGACGGATATTTGTTTTTCTAGCAGTTTCCCAGCATTCTTTAAACTATTATTTTTTTAAAAACTATCTTGAATCATCATGTAATATTGTAAGACATTTCTTCCTTAAAATCTTATAGCTAACATTTATTCTATACTAAAATTGTTACCTCATTGAGATTCTGCCTACAGAGCATCCCAAATAGCAGTCTACACCTGAGAAGAGAAGACGAGATATTGATTACCATAGCTCTGTGAACAACTACGGTTATTTGCAGGGTATACAACGAACATCGGTGCTATCGTTGGACTATCGCCATCACCAACCCAACACCATCGTATCCAGGCTACCTACTACAGCTGGAGGTGGCCATATTTATTCATTTGAGAAATAGGTGGGAAGACGCACATGCTGTGGGTGTAAGGGTTACAACGATAAACAATGAGATACTGAAAATAAATATGAGCTTGTTCAATTTAATTAATTTAAATAAATTCAAAATGATGATTTAAATAGAAATAATTGAGTAAATAATGCTGACGTCTTCCGGTGTCTATCCAAAACATCCACGCAAGTTCAGTTGCTTTTTGTGTAGAAAGAAAGTCACATTTTTGTTTGTTCTTTTTAATGTATATTTAAGATGGGAAACCTTGGTTATCACAGCATTTTTAGAATGCAATTCATACGAATCAGCAAATTACAGTTTATTGAATTATTTGATTCTATTTCCCTTGATAGGATCATATACTCACACGAGGTACCATATGAAGGTTGACACCATCCTTAGTGGAAGTTGTGCAAGAGATGCAATAGGGCTCAAACACGGCACACCAAATTATCAGTCGACACGATATCTACATTAGCACCGTCACCTCGCAGAATGTATGGTGATATAATTGAATCGGTTAACTGTTAACGTCTTATACCTTCTGTTATGGTGTTATATACCCTTTTCCGTTACTGAATAAACTCTTCATAACTGTATGACTAGAGTCGTTATGACCAATCAGCAGAAGTGAAAAGAGAAGCAAAATGAGGAAGTGGCCTCTGTCAACCCATTACTTCTGTACTTTCTATAATGAAAATTTCTTGTTAATTATCTTCTGTTCATGTTATTTCTTCTGGACCATTAAGGCCACAAGACCGTCCTAAAGAACACTGATTAGAAGTGATGTTTGTATATCGACTGACAGCATCATATTAAAAACAATATCTTTCCAGTCAAGTTTCCTAACAATCTGTCAAAAAGTAAATGCATTATAAACATTTAAATTCAAAAGTTTTTGGTAATTGCTTACATGACTCACACTCTGGACTTAGAAAAATGTTAATAGCTAAAATCTGTAGACATAACATGTACAATATTGATACAATATTGATATACATATCACATTCTGTAAAATATTTAATCAGATAGTTCCAAAAAATGCTTTTTTGTATTAATTTATTTATGACTAGCAAGACCCGTGTCCTGGCGTTGCCCGGGGTAGTAAATGAACTTCAGAAATTCCTTGACCAACCAAGTTACGGTGAAGTCCTAAGTGTATTCATACCAAGGTGTGGATACGTTCTGGACAATGAATCTGGCAAAGTATGGGCAATTTTTTGAATAAGTGATCTTGACCCTGTCGAGTCGAGGTATGGTCTTGTGCAGCTCTTGTGCACCTGTAGGAGGTCCACTCTCGCAGCTTTACCTTATCACAGTTTGGGAATGGATAAGTTCATTGCTAATCACTTGAAAATAAAAAGTATTATTTGAAAGGTTGGTGGATGGGAGTATATGTTTCTTATGTCATCTAGGGTAATGTTAAATGTAAATGTTGTTGGGTGTCTAAGAAATTTATCCAACACTTATTTTTCTGTATGAAATCTAAATTGATGATGGTGTTTTCTTTGAATATGAAATTAGCGATGGTATTTTTATTTTGTAACAATATCCAACAGAACAGAACCATATCTGAAGAAAGTCACTTATGTACCTACCTGAAGTGTGTTTTAATGTAATTGACTTGAATGATAACTGTTTGGGTGTGTTGAGGTGAGTGAGTGCATTGATTTCTTAAAGTGTTTATAATGTTGATGACTGTTTGTAGGTTGGTTCGATTCTGAATACATTTATTTTGCGTGTTTATTGTTGTTGGAGTAAAGTATATTTTTACCACCACCAGTAACACTAAGTTCGTATGTCCGATTTGTTATGTTTTATTTAATTGGTGGGGTCATATTATCTCACTGGATACGTTTATTTTTACCACTACCACTAACCCTAAGTCCGTATGGTTGCACGCTAAAATACGAAAAGCATGTAAACTGACTAAATGAAACTGGAAAAATCTTCAACATAATAACAGAAAGCCTGGAAACTGGAAACGAAAAGCCTGGAAACTGACTAAACGAAAAGCCTTGAAAACTGACAAAATTAAACTGTAAAAATGTCCCCAAAATAACGTTTATTTTTTACCACTACCACTAACCCTAAGTCCGTAAGGTTGCACGATAAAATATTCAAAGCGTGGAAACTGACTTAATGAAACTGGAAAAATGTCCAAAAGCTAACGTTTATTTTTACCACTAAGACTAACCCTAAATCTGTATGGTTGCACAATGTGGATAAATTTAAAACAAATAACGAAACATTACTTCTTCTGTGTATTCCAACTGATGTTCGACTAGACTGAATAAGAACTGATTCATTATTTGTTTTCTGGGTGCTTCTGCATTATAGCCACAAAATAAATTGAAAGGGCTGATTTTTGTTTTTACTGTGACTTATTATCCATTGGAATTAAAGGGAAGATAATTCAAAGTGATGTTTTCGTAAACAAAACGTAAACATCACATAAAATATAAAATATGTAAATATATCAAAATAAAAAAATATGGAAATTTATTTAAATAACTTAAACATCAAATAAAATATAAAAATATAGAAATACATAAAAGAAATATATAAAAGAAATATTTGAAACAAAATCTTTCACTGGGTACAATTCAGCTAATGAAATATTTGAAAAAAGTTTTAAACTGGGTACAATTCAGCTATCTGGGAGAAACTTTCTTAGCCTTTTGGCTAAGATCAAAGTGTAGTATCTGTTCCGATGGATACTGAACCCTATAGACTGGTATTGTCTTGGCCTTCGGGGCTTGATTTATGCCGGTCTGTGGGATTGTCCTGTGCAGTTCTAGGAGGCCCACCCTCCCAGGCTTTGCCTCCCCTCTTTGGGGAGGAGTAAGTTAATTGCTTACTGCTTGAGGCGCCCCTACCGGGGAATGCCGACGGGGCTGCCCAGGCAATTTTTGATGGTCAGAGTGCTCACCTCTCGGGCGCTGGCTTTTCAACCCCCACTTTCCGACCCGAGCTTGGGTCACATCTTACTTGTGGGAGTAGGATAAAAACTGGCCTTGTGCCTAACTCCTGGAGAGGAGTAAATTAAGCTATCTGGGAGAAACTTTCTTGGCCTTTTGGCTAAGATCAAAGTGTAGTATCTGTTCCGATGGATACTGCACGCTTGTCCTGTGCAGTTCTAGGAGGTCCACCCTCCCAGGCTTCGCCTCCCCTCTTTGGGGAGGAGTAAGTTTATTGCTTACTGTCTGAGGCGCCCCTACCGGGGAATGCCGACGGGGCTGCCCAGGCAATTTTTAAATGGCCAGAGTGCTCACCTCTCGAGCGCTGGCTTTTAACCCCACTTGCTCGACCCGATCTTGGGTCACATCTTACTTGTGGGAGTAAGATAAAACTGGCCTTGTGCCTAACTCCGCGAGGAGTAAATAAACAGCTATCTGGGAGAAAATACTCCCAGAGAAATCTCATTTCCAAATTTCTGCTGCCACATGAACTCATAAAGGTACGACGACTCTACCATCTGCATGTGTGTACGGCATCGGATTATCTCCATTCCGAAATCACTTTAATTCCAATATGTGCTTTATGAGTTATGAGTCATCTTCTTTTCTATTCCAGAATAGTAGTGCAGCCAATCATAACGCAGTGAATGTTTCGGAACCTCAAAGCTATGGATGTTCATATTGATAAAATTTAGCTGTTATTTAATTTGAATTATCAGTAGATGAGTCGTGTTAAGGTAAGTATTTGGTGTCTCTATAGTTACTGGTCTCAGATGAAAATGTAAGCGATATAAATAATGTTACAATGTTAACTGGGAATGTGGGAGGAGGAAATCTATAGCGAGAAAAGATCTACCATCTTTGTAGATTACATGTTAGGAAGAATGAGATGCGTCGGATAAAAAATAATATTTTTGGGGCAGATGGCGGAAATAGGGAAACATGTCTAGGAACGCGGTCGAATGAAGGTGTTGAATGATCTGATTAGTGTCGTTGCGTATGATCAGTTTGTTGTTTAGCTACTCTAGTTGAAATTATGGGGAAAAAATGAGATCATTTTATATAGAAGACCACACCGACTTTTTGAAAAGACAAAATAAACCCAGATGGAGAGAAGGATTCAAACAGCTGAGAGAGAGCGGTGGTTTTGGTAATGTTCTCAGTGTTGCTATGGTGTTGTTATGGTGTTGTATGAGCAGGAATTCTCCTGAAGTTTGAATCATCATTGTGACTTTATTTCGGCTGCAGGAGATTTATAGACATTTTTGTTTACTACATTATTTTTAAATCATGAATTCATTCAATTCCATCTTAAATTTTCTAAGCTATTGCTGTTCTTAATCTGATTTGTTAAAAAAAATATTACTGTTAGCCAAAAAATCTAATTTTTTTCAAATTGAATTACTTAGTTAAATTAAGTATACTTAGAAGCTAATGGGTCGTCAAGCGTTTGAAGATATTGTGCTATGTAAAACACACTTTCCTGTTTCACATAAATTTAAGATAACACGCTTTGAATTAATTAAAATAGTGATTTTACTTGAATAATATTATATTTTTAATACTGTCACACAAAACGCAAAAACAAAAATTAATTTAAAAAATCATTAGAAATAACTAACTTTTTAATTTACTTCTAATGTGTTATAGTAGTAGTAGCAGTAGTAATAGTAGTAGTAGTAGCAGTAGTAATAGTAGTAATAATAGTAGTAGCAGTAGTAATAGTAGTAGTAATAGTAGTAATAATAGTAGTAGTAGCCATGTTGTAGGTCGGAGTATTAAACCCTCTCTTCGAAATAACATTTTAAATGTGTGTTGTTTTTGTTGATTTCATTAAAAGTAACATTTTTTTTTAAATCTATACACAAAGAAATGACATTTAATCAATGATGTAAGTGCAATTATAACAATGAAACACTGAAAGTAAATACGAGCCTGTTCGATTTATCATTTTTATTAACTTAAAATGACGATTAAAATGTAACAAATTAACGAACAACGTTAACGTCTTCCGGTGTCTCGCTAAAACATCCACTCGCCAGTGTCTTTCAGTGGCTTATCATGTAGAATGGAAGTCACTTTTCAGTTTGTTATTTGTAATGGACTGACCCATTCCCCCCTGACATAAACGACAAAAAAAAAAAATAGCTTGTGCCGTGCATGAAATTTGCATAACGTCCAGGTGATAAAAAGAAAGGATTTAATAATGAAAACAGAATGAACTGGAAAGTGGCAGGAACGACGGTTGATTGTTAGACGATTGTTCCGAATTTTTTGCTTTGTTTTGTGTAACAAATTAACGAACAACGTTGGCGTCTTCCAGTGTCTAGCTAAAACGTCCACTCGTTAGTGTGTTTCAGTGGCTTATTGTGCAAAATGAAAGTAACTTTTCTGTTTGTTATTGTAATATTCACTTTCTTTTTGTTAACTACGAAGCGTGCTGCTTAGCCATTAGTACAGACCGGTTGTCACGTAGCTAATTAAACATTCTTAAGCCGTAAATTAAGTTCAATTATCAGACACAGCTGTATCATGAATACCAAATGTTGTGAAGATTCAGTGAGAAATGTTTATTGTGTTTTTGCCTGTAGATTTTTATATTTGACAACTTATAGTCACTTTGTGAAACCATCTACCACAATAATGTAATAACCACATTGGTCCTGCAAGTTAAGTATAAAATCTATAATGTTATTATAAGGAGTAGCATTTATAAAATAACTATGTTAAAGATTTAATTACTTCTAATGCAGCAATTCCTAAATTTTTGGCGGTTATGCTCAACCTTGTAACGATGTTATCGTTTCGTTTTGTGACCAACTCTAGTTTTGTAACAACCGCGCATGCGCACTTCATATAAAGGTTTCCATGTATATTTTTAAAACCAACAACACGCGTCTCTCGTTTGTCTCTACTAATAAACCACTCAATACGAGCAAACACAGTGTGACATGGTGGCAGCGGTGAGATATAAAGAAAAATAAGAGAAAACAACGATAAAAGTAAGACATTATATTTTTTCTTTTCGAACCAAAACTTCGTAAAACTTCACACACACACGCTCGTCGAAGCTCGGAACAGAACTCTCGCACACACATAACAACACTACTACTACTATGGCTAATATATCTATACCAGTTCCCATTCTTGACTGGGACTCTTCGCCTAACATTGCAGTCATTCAAGATATTCCAACAACGTTTGGAACTTTATTTCACAGCGAAGGGAACTAAAGAAGAAGAGAAAGTGCCTATCGTTCTACTCGCAACTGGCGAGGAAGGAATTCGTAGATACAACAGTTGGTCTATGTCAAGCGAAGACCGGAGAGATGCCGACAAAATTTTCAACGCATTTATGGAGCAGCTGGAACCGGCAACCAACCACCGTATATGTAGGCTCGAACTCGGTAGATACCAACAAAAGCCTACCGAGACGACCGACATATTTCTAAACAGGTGTCGCTTACAGGCGAAGAAATGCGACTTCACAGCCCATGAAATGAACGAACGTTTAGTAGAAATACTGATAGCCAACACGCCCATACCGGACTTACAAAAAGAACTTTTAAACAAACCGAAGGGCTACACAATAGAAGAGGCTGTGAAATTAGCACGCACATATGAGGCTTCAGCCGTGTATATAAACAAAATACACCAACTACATGGCCTGTCACAGATAGACACCATAAATCGCGGTGGTCGCGAACGCCAGGAAGGCAACAGAAATACCAGCAACTTATGTAAAAATTGTGGACGGGACCATCGTTTTGGCAAGGAGCATTGCCCTGCCAAGAACGACATATGCAGTTCCTGCGGAAAAATGGGCCCTTGGGCCAAATTGTGCTCTCAGTGAGACTCAGACCCAGGAAACAAGGAAAATCCTGGCACAAAAGCCGTAGCCAGTCAAGGCACAGACAACATGAAACAGGCCGAAAAGTCGACAGCATTGCTGAACATGACGACCGAGCCACAACAAACCTACATGCGGCGATGGAGTACCTCACATTCAGCACTATTAACAGTGAACATCCACTGCATAAACAAAAAACAACACAAAATGAAGCATTTTTCAATATCAACGTTATATTGACAGACCAGCCAGGTACACACAGCCTCAAACTGAAGGTAGACACAGGTGCACAAGCAAACACACTACCTTTACGCATATTCCGCAGTATGTGCCCCTCCGCCATAAACGAAGACGGAAACCCAATACCTGGATCACTAAACCCAACGAAATGCGTACTGACAGCATACAACAACACTGAAATAAAATGCCATGGCACCACAAACATCAGGTGCAAATACAAGGACTCCTCATGGCTCAACATTCAATTTTATGTGGTCAACACTCCAGGACCAGCTATACTGGGCCTGCCAACATCTGTAGCATTTAACGTTGTGACAATGAACTGTGCCATATCCGTTCAGCAACAACCTATCAACAGCATAGATGATCTGATGCGTTTACACCCTGACAGATTCGACCGCATTGGCGAGTTCAAGAAAACACACAAGCTCACTGTCAACCCTAACATCCCATGCCACATAGACGCACCGAGAAGAACGCTAATAGCCATGCATGAAAAGATCAAGGCTGAACTAGACAAGATGGAGTCACAGAATGTCATTCGTCGTATTGAGGAGCCAACAGACTGGGTAAGCTCCCTTACATATGTAACCAAACGCGACAACACAATAAGGGTCTGCATAGACCCAAGGGCACTAAACAAAGCCCTAATGCGGCCATATAATCAAATTCAAACAGTTGAGGAACTCAATCACCGGTTTGCAGGTGCAAAATACTTCTCAAAACTGGATGCTAAGGCAGGATACTGGTCTATAAAGCTTGACCAGGAAAGCCAGATCCTGACCACTTTTCAAACACCATTTGGAAGGTACTGCTTCCAAAGACTTCCATTTGGTTTAAACGTGAGCCAAGACATCTACCAGCTTGAGATGGACAGAATACTTGAGAAGTGCACAGGAGCATGCGGTATAGCGGATGATATTGTTGTATATGGCTCAACAGAACGCGAACATGACAACAACCTAAGGCACCTCATGGAAGTCGCCACACAAGAGGGCCTCACAATGAATTCCAAGAAATGCGAGATAAAACGCCAGGAAATCTCCTTCTTCGGAAATATATACACCCATACTGGGATGAAACCTGACCCAGCAAAGGTACGAGACCTACAGGAAATGCCAGAACCACGCAATAAAACAGAACTGCAACAGTTCTTAGGTGTAATGACATACCTATCTCGTTTTATTAAGGATTTCAGCTCAAAAACCACTGTATTACGTGACTTGCTTCACAAAGAGTCAGAATTCCAATGGGAGCCACACCACCAGACGGTTTTCAAAAACCTGAAGAGTGAAGTATCTGAAACATCCCTACTTCACTACTTTGACCCCAAGCGCCCAATCTACATGCACTGTGACGCAAGTCTTCATGGAATAGGCGCAGCGCTTATACAACCAGACGCAGCTGGCAATTTAATGCCTGTCTTATATGCAAGCAAGAGTCTGACACAAACAGAACAAAGATACGCATGTATCGAGCGGGAACTACTGCCAATCGTGTTTGGAACACATAGATTCCACACATATTTATACGGTCATGGTTTCCAAATTATCACTGACCATAAACCTCTTGTCATGATCATTGACAAACCTCTCACCTCAGCTCCAGCTCGCCTACAACGAATGCTTATCCAGCTACAGGGATATAATTTCAGATTATCCTACAACAAGGGATCCGAAAACATATTGGCTGATGGGTTATCACGCTAGCCATCACCTGGTAATTCGGACCCTATCGATCTGGATGTTCGAGTTGACACCATTCGTTTCTCTGCTGACCGCATTGAAAAACTGAGAGACTGCACAACAGCCGACCCTCTGCTTAACCAGCTAAGAGATACCATTGTCACGGGATGGCCTGAGACAATCAAGCAACTGCCTACCGATATCAGAGAATTCTGGAGCCTAAGAGATCAGCTATCAATTGATGACGGCCTTATCCTTAAAGGACAACAAATTTTCATTCCTCAGACCCTCCAAGAAGATATCCTAAAGCAACTCCACACTGCTCACTTA
This sequence comes from Sepiola atlantica, assembly GCA_963556195.1. Classification (NCBI taxonomy): domain Eukaryota; kingdom Metazoa; phylum Mollusca; class Cephalopoda; order Sepiida; family Sepiolidae; genus Sepiola; species Sepiola atlantica. Next base: position 162,349,040 of record OY744520.1, on the reverse strand, counting down.
GGACAGGAGAAAACCAAACTCCTAGCCAAAGACACTGTCTATTGGAAAAATATAAACAGAGACATCGAGCAATCCACAAGCTCATGTAGCATCTGTCAACAACATCAGCCATCACAAATGTCAGAGCCTCTTCTGCAGCACGACATTCCAACAAAGCCATGGGACGTAGTTGGAACAGACTTGTTCGAGCTCCATGGACATCAATGGCTGATCATAGCAGACTACTACTCCAAGTACCCTGTCATCAAACAGTTACCTGCCCAATCACCAAGCAGTGTTATCGTAAAAATAACGCAACAAACCTTCGCGGAGTTTGGCATACCGTCAAAAGTGGTTAGTGACAACGGGCCGCACTTCTCAAGCGCCCTTTACCACGAATTTGCCACAGAATGGGGTTTCAACCATCAGACCACCTCACCTCGAAGACCACAGGGAAATGGTTTCATAGAGCGCCAGATAAGGACCATCAAGACCATCCTCAAAAAGGCCAAGCAATCTGGGACAACACCCGAAATTGCATTGTTGCACTGGCGCTGCACACCTATCTCAAACGCCATATCCAGCCCCGCACAGCTACTCATGGGTAGACGAATCCAATCCCCAATTGCAACAAAAATAGAAAACAACCACCAAGATCAGGATCAAATATATGATGCTTTTAAACAAAGGCAACATAAGCAAAAGAAATATTTTGACCAGCATGCACTCAAGGAAGACCTACCACCTTTATATCCTGGCCAGAGGGTAAGAGCACAAAACCCTACACACGGAAACTGGGACCTAGCAACCGTAGTATCTCAAGCAGATGGTCCCCGATCATATCTCCTAAAAACTGCAAACGGATGTGTGCTACGGAGAAACCGGCAGCATATTAAGAGTGCTCCAATAAGGCCAATCCCACCACAAACGCCAAAGCATGTAACATTTGCAGAACCACCTGTATGTACAACTCAGTCTTCACAAAGAAACTCCCAACAATACACTCGCAGTGGTGGGATGGTACGACCACCATCAAAAATGAACTTGTGAACATTTTCTAGAGAATTATAGCAAGCAATTCATGGGGCAGAATAATCCCCTGCTTCGCTGTAGCTATTCAGGCAGTCTACCCTGAATTAGCCCTTACCTTTTTATTATATATTGAATATGCTCAATATCATAATCTTCATATTGGTAAAAGTGGGATGTAACGATGTTATCGTTTCGTTTTGTGACCAACTCTAGTTTTGTAACAACCGCGCATGCGCACTTCATATAAAGGTTTCCATGTATATTTTTAAAACCAACAACACGCGTCTCCTGTTTGTCTCTACTAATAAACCACTCAATATGAGCAAAGACAGTGTGACAAACCTAACCATCTTTATGTCCATCTTTGAAATGTAAGATACCAAAGTTAATTTTTCTTTAGTTACACAACAACTGGTTACCATTTAGGAAATAGCAAAAACTGATTACGTGTTGGAATGAAGAATATAAAATCTAATTTATATTTTTCCTTTGAGAGTGTGGGGGCAAAGAATAAAATTTAACTATTATGACACCAACTATTATAACAGCAATAATAATTTTCACAGGAACTATTATTATAATGGTAACAACAACAAAAAGTACAAATAAGAAAAGCCTCTGTCTTTTTTTAAACTATAACGATAATATAGGCAAATCAAACAGACGATGGTAGTCTCCCCTCTCTCCTGCCTCAAAATTGTTAATAGAATGAGAGGAGAGATATTTTCTATAGATTTTGGTAACCTTTTGTAATAACTTGTCTCATGACAAATGAGAAATAGCTGCCCTTTAAGACTTGTTGATTTGGAGAGAGGGGTAGGTGGGTTCAAGTGCTATTTAAAATAGGATTCCAGAAGATTATCTTGTATATATATATATATATATATATATATATATATATATATATATATATATATATATATATATATATATATATATAAGTAAACAATGGTATGCTAAATTCCAATGACCAAATCTTTATTTATTTTTTCTTGCCGAAATTCAAAATAATTCAATATAACTTGACAATTGTTTAGTGCACAAACAAACAACCGAGAATAAACATTTGTTTGTGTGCAAAACAATTGTCAAGCTACATTGAATTATTTTGAATTTCGGCAAGAAAAAATAATTAAAGACTTGGTCATTGGAATTTAATATACTATTGTTTACTTATATATGCGCCGTTGTTAAATGTTAACATTCATCGACTTTTTACATGGAATAGTTTTGGTCACAAAGAATATATGCACAAATATATATATATATATATATATATATATATATATATATATATATATATATATGTAAATAGATAGATAGATAGATAGATAGATAGATAGATAGATAGATAGACATTGTTATTGTTGTTAACAGCTTCCTATCACAAATACGGAGGGTGTCAGTGGTAAGTGTTGTTATGTTTGCAGTATTAAGGTGAGAACCGAAACATAGTTAGACTCTCTCTCTCTCTCTCTCTCTCTATATATATATATATATATATATATATATATATATATATATATAGTAATCCACAGACAGACTGTTTCGCTGCATCACAACTTTTCAGTGCGGTTAGACTAGCACTTCTCCCTAACCATCTACTTGATAGTCGTCAGCTCTATATATTAAACCAATGGAAGAAGCGCTCGTAAATGATATCTTCAATGTCTATTTATATAAACACTGACCGCCACTTTACCGTGCCCAGTTTGTTTATTTACAAAGAGCTTTGCATTAACGCCAAACGACAATGCTCGACCCGAAAAGGTGGGCTTATCTAGCCATCCACAGATAGACTGTTTCGCTATATCACAGCTCTTATATATATATATATATATATATATATATATATGTATTATTTAAATACTATACATTTCAGTGTCTTTAGGGATACCCGGGTTTCATCAATCTTGTCATCCTGGATTTAAGATAAAATTCAGCTGAAAGATTCGTCAGTCTCCCTTTTGTTTTGAAGTCCATCTTGTGACCCGTTCTTAAACCTGATTTTAGGATCTTCGATGCCAAAGGGAGACTGGCAAATCTTTATCTCTCTTTAGAGTCGAATGTCGGTCAGACAAAGGCAACAAAAGAAAGGAGAGAAAGAAAGCGAAAGTACAAATTAAGTCTTTCCTTTCCTTATTATATACCGGTAAATATTGATAAAATTCTCTGTTATTAAATTAGTACCCAGTGATTTGCAGTTAAAATCGCTTGATCACAAATGTATGGCATAAAGATCGTCTTTACATCATATATAGATAATCATTCGTTGACATTTATGCAGATGACAGAACCATCTATGGCAACACTTCGAAGAGCATTGATGATCAGGATCTTTCTGATTCTCTCTCTTCTGATCTGGAGCACGTCATGCGATGGGTTAAAATGTGGCTGGTTACTTTTAATACATCTAAAACCAATCTTCTTTCATTTCACCACGAACGCTTGCAATTGAAATGAACGGCTCTCTCCTTGAAGAAGCCCCTGCTTTGACAAGCTTCTAGGACTGACCTTTACGCCAGACCTGAAATGGAAGACTTATATCAAATCCGTTGCTAAGGTCCCTAGAAAAATGGTTTGATCATTCTACCACTCCAGAAGGTATTTCACTCTTGACGCAATCTTCTACTTGTATAAGAGTCAAATACGTCCTAAGATGGCATACTGTTGCCACATCCGAGGAGGTGCCACCCAAAAGCGACTTTCAAATCTAGTGAGGGATGTCCTCTTCTCTTCCCTGCTGTTTCTTTTTCACAGAAGAGAGGTTGTCTTTCTCTGCTCTATCGTTATTTTCACGCTAGTTGCTCGACTGAGCGCCAATCTATAGTTCCCTCTATAAAACATTTACAACAAAAACTCGTCTCTCTACAACCACTGTACATAATTTTCCTTGTTTCCTTTGTGTACCTAAATCTAAACAGAACTTCCATGAACAAAATTTCTTTCCAAGAACTACCCGTCTGTGGAACACAATACCGTGGGGCTGCTTCCAAGCTGACTACAACATGGTTGTTTTCAAGTCCAATGTTAACAAATTCTTGTTGAGCCGTTCTCATAGATGATCAGGTTCTTCCCAGTTTCAACCATAGTTACCAATCCTCATGGCGTCGTCTCACCGTCCATCTGACACTCATTAATCCATGTCCTCGAGTAGGCTTTAAACCTTGATAAGCGGTGACTCGTTAGTACATTATATATATATATATATATATATATATTTAAGATTTAATCAAATGCAAATCTGCCAGGTTTTAAACTGAAACTTTAAGGTTCTGTAAAGTGAAAAATGCCAAATTCAAATTTTCAAATATTCTGTTTGTTTGTGATCATTCAATTGGATATTATTATTATACATCCATCACATTTATGATCTATTCTTCATATCATAGATGTTGATTGAGGAGGTGTACACCATTATTACTAGTAGTGTATGTGTACATAGATTTCATTTTTTTCTTTATTTGTTATGGTATATCAACCGGTTGCATTTTTTCATGCCAAAACACAACACCTATTGTCAAAAATTATATTTCTGATCCAGAACGTCTGCTTTCACTGACTGACTGTCTCGTAAAAGCTCCCCCTAATACAAATTGTTAAAACCTATGAATATTTATTGAATAAAAGCGTAAAATTGAAATGAAATTGGATGATTCTCTAATTTTCAGCATTTATTCAATAAATTATATATTTTATAAGAAATGCAAGTTTTCAAATTAACCATCATAGCGATTTTTAAAATGGCTGATGTTTAACAGAATTTAAATTTGCTCCAGATTAAACACATGGGCAGTAACGCTTTTTTGTTGTTGTTGTTATTGTTGTTGTTGTTGTTGTTGTTGTTGTTTTTGGCAAATTATATTTTTGCTCTTACAATGACTACATATTTTTCTTTCAACAATATTTGAAGTCCAGGAAAGAAAAACTAAATCTAGAGAGGCCTGCAGAGCGCTGGTGAAACATCCATCCCCCAGTACCCCCTCCCGAGGTAGCACCGGTTCTGTAGACATAGATATTTAATCATTTATGATAAATAGTTTGTTCTAATTATAACATGACGACTAATTTAGTCTAATTTGATGTTGTCTGGATCTTAACATAGAAAGAAATCATTTTGTTCTTAATAAATGTCTTCCAGATTTTGGTAAGCCAGCATCTTTCATAGACCAGAAAAACTTTTCCCCTGCCTTGAGCTTTAGCATATGGTCTGTGATGCCCTTCTTGTTAAAACCCTGGTGTGACCTTCTTGCAATAAGAAAAAGGGCAAGATTATAAAACAGGGAGTTGGTCCTGGGGGGAAATGGATGGAATGAAGATTGGTGAGACCAGAGCATGAGTGTATGGGGGATGGAGGGAGGATAATTTTCCCTGATTTTTTCTTCTTTTTTTTCCCAAAGCTTTAGAGTTTGGGATTAAGGTTAATATCTGGGTCTGTGATGATGAAACAGATGCCTGATTCCTGGGGTTAAAAGCTATTTCTTTTATTTCTTCTTTTTTATTTATTTATTTTGTTATCTTCATTTTTTTTGTGGAGACAAGAAAGAAAGAAAAAAAGAAAGAAGAAAACCGAGGCAAAACAAAATAAAAATGTGGTAATTTGTCAGCAATTTTGATGATTATTCTGTAAATGCCTTCCCAGTAACCCCCTTCCCCTATACACTTTCATACAGTTTTGCTTATTTTAAGTTCTCAACCTCAAGAATGAAGGGAATGCAGCCTTACCAAACCCGATTTTTTACTTGGTAATGACAATGGAATATATAAGTATATTTACCTGTTTCACACGGCACCAAAGTTTGAGGTTAGTTTATAGTGGGGAATCCAAACCCTCTCCCCCTTAAAAGGGGATACTCTGGATAGGGGAAAAATTTGCTGTGATCGGACATGTCAGCATTTCCTGGTATGAGCGTTTCAGGTGACCGCTGAAAAAAAACAATCCCCCTCTGAAGGAGAAGGTAATGCCTGGGATTACATCCTTCTAGGATCAAACAGAACATTCTCTATTACAATCTAAGGGCAAGGGCCTCTACGCCAAATAAGTATGCAATGTCTATGTAATCATATTAATGGTAGTATTTGTTAAAGAAATATGTCAAAAATGTCATTATTTCTAATTTAGTGGTTCCTAACATTTTGGCGGCCATGCCCAACGTAACCATCTTGGTGTTGCTCTTTCAAATTTAAGACACAAAAGTTAATTTTCTTTAATTACACAAAACCTTTATTGTTTATCATGTGTGTGTTGAGTGATTATGTATGGAAGTGAACCTGACCATTGAGGGTTGAGGATATATGTTGCATGGGGAGAAATTATATGAGAATGATACAATGGACGTGACATAGACAGGCATAGATCTGATGAGGTCAGAAGAAAATTAAATCTGGACAGTATATGGCGATGTGTGTAGAACAGAAGACTTAGTTGGTTTGGTCACAGTGAAAGGATTGATGAGAGTTCTTGGGTTAGTAGATATAGAATAGTTGAGGTAGCAAGGTTTACTAGCTGGGGAAGGCCAAGGAAACATGGGAGGAAATGATAACGATGGATTTGAGAGAAAAAGAGATAAATGAAGACCTGGTATGAGATAGGATAGTTTAGAAGCCAATTTCTAAAAGCCATTCAACACATACCAACATGTAAACGGACGGTTTACCGATGTTGATGTTGATGTTGATGATGATGCTGCTGCTGCTGATGATGATGATGATGATGATGATGATTCTGTTTAAAAAATTATGCTTTTTTTGTTCTTAACATTGAAAATATTCTATTGTAGTGAATAGATGTTCACCCTGCGATGTCCATATAAAAAGTGTTTAAAAATTGTTCATATGCACACAGTTTCTCTGGTAAAATTTATTAATACAAAAATGGTTGTATGTAAGAGGGTACATTATTGTTTTGGTTAAAATATAAAGTTATGTGTTTTGCTATGTCATGAGATTTTGCCAAGATTATAAAAGTTACAAAATCCAGAATTTTAATCAGCAGGATTTTGATGGCGCCTGACTTCAAACACTCGCTTGTCGCAACACACTTATTCACCTCCACACCTCATCAAGTTAGGCGACTTTCTTCAAATAGCACTCAAGTATCTTTTCCCTCTTCCCTATTGATCATACCTGATGTTGAACTTTCCTGACTACCATTAAGCTTTTCACACTTACATGCCACTGCCACACATACATCATACTATAGTCAGCCACACTTACGTTTTGCTACAGACAGCCACACTCACATATCGTATTCACCACACCTTAAATAATAAAAAAGCTTTTATCATCACAAGGAATTCACCCTAGAAAATTTTACTTTCTCCCAAGTTTACATGTGAATTTTCTATGCTTGAATTTATATAAAACCTTTATATTGTTTATGATTGCTTTTCGTATTCCCTTATTTTTTGTGTATTTAAATAACATTGATGATGAGTTATCTCTACCAGGCTATACTCCCGAATCACTCCCAACACCATAGTAACGTATGAAATAAAAAAAGAAAGTTGTATGTCAAATTTACTGCCACTATACAAGTGAAATTTTTCATTTGTGGAAGAGAAAAATAACTATATTATTTTTTCTTAATTTCAAATTTAGTATTTTCTTTCTTTCACATTTGTGGGGATGTCATCAATTATTTGTGTTTGGAAAGTAAATAATTTGTAGTGCATTTCCTTTATTTCTGATTTGGTTACATTCAATTTAGGCTAATGAGTTTTCACTCTGGACAGGAGGAGTGGTTTAAAAAAAATAGTAATTCAATTCAACTAAGTCATCCTATGCCAGTAGGCGTAGGTGAAACGTTGACAAATTCCAAGCTCCAGAGGTGGTCTTGTGAATTTGTCATGTTTTTCTCTAATGGTTGGATATGTATACATACAACCACACCTGTATATGTATATAGCACCTGGTATTCGCAGATGGTCACCCATCTGGTACTAGCCAGGCGCTCCCCCCCCCCCATCTCTCTCTCAGTTAGCTCTTTTTGCTCTTGTTCTTGTACATTCTTCTTCATCTTCTTTTTTTAGTTCATTAAAGGCAAAAAATATTATCTCCTTACTTATCTCGTTTCTTAGGTTCTATACTCTCTCTCCCTATCTCATAATTTGTCACTTCTCCAAATCACTACCACCTATCTAAATAGATTCTTCATAAAATGAAACTATTTTTTCGAGGTAAAATTAGTTCAAGTCCATATTCTGTTCATTTATTTTAACTTTAGCAATATTGAGCAAAAAGGGGATCGACAGCATGATTCAAATTTATCAAAGAAGCCAGTCATTGTTAATAAAGGCTAAATAACATGTGCTTAAATCCCCCCTCCTTTCCTAATAATAATATTGCTTCCGTTAAGAACTCGTGTTTTTAAGTTTTGCAATATTTGCATATATGCCAGTTTGCAGTGCGTATATTACATGACTGAAACAGTTTAAGCTATGGAAAGTACTCACTGTGGTTAGTAGTATCATGGTAGTTGTTATACATACATGTTATGTATTGTTTAACTCCATGTCTGATTTGAAAGTCACATGGATGAATGTGAAATGTAATCTAGTGTGGGAACTTATACTTTATGAGTTCAAACTGAGCCAGGTTCAGTGACCAGATGGTTCAAGTTATTTTGCTTGGTTTGCAAGAACCTAGATGATCATCCATGGTCAGATATGCCTACAACCATTAATTAAATCGTTATAAACCATAAATTAAATCGTTATAAACCATAAATTAAATCGTTATAAACCATTAATTAAATCGTTATAAGCCATGAATTAAATCGTTATAAACCATAAATTAAATCGTTATAAACCATAAATTAAATCGTTATAAACCATTAATTAAATCGTTATAAACCATTAATTAAATCGTTATAAACCATTAATTAAATCGTTATTAACCATAAATTAAATCGTTATAAACCATGAATTAAATCGTTATAAACCATTAATTAAATCGTTATAAACCATTAATTAAATCGTTATAAACCATAAATTAAATCGTTATAAACCATAAATTAAATCGTTATAAACCATTAATTAAATCGTTATAAGCCATAAATTAAATCGTTATAAACCATGAATTAAATTGTTATAAACCATAAATTAAATCGTTATAAACCATAAATTAAATCGTTATAAACCATGAATTAAATCGTTATAAACCATGAATTAAATCGTTATAAACCATAAATTAAATCGTTATAAACCATAAATTAAATCGTTATAAACCATAAATTAAATCGTTATAAACCATAAATTAAATCGTTATAAACCATAAATTAAATCGTTATAAACCATAAATTAAATCGTTATAAACCATAAATTAAATCGTTATAAACCATAAATTAAATCGTTATAAGCCATAAATTAAATCGTTATAAACCATAAATTAAATCGTTATAAACCATAAATTAAATCGTTATAAACCATAAATTAAATCGTTATAAACCATGAATTAAATCGTTATAAACCATAAATTAAATTGTTATAAACCATAAATTAAATCGTTATAAACCATAAATTAAATCGTTATAAGCCATAAATTAAATCGTTATAAACCATAAATTAAATCGTTATAAACCATAAATTAAATCGTTATAAACCATAAATTAAATCGTTATAAACCATAAATTAAATCGTTATAAACCATAAATTAAATCGTTATAAACCATTAATTAAATCGTTATAAACCATTAATTAAATCGTTATAAACCATTAATTAAATCGTTATAAACCATAAATTAAATCGTTATAAACCATAAATTAAATCGTTATAAGCCATAAATTAAATCGTTATAAGCCATAGAAGCAGATCTAACAAGTAGCACTTGGAGAATATCAGGCGATATCAATATCTCACAGTGCAGTCAAAAATAGCTGGAGAACGTATGAACCCTAAAAATGACAAAGGCGTTGGAGATGGATTTGCTACACTTTTCCAAGGCTTCCACCTCGTATATGAATATCTGCCCTCATATATAAAGCTACAAATTTGTCAGTGGGTATGTGCGAATTTGATTGTTAAATGTAACAACTAGAGAAGAAGAAGAGAAAGGAGTGAGAAGGAGTAATATCGTCATGCTGACATTCTTTCTTAAACTTTATTCAGTGTAACATTTTGTTGTTTTGTCCAACCAAGGCACATTGCCATTTAGACATAAGGAGCTACTGTGATTTAGAGGTCATGTTTATAGGGTCATCTTAAGTGAGGAGTTGTGCAGCGAGATGTTTGTTCACATTAATTTAGATTCTGCATGTTGGTACAGTCAGGGAAACAGGGAGGGGATTCCAAAGGCAAAAAGTTTGAGGAAAGTAGCTATAAGAGTAGAAAGCTTTTATGTATTTGGGGAATTCTACGGTGAAAGGATAGGATTTTGCTGATTGTTGGGTTAGTCTGGGATATTTACGTTGAGAGTGCACAAGTACAGAAAGTTTGTGGGAACACATTTCCATTGAAGTACTTGTAAAACAAGCACAGGCATGCAATATTGCAGCAATAGGACAGGGACTAGAGTTTGGTAGACAGTGAGGGACCTATTAGATTAGACGCTCTTGTTTAGACCCTGTCTAAGACGGAGAGACTAGTGGTTTATGCACCAGCCCAGATTTGGCAACAATACTCCATGTATGACTAAATAGTGGCTTTGTAGATATAGGAGACTGGCAGATGAGAAGTTCTCTAGCCCGGTAGAAGGAGTCCACCTCCTCTGCAGAAAACTTGTGAATGCTAGGCCGAGGTGTTTGAATGTTTGATTCTTGGGTAGGGCGCTATTAGCCATGGCAATCAGTGATTGGAAAGGTTTTTCATAGTTGTTTAAGGAAAGGAGTTTTGTCTTAGAAGCATTAAACATAATCATCCATCTTTGGCCCTATCCTACTACAGACTGAAGGTCATTTTCTAAGGATTCAGTCATTGCCGTGTGTGTATTCGCTTTGCCCAAAGTAAACCCAAGGTCCACTTTCTACTCTCCTATATCATGCACTACCACTCTAGCTTCTGCTGCCTTTTCTAGTGGATAGTATGTGCGTTCGGAGATGACTGTTAGTATATCCACAGTAGAACGGGCTTGCCTAAGTGGCAGAATATTGCTAGATTGATTAATGATTCAAAGACTTTAGGAGACTGATGAGGCGATAATTTTGCGGATCAATTCTTTCACCAGAATTCTTGAACACTGGTACTACAGAGGCAATTTTCCAGATATCAGGGAAGCAGGGTTTGGCAAGGCATTTGTCATAGAGTTTGAAGAGGACAGGGGCCAGCCGAGGAGAGCATTTCTTTATTACTATAGCAGGGATAAGATCAGATTTAGATATAATTTATTCAAAGCTAAGTGTAGATCTACGATTTATCAAATGCATTTAATTTGCTGAGGTTTGACACCTAGATTCACCTGCATCTGATATAAAGGGTAGAAATCTTGTTTATCTAGTGATGTGACTAGATAGAAAGGATTTGAAGTGATATAAACAGATGCAGTTTTAGCTTTAGTTAGTAACCAATGTAAACGGCAACACAGAATCAAAATGTGGGAGATCTTCATGTCTAATTCTGTTTAAAAGGATATACACACACACATATATATATATATATATATATATATATATATATATATATTTATCATATACAAACACACATGTATATATATTAGGCTGTCAAATTTAAATGTGTAATTCTAAGATCTGGCTTAACGTGTCGTTGAAGACTGTTGATAACATACTTCTAGATATGTCCGCTTGCATAGACATAAATAGATCTTAATTCTCTTCCTTCAACATGGTTGGTTTGTTAGCCGCATGGTCCTAAGCATTCAGACAAAAATTAAAATGTTGACTTTTTTAGTTTTTCAATTTTCCGAATGGTCCATTTAGGTTTACGGTCAAATTGCTGTATGTAAGTTCCATGTGTTTCTTGTTCCATTTTCTTTCCTTTTTTGCGAGTACTTTCGATTTGATTCGTCAAATCATCTTCAGGCAATGTTAATTTTGGTTTCTTAAAAATATGTCTTTACTGTTGAGTTTTTTTTATTATTATAGCGGCCAGTAATTTATAACTTTAAATGAGCGTCTATAATATTTAGATGTTACATGAGAGCGTGATTACATTCTAAGAGCGTGCAAGATTCAAAAGCTTGATTGCTTCACCGTTAAGAATTTGATTATGTTCTGAGTTCATTCAAGATTCAAACGTATAATTACTTAATAGCTAAGAATTTGGTAACGTTTATTACTATGCTAAACACTTTAAAATATTATGACTAGTTTCGTAATTCACATTATTGATTGTGTGATGTTTAGTTTTTATGTCGAGGGCTTCAAGAATTTTTAATCTTTTGATATTAGTATCGTGGTGTATTATTTTATTATTGGTAACTAGTATGTGTCTATATTGTGAAGGGGGCAGTCATGTTTTTTTAGGTATTAGCAAATGAGCTAGTGTCAGATTGATGTAAATTTAATCTTCGGGAAAGTGTTGTGGTTGTGAAACCGATGTAAGAATTAGTTTTATTGTTATTGTCGGAGATACATTCTCCCATGGGGCATTGAAACTGATACATTACATTGGTTCTTCCTAATGTATTTTGGGTCTGAGAAGTGTTGTTTTTAACTACATGGTTTGATGTTGACTCCAGTAAAAGCACTAAGCTGGATACTCCACCAGACTAGATGAAGTATTGTCCTGGAATCCGGTAAAACTAAAAGACCACAAGAAAGATATTGTGGTTATATTTTTCTTTCTCCTGATTTCCTCGTGTCCGTACTCCTTATCGCAAAGTAATGTTACCAGTGTCTTGCTCTGCCAAATGATATCTCTCCGAACAGTCTTTCATCCAGCACACACACCAACGTTGTTACCAACTCAAAGTCCCCCCTTCCTTCAAAACATTCCCCTTTTATTGCCAGTGACATTGCACTCATGCAAATGAGCAGTGAGCTCTTCTGCCAGAGAGATCAGGAAGTAATGGGAGGTCTTTGCTATAACTAGCCATTTCACTCAGGTTCTGTTTCTTTATGGACCCATTCCTGGCTGGGGTAAGTCATACTTTGCTAACCACACGCCCCCTTGATCTACACGATCATCACTAGTTAGCCCATCACGTAGTCGCTCGACCAACATGGCGGGCGTCTCTCTCGCTGCGATCTCCGCGGAGCGTCTTCGTGAACGTCGCTACTTGGCTCGACGTCGCTGACTTCTTCTTCTTATGACACCACTGCCTGCCACACATCAAGGATGTGTCGAGGGATGCCGTTGATGGATACATTGTTCGGGGACTGGACACTTGTCACAATGCCCCTCCTTCAGCATGTGGTACAGCGAGCTTCAGGCAGTTTGATCCACACTTCCTCTCCCACTCGCACAGACGCTTGCTTCTCCCCTTCCTCCGTGGCTACGGGCGCAGTTCGGGGATGCCGCCACTCGTACTTGAAGACTGCCCTCTGCGGCACTGACTCCACTTTTTGCCCTGTCCTTGGAGCTATATTATACCAGAAGACAGCTTCTGGCGGTGAAATCTGGCCCCTTTCAGCTACAGCCTTGATGGTCCTGTGATGCCGCTCCACAATTCCGTTTCCGCCTGGTCTATATGCAGCCCTGAAATAGCGCCGCACTCCTCACTTATCCAACACATTCTTCAGGGCTGCTGAGCAAAAGGCAATTCCATTGTCCATTAGCACTTCCGTCACTGGACCCCTCTCCAAAAACACCTCTTCCAGGACCTTTGCAATCTCACCTGCGTTTTCCACCTTGATCTCCCTCCAAATAGCCACTCTTCCAGGTCCACAGTCGACCATTGACAGGTACGGCCTCTGTTGATAGTGCGTCACGTCTATCGCCAACCTGCTCCAGTTCTCTGCCACCTGAACCTCACCAACTTCGTGTCTACTCGGCGCAGGGTCGACTGATTGACACCGGTGGCATTTCTCAACCACTGTCCTGACGGCCTCCTTTGTGATTCTGGGGTCCACCTTCCTGGCCAAGAACAAGGTTCTATCCACTCCAAAATGGTGCATGTCATGCAAATCCTTCGGAGTGTCTTCAGCCAAGTCACATATTGCAGCAGCCGACTCATTCGGCGCCTTGAGCAAGGTCTTCCTTACCCTCGTCATCACATCTGCTCTGTTCTTCGCTGAGGGAACGATACTGATCCTGAGTTGAAGATCAAATTCCCTAATCAGCTCCCTTAACGTCATCAATCGACGCTTCACGAGCATCTCGTCTTCACCCTCCTTTCTCCTGTAGCTTCAGACTGGACCCAAGAGAACACAGTGGCTGAGTCGGTCCTCACCTCAACATTCTGTAGCCCCCATTTCAAGGCTAAGTTGCTGCCCTTCATAACTGCATCCAGTTCCGCCACGTCGTCCTTCTTCCACAACCAAGCAGCATCTTCTGCAGTGTCACCACCTATCTCCAAGGTGACCCCCACTGCTATACTGCTTGCATCACACCACACAACACCTTCTGCACTGTTGGGTACGTGCCAAACACCTCTCACTGGATCCTCCCTCTTCACCTCTTCAATAATCTCTCTCATAATGCCCACAGTCTCTTTATCAACTCCATCCTCCCACTTCACTCCACTAGCTCGCCTTTTGATGTAACTACATGCAGTCCGCAGCCATCCTGCAATCGGGTAATGGCCCACCAGTCTTCCGCATACCGAGAAGAGTTCCCGCCTGCTCAGTTTTTCAGACACCTCTGGGATTTCATTTCCCCTCCGGAACACTAACCTTCCTGTCTGGTCTTTCCTTAGTTGGAGCCCTAACGCTGCTCACCCCTACAACGTATCTGGGCGTTTCGCGATTAGCCCAAAGCCGTTGAGGTGCTCTACTACATCCTTTGCAGTTGCCACCGTCTCATCCACCATGATGTCATCTATGTAGGAACTGGTGGTTGTTCTGACTGCGTCCTCCTTGCTTAGCACTGTTTAGAGGATCGCCGCCATGATCTTTGGTGCAGAATTTAGGCCAAAACCTAACCTAGTTAGGCAGTATGTTTGGCCTTTGTATCCGACCAGCTGGTACTTACAGAATTCCTGCGAAATGTGGATCTGTAGGTATGCCGATTTTAAATCCACAATCGCCGCAGCCTTCTGCATCTGCCTCCACTCTCGCATGGTCTCCCCACACACGTCCATCACATCGCCTCCCGTGTGACACGCAACGTATGCGTTCAGCTCCCTGAAGTCCAGTACTGGCCGAACCTTTTGCTTTGTGGGCTGAACAACCGCCATTAACGGCAGCACGCCTTCCACCTTCTCCATCCATGGTCTTAAAATCCCCTCTGAGATCCAACGGTCCACCTCCTTCTCAAATTCAATTCTTACACCTCCTCGCAACGTATGTTCGTAGCATTCCACTCTGTTGTTTAGTACAGGAAGTTCTCCCTTCCATGCCCACTTAACTGTCTATTTCTCACCATTAAAGTGTGCAGAGAAATCTTGGTCCTCTATCATGCAACTTTTGTCTGACCCGGCCGTTCCTGCTCCTCTGCCACCTTTTTCGGATCGCACACATGCAGCCCCTTGATGTCCTCCAAATCTCACGGTGTTCCTATGTACTGTGACGCCCCCTAGTCGAGCAATTGCGTCCATCCCTAGCACCACATCGACACCCGTGATAATTTTGTTAATAACAATCGTCTGGATTGTTAGTGACATCCCACATACCATCAATCGAACGACACTTGTGCCATTGCACTTCACCTCTCTGCCGTCAACTGCCGCAATGCTGCTGGTCCCATTGCATGTGTCAACCATGTCTTTGGTGACAAGTGTATCAGGTACAGCCCGTGTCGACAAGGGCCTTTGCACTTCGCCATTCAGGGTCACCTCTACTTGTAGCGCCTTCATCAAATAAGTGGGGTAGCTACCGGTGCAGTGGCTTCCCCCTGTCCGTTTCCCTGGGGACAGAATCTGCTGATGTGGCCGACTTTCCCACAGCGGTAACACGTGACTTCCGGCTTCGGCTCCCTGCACTCCCTCGCCATATGCGGCGCTTCGCATCGGTAGCATCTGCCAGCTAACCTGGGTCTCTGCCACAGCCCTCTCGGCTCTTCGTCCTTCACAATCTCCTGCTACAGTTTGCTTTGTGTAGCGACAGCTACGCTTCCCTGCTCACGCTCTTTTTGCCTAACCAGCACCCAAGCCTGTGTAATCAACTCCGCCACCTCCATGGTATTTACACCAGGCAGTTGCTGCAGAGCTATGGAAATATGGTCCGGGAAGCCATTTATGAAGGCCATCTTAACCATCTGTCGAAGGCCTCCTCCATTGAATCCTGCTAGTCCCGCCAAACTTGTTGGCGAAAATATCGACAGACTCTCCAGTCCACACCATACAGCTTAGTTTGCCTTATCGCAACGTAATGTTACAACGGTCTTGCTCTGCCAAATGATATCTCTCCGAACAGTCTTTCATCCAGCGCACACACCAACGTAGTCACCAACTCAAATCACCAACTCAAAGTGACCTCTTCCTTCAAAACATTCCCCTTTTATTGCCAGTGACATTGCACTCATGCAAATGAGCATGCAAATGAGCAGTGAGCTCTTTTGCCAGAGAGATCAGGAAGTAATGGGAGGTCTTTGCTATAACTAGCCATTTCACTCAGGTTCTGTTTCTTTATGAATCCATTCCTGGCTGGGGTAAGTCATACTTTGCTAACCACAGATATACTATAACATTGGAGAGGGGAAAATTAATATTCTTAACTTCTTTACAAACTCAACGTTTGACAGGTAAAGGAAAACTTTAATGGAATATTCGCATATCTATGTATCTCATATAGAGATCAAGGAAGGGGCCCCTTGATTTTTGAGAACTTCGACTGAAGTAAAATGAACCAAAAAAGTGATGATATAATAAATTGTCAGCATTCTTAATTTGTTCCGTTTCATTTTTCTTAAATACACTTGCCTTTTTGTGTTTCCTTTTTCACTTTATATTTTTTCTGTTTCGAATAAGACTCCACCCAACCTTTCTTTTTAAAACGATTGTGTTTAAAAAAAATTTTTTTTTTTTAAACATAGTTAACTTCAAACAAGGCAGGCCGCCACTGTAGATGTAAGGGGCTACTGAGAAAAAAGAAAAGAGGAGAAGGTTGGGGGGGGGGGGTCAACCTAAATTGGGATCTGCGCAGCGAGATGTCTGTTTACATTAGTTTTAAATTTCTGCATGTCAGTACTGTCAGGGAAACAAGGGGGCAGGGAGGGAGTTCCAGAGGCCAGCAGCACGAGGAAAGAAGCTATTTGAGTAGAAGACTTTCCGTCATCTGCAGACCTCCACAGTGAATGAATGAGATTTAGTTGATTGTCGAGTTAGTCTAGTGAATTTATGTCGAGGGGGCACCAGAGTAGCCAATTCATCGGAGCATAATCCATTGAAGTACTTGTTAAACAAGCATAAGGATGCTACATTGTGGCGATGGGACAGGGACTGGAGCTTGGTTGACAGTGAGGGACCTATAAGGTTGGCGACTCTTTTTTGGACCTTGTCAAGGAGGGAGAGACTAGTAAATGATGCACCAGCCCAGATGTGACAACAATACTCCATGCATGGGTGGATGGTGGCTTTGTAGAGATACAGGATAATGTCAGGTGTGAGGAGTTTACTAGCACGGTAGAGGGAGCCCACCTTCTTGGATGCAGCCTTGGCAATGTCTTTAATGTATTTGTTCTAATTCATGTTACCTGTGAAGGTTAGGCCGAGGAGTTTCAATGATGAACTTTCAGGTAGGGTGTTATTTGCCAGGACAATTGGTGGTTAGAGAGGTTTCTTGTAGTTATTGAGGAAAGGAGCTTTGTTTTTGCGGCATTAAAAGTTACCAACCATTTATGACCCCAATCCACTACAGCCTGGAGGTCATTTTCTAAAGATTCAGCCATTGCCTCGGATATGATTGCATCGGTTTTGCCAACATGGCTAGAGTAAAGCGTGGTGTCGTCAGCAAATAAACCAATCTCAGACTCTATGTCATCAGGGAGATCGTTTATATAGATCAGGAACAACAAAGGTCCAAGGATAGATCCCTGGGGTACACCAGCATTTATGTCATGTTTCTTAGATGAACGGCCATCGAGGACAACCTGGATTTTTCTTTTGTTTAGGAAGGATCTAATTATATTAAGTAATTGCCCAGTAATACCGTATGAGCGTATTTTTAGGAGAAGCCCTTTATGCCATACCTTGTCAAAGGCCTTGGATATATCAAGCGCTACTGCCCTAGCTTCTCCTGCCTTGTTGAGTGTATGATACATGCGTTCAGGATGTGTGCAGTAGATCGTGCTTGTCTAAATCCATACTGGCGGTCAGAAAGAAGTTTAGCATTAACTAAGTGTCGTACTATCGCTAGATTGATAAAGGATTCAAAGATTTTAGCAATGATCGGCAGTAGACTGAGTGGGGGGTAATTCTGAGGGTCGGTTCTATTCCCAGAACTCTTGTAGACTAGTACCACAGAGGCAATTTTCCAGCTATCGGCGAAGCAAGATTCAGCTAGGCATTTATTGTAGAGTATGGAGAGGACAGGGGCCAGTTCAACAGAGCATTTCTTTATTACTATTACAGGTATAAGATCAGGCCCACAAGCTTTGGAGGTGTCAAGGTTTTTTATGATATCTCTGACCTGGGATGGGGTGATGACCAGGTTATCAAGTGTGGCTTCGGTCCGCAATGGGAATTTGGGGAGGGGGTGGTTATCTGAGTTCAAAGTGGAGTTAGAAGCGAAACGCTGGGCAAGTAGTTCAGCCTTATCAGTGGCCGTGCAAACGACATCATTGTGGTTTGATAGTGGGGGAATCGTTGATTGACCATTATTCACTACACTATTGTAGATTTTCCAGAAATCACGAGTACCTAGTTTCTGTGACTGGATGCGTTTTTTTGTTAACTCATTATACCTTCTTTTTGCTTCGCCTATCACGGCCATGCAATTATTTCTTGACTCTATAAATTTATGCCTATTAGTAGCTGACTTATGGTGGCCGAATTTACGGAATGCTTGTTGCCTCTCAGAAATGGCAGCTGCACATTCCGAGGTGAACCATTGAGGAGAGTGGGGCTTGCTAAAGAATTTTCGCATGGGGACATAGGCTTCAATGCCTGCTTTGACCCATTAAGTTAATTCGTTTGCACACTGGTCGGCAGGGATTGAGAAGGTTTCCCTCCATGGGCCGTCACTGATGTGATCTCTGATTGACTCAAAATCAGCCTGCTCGTAGTATCTTGTTGTTTTGAGCCACGGTTCATCAGCTGTGTTGCCAGTTTGTGTGTAAACAGTCAGTATTTATTGAACACTCAGTTTTGTTTTCATTCTAATTTGCTAGCGCTTTAAACCGGTTTCAAAACTACCATTAGAACTTTTCTTAATAACACCGGTAAGCATAAACTTCACAATCTACGTCTTGGCCCAAAAGCACATTAATTACACACATACAATAACACAAGGTTTAACAGACATGTTCTAATTTACAATGAGAACGCTAAATAGCCTTTGTATAGATGTTTGTTTTCATACTGATATATAAATGCTGTGTGTGCATGTGTTTGCGTTTCTTGTCTATACATACACACATTCTACATGCAATCACTCACACACAAAAGCTTACACACACACAAACATTCTTCAATTGAGTTTTAATTTCTTCCTTACACACACACTTTGCTAATCTCCTTTACTTGTTTTTTCGATTTCTGCATCTCACAGATGTACTCAGTTCGATATTTCATTTTTAAAGACGTTGAAAACAAAATACCTTCATCAGTTCCATTTTACAAATAACATTCATACGTACACTCTTCGTGATCCGTTATTAATTTTTTTTTACAAAAAACATTTCCACATATTAAGTAATCGATAATATCGTGTGTGATTCATGTTTGTTTTCATATTTATATATATCCCCTGTCTGTGCGCGCGTGTGTCTGCGTTTCACGTCTATGTGTACTTTTGATAAATAAGCTTTGAATTATTATTGATTATTATCGATTGCTTACTGAAATCAAAAGTAAAATATGACAATTCTAAAACAAATTTTTATAATTCATAGTTTAATAAGAAATTGGGTAAACATCAATATACTCTGAATTATTATCATAAACCTACACCAGGCAACACCGGGTAAATACAGCACGTATATATATATATATATATATATATATATATATATATATATATATATATATATATAGTGTGTGTGTGTTTGTATTTAGGCAGTATTTTCTCATTTATGCAAACATTGTTAATTGTCATTTTGCTGAATTTAAATAGTCAACGACTTCCTGGAACAATGTTAAAAACGTTCTCTGCGCGTTTCCCCCGCTATCTTTTTTAAAGATTCTCTTCTTTCTCCAGCTTTTTCGTTCATTTGCTTTTGACACCTGAGGATGACTCGACGAATAATCGAAAACGTTCGTGAACCTATGGAAAATTTATTAATTTTTTTTATTTTAATACAAAAAAGACCACCAGAAAAATTGTAAAAAATTGTAAAAAATAAAAAAGTATAGTTAAACAGACGAATTCTGTTATTTTTAACAATGCTTGCATATATATATATATATATATATATATATATATATATACATTTATGAAAGCATTGTTAAAAATAACAGTTCAGATCGATTCGAATTAGGAATCAATTTCCAAAAGAAAAAATGAAGCTCAATATCTAATATTTAAAATTTGAAATATCCAATAGAGCTTATAACAAATAAAGTATGAACTTCAAGATTATATTATTCGATGACTTAATAACAATTTCAGAACAAAATAACTTTTACACGCAATGTTTTTACCTGATTTTCGAAGCTTAAACTTTGTAAAATCCTTCGATTTTATATCTTAAAATTTGTACAAGGCTTTTAACATTGTTATTTGTTTCTTTTAACAGGAATTGATTGTTTGTTGCTCGATTTTTGCTCTGTGTCTGACTTTTTATGTTTACCGATTTGAAATCTCTGATCGTCCATTTGCCATTTTTCTGATTGTGTTATCTGGGTTGCCTTTAGATTGGGATTCCGTTCGATTTTTCTGAAGAGGAGGTTGTCGAAGTAAGCAACCTTGTTTATCTGTGTTTGCCTCCGGCTCCTCTAGAAACATGTGTAAAAGTTATTTTGTTCTGAAATTGTTATTCAATCATAGAATGATATCATTTTTAATTTAATACTTTATATATATATATATATATATATATATATATATATATATATATATATATATATATATATATATATGCGAAATGAAAAAGGAAAAACCAAGAGATATTTTTTATATATTCATCAACGTTTCGTCTTTATTGTAAGACTTCCTCGGCGTGATAATTTTAAGAAAAGTGTCATGCAAGTACATCGAAATATTGGGTTGACATGATGGGTTCATAAGGAAAAGTAGTAGCCGTGGCTACCAAGAGCGCTGGACGAGGGTCCAGGCTGCGAGAAGTCAGTAGTGGCAGAGAGTGAAATTAATATGGAAAGTTTTAATGGTTGAGAAACTTCCGATACTATATAATATATATATATATATATATATATATATATATATATATATATATATATATATATATATATATATAGTATCGGAAGTTTCTCAACCATTAAAACTATATACAAAAAATTAAAAGAAAAAAACAACATTTTAGTCCCAAGTCGTTCGGTGGAAAATCACTTTTTTGTAAGTCAATTTACTTTTTGCAGTCACTATATTAGTTTGCTTCCAAGAATTTACGCTAGTCTTAACATTATTTAAGGGATCATCAGTTGTTTACCATAAAAAAATGTTTCGGGAATTTATATATATATATATATATATATATATATATATATATATATATATATATATATATATTGTTTTAATAATTGATGAAGAAAATGAAAATGATACTTGCCTACCAATTAAGATATGCACCACCTCACTACAACACCCATTCCATATGTGGGAAATCTTTAGGCTCCACCCTAACTTATTAACTCCATTTACCATTGCAAGAATTAATTGTTCTACCGATATAAGTATCTGATAAGAATTTATTGCTGTTTTTGTACATTCCTTGTTTTTGTCTTAATTTGCTTTCAGTTGTGATGTATTCTTGTTGTTGTCGTATTGCATTTCAGTTTTGGTACCGCCATGTCTGCTTCCTTAAACTCAACATTTGATACACTGCAAATTCAATTATGCCATGCAATAATTAATTTCGTTTTAATTTTTAAGAATGTCTTCATATAAATATGCTAATTGGATAAGAACTTTATATGTTCAACCATAAATCAAAGATATGATGAAACAACACATTAGTGGCTTTCTTTTCAGTTTCAGCGTTATTTCTTTATAATTATGATAGGGAGTATTATTGAATAGTTTCATATTTTATATAGCAAGTTTGGAAATAATGTTATTTCTTTATAATTGTGATAGGCAGTATTATTGAATAGTTTCATATTTTATATAGCAAGTTTGGAAATAATGTTATTTCTTTATAATTGTGATAGGGAGTATTATTGAATAGTTTCATATTTTATATAGCAAGTTTGGAAATAATGTTATTTCTTTATAATTGTGATAGGAAGTATTATTGAATAGTTTCATATTTTATATAGCAAGTTTGGAAATAATGTTATTTCTTTATAATTGTGATAGGAAGTATTATTGAATAGTTACATATTTTATATAGTAAGTTTGGAAATAATGTTATTTCTTTATAATTGTAATAGGGGGTATTATTGAATAGTTACATATTTTATATAGCAAGTTTGGAAATAATGTTATTTCTTTATAATTATGATAGAGAGTATTATTGAATAGTTTCATATTTTATATGGCAAGTTTTGAAATAATGTTATTTCTTTATAATTATGATAGAGAGTATTATTGAATAGTTACATATTTTATATAGCAAGTTTGGAAATAATGTTCTAGATGTGATTATTATTATTATTATTGTTATTTTTCACTATTGGATACCTCCTTATCAAGGCCAAAAGTCACTCGAGGATAAAGGTTAATGAGATCGGATAATTATCAGCCAGATGATGAGAAACAATTAATGGTATGAAGTAGATTTGATTACTCATGGGGCGGTTTATGACAAATATTTGTTGACATTGGATTTGAAGACAACCATGGTGTAATCTGCAGGGAAGAAGTCCCACAGTAATGTGTTCTACAGATGTGAAGCCATTTCAAAGAAGATCTGTCCATGGACATTCTGACTGATGCTAGGCCCATGGAGGAAGAAAAGAAAAGTACACCATCTTAGAAGTGTCTAACTCTTACATAATTAGACCATTGCACTTGTAGTCAGTTACTCCATAGCATCGCTTTAATTAGAGATGTTGGCAACCTTCATGTTGCTCCTCCCGTGAGTGTATCAATTTAAAATGAATCACGGAAACCAGTGCCAACAACATAATCAAGTGAGTCAAAAGTAGCAATATGCTGATTCAAACATATCACGGTTTTAGTGAAAAAAGAAACTACTTGTGGGGTACAGGAGATAGAAAATGTACTTTACTCTATTATATAAGGTAACATAGTCTTTTTTTCTGTGTGAGTGTGTCTTGCTAAAACTCAGAAACTACCAACGATACACTTACAAACCTCACATATTCTGATTCAGTATGATCTCCAACTGGTTATGGTAATTAAAGATACTGTGATATTCATTCGATTCAGGTCACCAGGGACTTACTTAGTGAATATTTAGTGAATTTTTAATTTAAAAAAATTACTTTATTTTTATTTTTACTGCTAAACCTTTCACAAGCCACACTGAAACTAGGTCAAACATTAGTCACTGATAACTTTTTCTTTTTCTGTCTTTCTTTCTTCTTTTTTTTCCTTTTCTTTTATTGGAGCAGTTGCAAAAGTTTGGGAATGAATTAGAAAGAGAGAGAGAGAGAGAGAGAGAGAGAGAGAGAGAGAGAAAGTCAGAGGGAGAAGTCTGTCAAAAAAAGTAACGTGAAAGATATTACACACACCTTTTGAACTCTTTAGTTTTATTATCAAGGATCCTGGCAACACCGTGTAGCACTGCTAGTATTTTATATGGTTAACTGTATTTTTCTCAGCGGCCGAGTACTGCGCCCCGGTTTGGTGCCGAAGTACCCACACCAAGAAAGTGGACGCAGCTCTAAACACCGCCATGCGCACAGTCTCTGGGACACTCCGCGCCACGCCGGCGAACCAACTACCGATACTCTCCGGTATTGCCCCACCCGCTATCCGACGAGAAGCGACTGTCCTGGCACTGTCACGCAAGGCCAAGATCGACAAGAGACATCTGCTCCATGACATCATGAGCAAACCTCCTCCACCAGTACGCCTCAAATCACGCTACGCACTCTCCCAGCACGCGCATCAGCTTCTGGAAACCGTCCCAGACACCACCTCAAAGCAGATGTGGACCAAGAACCGCTGGAGGGAAGATTGGCAGCAAGCTGACCAACACCGACTGCACAGGTTCATTACCGACCCAGACGACATACCAGGGGCTGAGCTGCCACGAAGGCAATGGACCAATCTGAACCGCCTGAGAACTGGTGTGGGCCGTTTTTCTGCCACAATGAGAGACTGGGGTCTGAGAGAGGGTGCTGCCTGTGAATGTGGCCACCCAGAACAGACAGTTACACACGTCATAGAGGAATGCCCGCTGTTCAAACCACCCAATGGCGAGCAGGGCATAGCGGACCTTGATGACGAGACGAGAACCTGGCTTGCTAAGACCGAGCTGCAGCTTTGAGGGAGCTGGCACAAGAAAGAAGAAGAAGAACTGTTATTTCTTAAAATACAAACACTTGTAACCACTTTCGATATCTCTATCCCCCAAATGGGGCGGATGATGTCCAATGACATAGGGGCCTCAACTAACCAAGAAGCATTTCCCTGTAAAAAAAGGAAGCATGCATTTTTGTTCATAAATATTATTTTTATCTCTCTCATCTATAAATGTGATGATATTGTCGAAGGGGGGGGGGTAAGTGCAAGCAAGTTTTATGAGTATATTTGTTGATATTGTGGAACAGCATATGATTGGATAATTTGGTCATCTGACTAGATTAGTTGTGCCTCTTAAACATAGTATAGGATATTCCTCAATCCCAAATCGCAACAAACATCGCT
Source organism: Sepiola atlantica (assembly GCA_963556195.1). Lineage (NCBI taxonomy): Eukaryota > Metazoa > Mollusca > Cephalopoda > Sepiida > Sepiolidae > Sepiola > Sepiola atlantica. The sequence continues at coordinate 162,323,919 of OY744520.1, read as the reverse complement.
GTCTGAGATCCGGTCTGGAGTCTTGTTCTGTCGACATGTCACAAATTGGTCTCTCAGCTTCTTTTTCTTCTTTTGTTCTGATAACTATATTAATGGGAGGAATTAAAATATGAAGGAATAAGTCATTATTTGCTTCTGGGGGGTTAGTTTGTACTTTTTCCAGCAATTTACAACAATGTACATCTAGATAAGCTGTAATTCCCCGACCCATCCTTGTAGTCGTAGTAGATCTTTAAAAAGACGTCTATTTACCTTGATGTCATAAACCTCAAAAGGCAGAATCGATCTTGCTTCTCTGTCACATACTTTCTCCCATGACATCATATCCTGCAACGTATTCATAACTCTAGTCTGTTAACTTCTAACAGAATTTTCCGTTACTTATGCTTACTCTAGCTCCACGTGAAAAACTACTGTTTTTAACTTTATTTTTACACACCTATCTCTAATCTTGCTACACTTACCCTCATATTCCTACGTGGTTGTGGTGAGTAGGTTTTTGTGTTGTTTTAGCCTTAAGACTATACTCCCAACAGGTTCAGCCAAGTTGGGTAGATTTCTGTTGTAACCTTGAAGGACCGATAATAATTAAGACAACACAGTGGTATATTTACAAGAGTGTATATACAGAAGTACAGAATAGTATGTTACAGAAAGACTGCTCCGAGACTGCCTCCGAGATTTGTCATTATCTCCTCTATACATAGTGTTTGGAAAAGTCAATTTGTTCATGAATAGGCTTGGTTACAATCACGCCATAAGTTTCAGAATCCAGACCAGACAAAAATCATGAGGATAACAAAATTAATTCCTGTAAAAACTCTAAACATTACAGAAAAGTAAGCAAGTAACTTTAATGAATCAACAGCCCTGAGAGAAGATGAGCCTCCAGTTGGATAACATATGATACCTTGTAGTAACAAAGCCGTTGGAAATTCATTAGCCACAATCTTCGAGAGTCTCTATCTAGTACAAGAAAATCTTTCCTCTTTTGGAATGCACAAGGAAAACAAAGAAGCAAACCGAGTGACACCTTATGTCGTCAGCTGAAGGCAGACGTTGAGATTTACAGCGATACATGGGTTGGAAAAGTTTGCCAAGGAACCGGGATGCTTGGAGAGCCTTGATTTGCAGCTTAAGCCCAAAGTTGGGCGACAAGTCTTGATGATGATGATGATGATGATGATGATGATGATGATGATGATGATGATGATGATGATGATGAGTTTAGTTGTAACTTAGAACTTAGATTGATCAAATGCAACGTAGATAGGTGGGTGCGTTTAGACTCCTCATCATACAGACAGAAGCAACTCTAGGCAAAGTGGATCCAGTTAAGCTAATAAAGTTGTGTCATTTTATTTGTCTTCTTTCTTTCATGCGTGATCTTTGTTCCAGTTATGGACTGAGAAGATGATATTGACATTGGACTATGAGGTCAAGAGAGAATGATAATACCCATGCCCCCTCCCCCCATCAACTGACTAACCACCACTTCTTAACGATGTTTGAGGTAATTCTCATTCACCTGGGGTTATAGAGGTTATTCTAAAGACGAATTGGTTATGCTGGTACGATTTGTAAATGTTCTTTGAGACAAAAGTAGAAGCCCACAGTTATCAGGGTTTACATGACTAAAACGACATTTAACTGTAAATGGTTTTGTGGCGAGAGCAGATAAAGAACTTGGAACTTTATGCATATGAAGTTGAATGATATGTCCCAAGAATTGTACTTTTTTTAAAATTTTTTTTTACATGGTTCACCCCAAACAAGGCAGGACGCCACTTTAAACGTAAGGGGCTACTGAGAAAAAAGGAAAAGGGGGGGAAGGATTGGTGGTTCAGCTTAAATTGGGATCTGAGCAGCGAGATGTCTGTTTACATTAGTTTTAAATTTCTGCATGTCAGTACTGTCGGGGAAACAGGGGGCATGGAGGAAGTTCCAGAGGCCAGCAGCACGAGGAAAGAAGCTATTTGAGTAGAATGCTCTCCGGCATCTGGGGACCTCCACAGTGAATGAATGAGATTTAGTAGAATGTCGAGTTAGTCTAGTGAATTTACGTCGAGGGGGCACCAGAGCAGCACACTCATCGGAGCATAATCCATTGAAGTATTTGTAAAACAAACACAAGGATGCTACATTGCGGCGATGGGACAGGGGCTGGAGCTTAGCTGACAGTGAGGGACCTATTAGGTTGACTACTCTTTTTTGGACTTTGTCAAGGAGGGAGAGACTAGTAGATGATGCACCAGCCCAGATGTGGCAACAATACTCCATGCATGGGCGAATGGTGGCTTTGTAGAGATACAGGATAATGTCAGGTGTAAGGAGTCCACTAGCATGGTAGAGAGAGCCCACCTTCTTTGCGGCAGCCTTGGCAATGTCTTCAATGTATGTGTTCCAATTCATGTTACCTGTGAAGGTTAGGCCAAGGAGTTTGAATGATGAACTCTCAGGTAGGGTGTTATTTGCCATGGCAATCGGTGGTTGGAGAGGCTTCTTGTAGTTGTTGAAGGAAAGGAGCTTTGTCTTTGCGGCATTAAAAGTCACCAACCATTTATGGCCCCAATCCACTACAGCCTGGAGGTCATCTTCTAAAGATGCAGCCATTGCCTCAGATATGATCGCGTCTGTTTTGCCAACATGGCGAGAGTAAAGCGTGGTGTCATCAGCAAATAAACCGATCTCAGACACTATGTCATCAGGGAGATCGTTTATATAGATCAGGAACAACAAAGGTCCAAGAATAGATCCCTGGGGCACACCAGCATTTATGTCATGTTGCTTAGATGAACGGCCATCGAGGACAACCTGGATTTTTCTTTTGTTTAGGAAGGATCTAATTATATTAAGTAATTGCCCAGTAATACCGTATGAGCGTATTTTCAGGAGAAGCCCTTTATGCCATACCTTGTCAAAGGCCTTGGATATATCAAGCGCTACTGCCCTAGCTTCACCTGCCTTGTCGAGAGTATGATACATGCATTCAGAGATGACCGTTAGGATGTCTGCAGTAGATCGTGCTTGTCTAAACCCATACTGGCGGTCGGATAGAAGTTTAGCATTAACTAAGTGACGTACTATCGCTAGATTGATTAAGGACTCAAAGATTTTGGCAGAGATCGGCAGTAGACTGATTGGGCGGTAGTTCTGAGGGTCGGTTCTATTCCCAGTACTCTTGTAGACTGGTACCACAGAGGCAATTTTCCAGCTATCGGGGAAGCAAGATTCGGCTAGGCATTTGTTGTAGAGTTTGGAGAGAACAGGGGCCAGTTCAGCAGAGCATTTCTTTATTGCTATTACAGGTATAAGATCAGGCCCACAAGCTTTAGAGGTGTCAAGGCTTTTTATAATGTCTCTGACCTGGGATGGGGTGATGACCAGGTTATCAAGTGTGGCTTCAGTCTGCAATGGTAATTCAGGGAGAGGGTGGTTACCCGAGTCTAAAGTAGAGTTGGAAGCGAAACGCTGTGCGAGTAGTTCAGCCTTATCAGTGGCCGTGCAAACGACATCATTATGGTTTGAAAGTGGGGGAATCGTAGATTGACCATTATTCACTACACTATTGTAGATTTTCCAGAAATCACGTGTACCTAGTTTCTGTGACTGGATGCGTTTTTTTGTTTATTCATTATACCTTCTCTTCGCTTCGCCTATCACAGCCTTGCAATTGTTTCTTGACTCTATAAATTTATGTCTATTAGTAGCTGACTTATTGCGGCTGAATTTACGGAATGCTTGTTGCCTCTCAGAAATGGCAGCTGCACATTCCGAAGTGAACCATTGAGGAGAGTGGGGCTTGCTAAAGAATTTTCGCATGGGGACATAGGCTTCAATGCCTGCTTTGACCCATTCAGTTAATTCGTTTGCACACTGGTTGGCAGGGAGTAAGAAGGTTTCCCGCCATGGGGCGTCACTGATGTGGTCTCTGATTGACTCAAAATCAGCTTGCTCGTAGTATCTTGTTGTTTTGAGCAACGGTTCATCAGCTTTTGGACGACTTTTTAGTGTGATATGTATCATTAGCACAATGTGATCAGCATTCCCGAGTGGGCTATGAGCTTTCGTCACACAAGCCTCGGGTATTGAGGTCAAGAAGAGGTCTAGAAGTGAGGCTTGTTGATCCACACGATCGGGGATGCGGGTCGGAAAATCAACAGTCTGAGAGAGAAACTACAGAAATATTCAGGATTCTACAAACCATATCATCTCTAATTTTTAAATTTAAATGTCAAGTCCAAAGTTTTCTGAGCATTCCCACTAAAGAAGATATTTACTTTTGTTATGGACTTTAAGCAATAACATCGAATCGTGGTCATCTTAAGTTCCTAATTTCTGTATGGATTTTCTAGAGAGCATGTGCCTGCACAGACGAGTGCGTATTACAGGGGACACATGGGTGGATGTATGAGTGTATTTACGTATGCATGCGTTTTTGTGGTTACTTGAAAGTGGATAAAGAAAGGCCCACTAATTTTAAATGTTCCAAAATTCATAATGATCCGTTCATTAGTTTAGAAGATTATTCTGTACATAGAAATATATATTTTTTAATATATACACATACATAACTAAATATATATATATATATATATATATATATATGTTATAGATCTATAAATATATTAAAGGGGAGGTAATTAGTCTTATATCGCACACATTAAAGAGCTATAGCAAAGAGGAAGTAATTAGGATAGTCTTTAATACCGCTCTCTATCTAAATTGTTTCCCAGAAATTATTTGTTAAAAATAGACAAACTTATTCCATATAATTATATATGTCCGAGTGTGTTGAATGTAATTATGAACAAAGGTTATTGCCTATTCTTTGAAATCCATACGTTTTATACCTTCTGAAATGGTCTGCAAACACATTTGGGAACGATGAAAGGGAACGATGAGAGAAAAAAACATTTGAGAACCTTAAAACCTCCACTATTTAAGCAGTTGAAATAGATCGGTTACAAGTACACTACTTGGTGAATTGATACTGTAGATCATTTATGTGTTTGACTTTTTAGGGTACAGAATGCGCGGGTGATATAATTGAATCCTTAAAGTGTTTTAAGTGGACATAATAATTATGGACACGAGTAACTTGATCGCCCACTCTCAATACACATAACGATTCCCTAGTTTTATTGGATTAATTATTGGAACTTGTCGGTAAATTTTTACAATATATTTAGTGTAAATAGTTTTAAAATAATACCAGACGACCCGTGACTCATTGGGCGAACGTTGGTACATAGTACAGTAGATAAATAGAAATAAAAATAAAAGGTTAGACTGGTTCAACAGTATCAATGTAAAAGTATCAAAAGACAGAAGCCCCAAAGTCAAAGGATTTCAGAATATATTGTGATATCATAATAGCACGATATCCCCTTCTTTATCTTTGTCTTTCGTGCTCTATCCTCTTTCTTTGTCTCTTATCTTTCTATTTCTCTCCATTTCCCTTCTCTTCCCTTTATCTTTGTTTTCTCTTTTAATTATTTACATAATTTTATTCTTCATACCATTTTCTCATCATTCGTCTTTTATTTAGGCCATTCACTCTTCCTTCCACCATCTAAAAAATCAATGTATAAACAAATATTCACAATCCCCAGAGTTTTAGTATCATATATATTGACTGATTTCGGATCTATTAATATAAACAATGCACTGTAGAGGCAATATGGAAGATTATAGGTGAGATTTATAAAAGAATATGAACTCATTACAAGTTGTGTCGATGTGATAGAGAAAAAAGTATATATATATATATATATATATATATATATATATATATATATATATATATATATATATATATATATATATATATATAGGATCAAAATAAACCAAAGTGAAAACTTATAGTATATGGAACCTATTGTGAAAAGGATTAGCTCAATATACGAGATAGAGCAATAGTAGAGATAGAAGAAAAAAGAGTGATAAATATGCGACGATTGTCTAAATTTATTTGAAATTTCAATTGTTCAATGCAAGGTGTAATCAGTAATAAACTAGTGTTTATTTTTCTTTCCTTAAGCCAAGGCTTTTCAAAGATCGAAATCTTATCATCAGAGGAGAAATACAGATGGATAAGTTGGCTTTCGAAAAAACCAAAGTTCAAATATTTGAAAAATATGAGAATTGTTACAATTCTCATATTTTTCATATATAAATATGAGAATTGTTACAATTCTCATATTTTTCAAATATTTGAACTTTGGTTTTTTCGAAAGTCAACTTATCCATCTGTATTTCTCCTCTGATGATAAGATTTCGATCTTTGAAAAGCCTTGGCTTAAGGAAAGAAAAATAAACACTAGTTTATTACTGATTACACCTTGCATTGAACAATTGAAATTTGAAATAAATTTAGACAATCGTCGCATATTTATCTCTCTCTCTCTCTCTCTCTCTCTCTCTCTCTCTCTATATATATATATATATATATATATATATATATATATATATATATATATATATATATATATATATATATATATATATATGGCCGAGGGGTTAACGCTCTTGACTGCAAATCAGTGGCGATTTGTGATCGGAGTTCGAGCCCGCCGACCGTTGAGAATTAACTTCCTGCACTGAAGATTGCGTTAGCATGAAACATCGATGTCTGTAGGTAATAAATAATTAATATTTATTTATAAATATTATATATATATATATATATATATAATTATTATTTAACATAAAATATTATAAGATGATGTATAGATTTTCAGTATTTACTTCAACAATGCTCAATACGTGAGGAATAAGATAGTTAATAATGAAAAGAAAAATTGTAACTGAAGAACTCGTGCACTTTGCCCACTACAAAATAACTGGTATTGTTTACCAAGCCACAATATATGACAGAGAAAATCCGAATAACAAAAAATATTACGTACGTATAATCCACTTAGATTTACAATCCTGGTATAACAACCATGAAAGCACATTCAAGAACAGAAAACGCCGATTTAAAACATCATTAGCGAACCGTTACTGGGGATTCAAAGAAAGCAGACACTCGCGAATAATTGTGTGGAAAATAGTCCAGTAAATGTAAATATTTAGACGACCGATGTAGATTGAGTTTGAATGAGAAGCATGAGATTTAAAATTTTAAAGATCCCCTAAACTTATTAAATTGTAGAAGCGAAATAACAATCAACTTTAGGCATAAGATAAACTTTACTTCAGGATAACCACATATATAACAAATAAATAAATAAATAAATAAAATGAAATTAATGAGAAACGAAATAGATATCTAAAGTAGCAATGAATAACAAAATAAATAGAAAATAAATTATTCCAATCACACACGTGCTAAAATAAGGTCAATTGTTAACTCAACACATTCACAAAAAGGATGCGCCGCACTCTAAAGAAAACAAAGAAAAAAGATGTCAAGTAAAGGTCAGCCGGGCCTTTGTTTGAGAGAAGCTCAGCTATTGGCTAATGAAAACCCGTGGGAGAGAAATAATAACGAATCTGATTGGTTAGTTAGCTAGACTAAACATCACGTGGATATATGAAAAAAAAAACAGTAACAAAAAATTTGTGTACTTAACATGATGATTCCTACGGGGCTGAAACGCAGACGCCACTGTTTACTATATATCCATATATATATATATATATATATATATATATATATATATATATATATATATATATATATATATAGAGAGAGAGAGAGAGAGAGAGAGAGAGAGAGAAAAAAAAAGAGAGAGAGCATGGGAAATATATGACAGAAGTAAATAGGTACTTTTTTATCATTAATAATGAAACTGCTGTCAGGGTTTTCTGATCGAATTTGGCGTTTCCCTCTCTCTGTGTAATTGGACAATCACTTGGTTAACAGTGGAAAATGGAATCCCCAGGGTTGCAGCGATTTGACGCTGATTAATTATACCTTCATATTAATCTATAATCAGGCGCCTCTGAAACTCTGACAATTCTGATGTTTCTCTGGTTCATGCGATACTTAAATGTAGATTTATGATAGATAGATTGATATATGAAACACAAAAATCTCAATTAGTACAAAATATCGATGTTTCAAACTTTTACTACGGCTTTGTGCGGCTCCGAGTAGAAGTAAAAAGACGAGTATCAATTATGGAGACAACTATGTCGCATCGGACTTCCGGTCTAACCAGACAATCATGTTCGAAGTCAGCCGTGGCCGTCGTAATAACTAGGAGGCCATTCCAATAGAAAATGACGTAAGTCGAACAGTCAGACGATGGGCATTTTGACCCCTCCCTACACGTTAAAATCTATCAAAATTCAGGAAATCAATCAATTTTAATGAAAATTTCAGTATTTATTCATTAACGATCTCTGAATATAATTAACCCATTACTTTATTAGAAATCGCAGTGCAAATGTATTATTATGTGTAACAAAAACACCTTTACTAAAATTATATCATGAATATATTTTTTTATGAAAATGAAGATATTAAAAAAAATCTTTTAAAATATAGTTCTCATATTTTACAAAAAGAAAGCCGCTAAATTCCGTATTGATAAAATCAATATAACTCAAAGAAAAATTAAGTTCTCGAATTAAATAACATTGCAGATATAATACGACGCGGTTTTCTAATATTTGCACATATCTAGTTAATGATAGCTTTTTAATAAAAAGCATGAGAAAACGTTAAAAATTGCATTTAAAAATAGAGAAAGGAAGGAACACGATTCGAATTATATTGAAACTGATTTTTATTCAATATAAATTCAAATATAAAAAATTCACATTAGATAATTGTTTATGAATTTAGGAAACAAACAATTAAATAAACAAACGAATTATGAATACTTTTAAAAATGTAAACAAACAATAACAAACAATTCAATAAATAAACGAATTATTGTTATATTATGAGGGGCCCTGTATTCTGAAAACATGTAAAGTTAGCTAGTATGGATTATGAACTGGGTGAAAGAAATAGGATGGAGTGCAAAATAGGTGCATATATAATTTTGGGCAAACAAAAATGTTCCCACGATGATTCATTCTGAGAATCATAACACACTGGATGTGAGCTGGCCGAGATGAAACACTCGGATCAAAAAGGTTAGACAAAAAGCGATATTGAGTTCTGTTATGACATTGGTTGAAGGGTCAAAGGGCTCTGACGTCACAGATCCTTTGTGAGAAATTAGCTTTCTAGACAGTTCACCAATGGTGAATCACCATGGAGGCGCGAGATGGACAGACGTCCATAAACTGAGCTGTGCAATGCGTAGAGTCCGGGTGACATCGCCAGATATGGGCTAAGACGCAGAGCAAGATCCCAAGGGCGGGACAATAATATAGCTGATTGCATCCGTCACATTCCACAAACAGTATGAAAGTAAACGAGAGTGTGAATGAAGGAACCGACGAGTGGAAATCTCTTCGATTGAAGTGTGAAATAAATGGATAGAATCTCTCTCAAAAGTCTTGCCTTCGAGCGTTTTTGTTTCCTGTGCATGAGGACAGAGTTTGCCCACAAGACAGATACCCCACTACGATCACGAGCCAGCAATGGAGATGGGCGTGCAAGCAAACCCACGACCAACAGTGATGCAGAAATCTGTAAGGTAACTTTTAATATTGATTTAAAACGTAAGAACGATTTGAAACATGTTAAGGACATTATAAGTTTAAAGCCAGTTTAAAGGCTTAGGAACTATTGTTGAAATGTGGAGATAAAACTGTTAATTATTCTGCATTTAAATGAACGCTAAATTTACTAAGAGGCGCGACCGAGGTTTCTAACTTTCGCAGTGAGTTTCGTGTTTTTTCGATGTTTGGTGGTGCCTCGAGAAACGTTGACCCTGGGCTTGCGCTAAAACGAATTATAAAAATATATAGAATAAGAGTTGTAAAGGATCGTTTAGAATATGATAGTAAAAAAATCACTATAATGTTACATTATGAATACTTTTAAAAATGAAAACAAACAATAACAAACAATTAAATAAACAAACGAATTATGAATACTTTTAAAAATGTAAACAAACAATAAATAAATTTAAATAAAAACAAACGATAAGTAAGTTTAAAAATGTAAACCAACAATAAATAAAACAAATTAAATTAAACCAAATAATTAAAATACAAACAAACAATGAAGTTACTAGTGCAGATTTGTTTTTACTCAAACTTATTTAAAAATCTGTTTTTGTTTTCTTTTTTTAAATCGCTGTAGACAAGGCATGAAACCACTTGCTGTAAGGAGCTAGCAAGAACAAATATGATTATCACAAAGACAGGAGATGTCTATTGTTCTTAGTCTTGAAAAGACCAAGGCTATGAAGGTAGGAAGAAAATAGTCAACAGGAAGAAAGTTCCACAATCCTGCAGTTCTTGGAAAGAAGCTACTGGAATAGGAAGCTGTATTACAATGAGGTATCAAAACAGCGAATTGATGGATACCACTAGACAAACGAGTAAAATGAACTGGAACAAAAGAAGCAGGTAATAGATCACATAATTCTGTAGAACACGCCATAATAGTATTTATAGAAAAGACTGAGACTAACAACATCACGTCTTTGAGAGAGAGATTGAAAATTACAGATACGTTTCTGCACCCTATCAAGAGCCTTCAAATGGGACAGAGATTCACCAGCCCAAATATAACATAATTTTAATTAAAAGTTTGCAATTTTCTGTTTAATTTTTTGTTATTAATGTGGTCATTTTCCTTACCATAAAAATTGTTCAGCAGAGAATTTGAAGATCTCCATATAATCATTCTTTCGATTCTTTCAATACTGTGACCCTCATCACAAGAATCAACATGATGGCACTAAGGGGACGGCCACAGACAAACCCAACACTTACGACCAATGACGTCACCAGAAAATCTAGAGTCAGTGACAAGGCCTGCTATTATGACGGCCACGAGTCAGCCCAATCTCAAACAAAACGAGGAGAAATCATCTGAAACACAAAAACGTTTTGTTGAATTAAATATTCAAAATGAAAATTGGTACGAGATGAAGAATTGTTACTTATATCGTTTACATGTTGTCAGATTTACACCCTTTCGGTCATTGGTTAAAAGATATCCTAGAGTGAATTCCATCTGAAGATTGTGAGTTCAATCTAGGGTAAAGGAATTTACGAAAAAAAGTAACTGATATGAGATGTCTGAAAAAAAAAGAAGAAAATAACATGAAACATGGAATGATACATTCTACTTCAATTAAAAATTCAAACGTTAAAAATTCACAGGTTACTGATGATGACAAGAGGTATCTGAAGAAGGCCGGAGAATACACCCACCAAAATCTTATGAAAATTACGACAACCAAGATGAGAAAAACAGTCCGAAACACAGTTTATATAACACAAGAGAGAGAGAGAGAGAGAGAGAGAGAGAGAGAGAGAGAGAGAGAGAAAGAACAGCAGTTACATTCATGACCAGCTGGTTAAGATTACTGTTTTATTTACTGAAAATGTAAAATGTCCTAAAAATGTGTTTATTAACTGATAACATAACATTGTTACTGTAATTGATAATCACAAAAGTATCCCATTCTCAAAAAACAGTGCAAACCTACTTAACTTCGAAACATGGCTTTTACATTTAAAAAGAACATTAAAGTCAACTGTGATCACTAGAAACATGTCTTTATGAGGTTTATATTTGCCATTTGTATGTTCACTGAATGTAAACTTAACTTGCAACTGAAGAGATGACAGATTTAGTTTACAGAAAAACGGATTTTTTCAAGTGCTGCTTAAGTTAAATTAGTTTAACACTAATAAAACTAAAGAAATCGACATATACGAACACGATAATAAAATCAAAATAAAATATGTTGGGGCATTCCATCCACCAGGACGGACTTTGGACCAATTATTTCTGTTATCCGACCCTGACCAAATTTTGTGGTTCAACCACATGCAGTCTCCAACCTGGTAAGGACTGTATTCAAGACCTGCTGATCTTGGTACAACATCAACCCCTTTTACCCGAACTTCATAACAGTAGATCGCATTGGCTGGTGCAGTCGAATGCGAGTCATTGCCTTTTGGGGTCACGTTGTGCCAGTAGACAGCCTCTTGTATGGAACAGTGCATCCTTACCGTAATCCGTTTTAAGGCACCATGGCATCGCTCTGCTATGCCATTCACGGCAGAGGCATACGTACAACAAAATCTCAGGTTCACGGCCCACTCATCTGTGAACATTCTAAATTCCTTGTTGCGGAAGGCTGTGTCGTCATGAGTAGCTTCCACAGTGGGCCACGCTAAAAAAAAACTACTTCTAGCTGACGAATTACGCTGGCTGACTCCTGCTGTGCCAACTGCCTCCACACAGAAAACCACAACTGATCGTTAGAAAATGGTAAGCATGTGTAATGTGTAATGTCTAATGTGTAATGTGTAATGTGTAATATCTAATGTGTAATGTGTAATGTGTATCTCCAACCTCACCTTCAGTTGCTGCTCACCTTCAGTTTTCTCTTCTCCTAGTGGACTGGCGCTCGATCTATCGATTGACATTACACGCAAACTCGTAAAGCCAACTTAAATATTGCTTTCGCCGTCGCTGTGCAAACTCTTCTGGTAAAAATAAGTGGTACGTCGCACTCTTGGGTGTCCACGGCTTTAATGAATAGCCATGATTTGGCCGCGTCCAGCTCACGTACATATACAGCACCAATCAGAGGCTTGGGTCTCCTTTTAATCTTCAATGCGTCGAACAACTGCTGTGGCATGCACGTCCATTGGTCAATCATGTTTTAAATTAATGCAAACAACGTCACGTCCACTAAGAGCTTATACTCCTTCACCAGCTCTTTGAGTGTGCTCAACCATCTCCTAATGAGCATCTCACTGGCTGCCTTGGTGTGAACTCGTGCTTTCCCGGTGAGACCCAGTGGGACACACATGCAGAGTCTGTCTTTATGTGCAATACCATGCTCTGTCACTGGAGAGCCACATTCATGCACTTCAACACGGCGTCCAGTCTGACTAAATTAAAATGCTGTGCATCATTCTCAGGTCACAGCAAACAAGTATCCTCTAACACAGTCCTGTATCTTTCCAATGCCACCCTGGTTGCTAACAAGCTGGCATCGACCCATACATTAAGTTCATGCCCGTTCAAAAAAATAGTCCCCACAAGCTGGATCACTCCGCTTTACTGCATCCATGGTCTCGTACATCATATGCCGAAGGAGGGAGTCAGTCACTTTGTCATCCCAGCCCTTCGTGATCGAACTATCTCACCTCTTGATTACTCCGTCTGCCACATGAAGCTACGCACACACTGGGAGGTGTCTAACAAGCCTTCTACACAAGGAGAATACAGTTCTGTTGTGTGACAATATCGCGCTCCCTCTATTAATCCTAGCACGCATACCCAACCATTCCGGGTCCTTACATTCCAGTCTAAACCGAGTCAAATGTTCTCTGACATGAGACGCGGGCACAAAATCTTCATTAACAAGGATATCGTCAATGTAAGCCAATGTTGCATGGTCCATGGCTACTTCCTGCGATAGCAATAGTACCGTGCTGACGATGGCCTTCAAAACAAGAGGAACCACGTTCAATCAAAACCACAGTATAGTACGGCCACAGCATCTCATGAACTCGTACTTAGAGGTATGCTCCTCTGAGGTCCAGCAGAGATGCGTTAACCCCCTTTTGGGCACCATTAGCACATCTTAGCAGTGCAAACATCAGCGTTTGGCGTGAATGCGTCTACATGATGGTTAAGTTCGCGATAGTTCATCACTGAGCGCACTTTTGCCTTATTTCACTGCATCACGACCATCAACGGAATCAACCCCTTGGGAAGTCCTAGCCTTTTTTCTGGGTATGGTATGAGCCCACCCTTATCCATCTATGGGTGGAGCTCCTGATCATATTCTGGTGGAATTTCGGAAGTAACGTTATATTCGTACACTCCATTGTGCAGTCCTTCAGGTGTGTGGTTATCTGCTCACTTCCACGCCCATCTCTGATGTTCGAAGGTAGCGGTAAAATAAGCTTCACTGATGGAGATGGCCGCACATGTCGCTGATTCAAACCACTCCTGTAGGCCCAACAGTGATGCCTCCCAATGCCTTTATCACATCGATCCCCAACAACAGATTAAACCACAGTAGTTTACCATGCACCACCAGAACATCGATCCTGAAAGAACTGTTTTCGTCTGTGGAAATGGTGACCACTCCACTGCAACAGCATGCATGGGACATACCTCTAATAGCCATGATGTCCACCTTGCTGTCTTCCAGGATCGGCATCGACTCACATCTACTCTTGTTTGTGAACAGCCCATGTCAATTAATGCCGAACACGACATTCAATAAACATGGACGATAATCTCCAGGAGTACTGCATTTACATCCTGGTAGGGGATGAGGGTTGGCGCTGATGCCTCATCCCCTGGTTTGTTTCCTGAACAGTAGCAATGTGTTCCACGTCTTCGGTGGTGTCTTGCTATGTGACCTTTGCCACGTTATCTGTAGCAGGTTACACCGGTGCTAGGAATTGTGGCTTTACCGTAGGGTGAACGAACGACTACGACCACATGGTGGCTTTGCTCCCTAATCGTTGTCATCCCAACACCCTCGAACCTGGCCAATCCGACCAACGTCTACCTGCTCGTCAGCCCATTTAACAACGGTAAACTTCATATAGGTTGTGAATGCCTCATTTAACCGGGCCTCTATCTGTTCTACGTCCAGTTAATCACTCTCGTTCATCTGCAAGTAGAGGGCCAATGCATGCCCCTTATCACTGTTTATGCGTACCTTCGCCATAGTAACAGTCGAAATAGCTTGAAAGATGTGTTTAGTTAATTAATTCCTATTTCAGTCGCGTAAATTATTTAGAGTTGAAAGAACACACAGAATGCCAGCTGTCAGTATTCAAACAGGTTGCCGGATTATTTGAATATCAGCAGCAATAATCCTTGTTTCTTCTTTTCACCAACAAACGATGGTAAATTTATAGAAGTGCACCTTTCGTATTTCGACCCCTAAAAAAAAAAGTTTCTACATTTTGGGAAAATTACATATAAACAGCCTCAACAAATATCCGCTATGAATAAAAATTATGAAAATTTTTATTATTTTAGATTTTAGGAGGGGGATCACTTTCCTATATAAGTTATACGTAAAGTGAGCACGCATTTCTTGGTCACCGAATCTCACCAATCGTATTTCGACCCCTAAAAAACAAAAAGTTTCTACTTTTTTGGACAAATTACATGTAAACAGCCTGTTTACATGTAATTTGCCCAAAAAAGTAGGATACTTTTTTTTTAGGGGTCGAAATACGAAAGGTGCACTTCTATAAATTTACCCAAACGATTAGTATTAGCAGTAATTCTCCTTTCTTCTTGTCACTGAAAACAGTCCCAAAACAAGAAATAACCCATTGAAAACAAAGCAGACTTCTCGAGCAAACAATCTCTCCTTTTATTATTTCGAACTATTTTTACATAATCACAACCATCGCCTTGTAATCAAACGGTTCTAGGTTCGCGAATACGTCCGGCCACCGTTTCCTTGCAGTGTGCACATGTTAGTCGTGGCTACTTATCCCTTGGTCTCTCTACACCGTTACCACAATTCGTCATCATAAGACACAGAACGAAAAGCGAACCGTATCCGATATTGAGAAGAATTTCACAAGAGAAGTGGAGAATTTTGAGAATTCATCGCAAAAGAAAAGCATGTTTAATATTGGTGGTATTCCTAGCTTAAATCTTTGAAATTCGTCTGAAAATCTATCCTGGTGCCACGTGATTATCAATATGGTGATGGAAAATGTAGTTTTATATTTTAAACTATTAATTTTCCCTCTCAGCCAGAGAATATTATTCAGTTTTTTTTAACAAATCGAAGTTTGTAGTATTTTCTAAGATATGCAAATATATTTTTACTGATACAATTTTTTTTAAATGCATTTAATTAATGCTTGTGTCATATTGAGACACATATAAAGTTAGTATTTTTCCCCTTTGTTCAAACTTCAGTGATGGATTTTCCTTGTATAAAGACATTGTGACATCCCGACGGCTATTTGTAAACGAAGATTCAAAGAAAGAAAATAAACTAATAAGAATTAATGTTTCGACTAAAACACCAAAAAAGTTATTAGAGTCAAAACACGGGCTAGCGTGCGTGAACGACTTAGCAGACTGAATATATCAACAGACTGTCTTTCGCTTGCAGTGTCTTAATGTGTACGTGTGTTCGTAGACAGAGGGATAGGGGAGCAGTTAGCGAACCCAGCTGATCTTAGCAGCCGCTGCATGGTCCTCTTCCCCTTGCACCTGTAGCAATTAAAATGGGAGTAGGAGGGAGAGAGAAAAAGTGATCTTACAAGTTAAAAGAAGAAGACAGAAAGAAAGGACGAAGGTAACAGGAGGCGTGGCTCTGATACGACTCAGCTGGCTGTTTACTTTACTTCTTCTTCATCTTTAACTACCTGGAACTAGCGGAAGGGAAATCAAGAGTCTAATGTTATAAGTAGGAAAAAGAGAGGGGGTGATCTTATAATGTGGATTAAGACGAAATAGAAAGAGAAAGAGAAATTGGTAGATGACAGACGACACTTGAAAAATCACGCCGAAATTTGGAGACAGTCTGAAAAATAACATCGGAGCGAGAAGTTGTGGAAATCAGAAAGAATGCAGTAGCGAGAAGACGTGGTCAATCGACCAGCGAGCAATGGGATGGATGTGGCAAGAGATCGGAGATTCTGGACATCATGAAAAAATATCGTTTGTGGGATATTTTACTTCGAGCGTGAATACTGAGTGTAATGTAAAAAGAAGACACGAATAGAAAAACCTTTTCTAAGGCTTTATTCAATTAATTCAAAACTACAATGCCAACAAGGCAAGAGGCCAAGAACGTATATATGGTAAAAGAAAGAGAACGCATTTAAATTAAAAAGTCACGTGGACAAGAAAACCCAGTAATTTTACTTGAACGGAAATATGTGCAAGTGCACGTAATCCATCTCGTAATCCCAAGGTGCTGAGTTCAATCCTGGGCAAATGCAGCTGAAGAAATATAATATACATAACATTCTCCCCCACTTGTAACAGAGATTGTTATCAGAAAGTTTTATAAATCCAGACGCTGGACTGGTTTGCGAATCCTGCTAGACCGGCGGGGAAGTAGTTCACTATCAGAAGCACCATATCTCTGGGAAGGTTGATTCTCTGAATTCTGATTCACTAATTCATTTTCTGTATAACTTTCCTTAGGTGAAGGAGTATTTGTGGAACTTGTATCAGGCAAAGGGCCCATGTCAGGTAGAACGTTTTCAGCAGAATCTTGAGATCGACCCGAGCGTGGAAAACGTGCTAAATGTCTTAGTGCTACTGAATCTTCCCGGCCATCATGATATCGTATTCTTGCATGTGTAGGGTTAGCCTCGAGGAGTTCTACTACCTCAACGATCGGGTCATATTTACTCCTGTTACCAAATCGCTTTAATAACACCTCCCCAGGCTCACAGAGCCAAACAGGTAATGCAGTGCCAGTGGAAGAGCGCCTTTTAAAATTGAACATGCGTTCGTGAGGCGTAGCATTTGTGGAGGTGCATAGTAGAGAGCGAATAGTTTGTAAAACATCCTGTAGAACATCCTGCCAAGCGCTAATGGGTAACCGTTTTGATCCCAAAGCTAATAAGATGGTGTTCCAAATAATGCCGTTATAGCGCTCACATTGGCTGTTACCTCTTGGGTTATACGCAGTAGTGTTACTGGATCCAATTCCAAGTCGCAGCAAAAATTGTTTGAATTCCTCCGACATAAACGAAGTTCCTCGATCGGAATGGATGAATGAGGGAAGTCCAAAAATAGAAAAAATATTCACCAGGCACTGAATCGCGGTTTGAGAGGAGCAATCACGACAAGGGAAAGCAAACGGAAATCGACTGTATTCATCGACGACTGTAAATATGTAACGGCAACCTGATGAAGATGCCGGGATAGGTCCTTTGTAATCGACAGAAAGACGCTGGAATGGAGCAGTAGAACGGATAAGAATATTATTAGTAGAAGTAAAGAATTGGGGTTTTATTTTGGCGCAAGTAGTACATTGAGATGTCACACGTCGGATTTCATCAAGTGAATATGGCAAATTTTGTGACCTTACAAAATGCCAAAAGCGTTGTACTCCAGGATGTATTAAGGAATCATGAATTGATTTTAGTTCCTCCAAGGAAGAAACAGCAGCACCACATACTCTGGATAATGTGTCAGCGACAATATTTTCATTCCCGGGACGGTGTTTTATATCATATGAAAAGGGAAGAAGTTCCATTTTCCACCGTATAATTTTATCGTTTTTAATTTTTCCACGATTAGCAGGTTTAAACACAAAAGATACGGCTTGTTGATCAGTAATAATAGTAAAATGTTTCCCAACAATGAGATCTCTCCATTTACGAACACATTCGACTATGGCATATGCTTCTTTTTCGACTATATGAAGTCGCATTTCAGAGAGGTTTAACGACCGAGAAAAGAATGCTACAGGTCTCCCAGCTTGTAAAAGAGTGCCTCCGATAGCCTTTTCTGAGGCATCGGTTTCAATAATAAACGGCAATTCATCATCAATAACTTTTACGGATGATTCAGCAATGTCTTTCTTGAGTTTTTCGAAAGAATTTACAACTATAGGAGGCATAGGGAATTGTTTATTTTCGACCAGTGGACGAATTTTGTATGAATACTTAGGTATCCATTTCGCATAGTAAGCAAACATACCAAGACACCTTTTTAACGATTTTGAATCGGAAGGGGGAGGCATTTGCAAAAGAGGTCTCAAACGCTCTGGATCAGGTTGAAGAGTTCCGTTACAAATTTGGTATCCAAGCACGTTAATAGAACGAAGTGAAAACTTTGATTTTTCCCGGTTTATTTCGAGGTTGTATGTCGAGGCAGCTTTTAAGAAATACTCCAAATTGACGTCATGCTCCTCCTGGGTTTTACCGCAAATAGTTATATCATCTATATACGAGAAGGTTCCAGGTAATTTGTTATCAGAAATGAAAGAATTCATAAATCGTTGAAAGGCAGAAACCCCGTTTGTGACCCCCATGGGTATTCGTTTAAATTGGTACAGACGGTTTCCAGCCTGAAAGGCCGTATAGGGGCGATCTTCAGGGCAAATTTCAATCTGATAGTATGCCTTGGACAAGTCAATTATACTAAAGATACGATACTGGGCTATTTGGTCAACGAGATCCCCAATTCGTGGCAAGGGGTATGCATCAAGTAAGGTGAAACGGTTAATAGTTTGGGAGAAATCGACTACCAATCGTTTCTTTTTATTAGTTGACGAAGTCACAACAATTTGAGCGCGCCACGGAGAGTAACTTGGTTCAATTATATCATCCTCAAGCATTTGTAGAATTTCTTTTTCAATGAATCGAGAGTCCTCCGCACGGTAATTTCGGGACCCAGTAGCAATAGGTTTGCAATCACGGGTCAAGTTTCGGAACAATTTAACGGGTGCACAACTGATTTTGGTTAAAGCGCAGATTTTTAGAATATCCTGAGACCCTCCAAAAGAAATAGTGATACTCTGGTGTAGTTTTAAGAAGGGCACTCCGAGTATAATATCCATACAGGAATCAGGAAGTACTGTGAAGTCAATTTCTTTATATTCGTAACCATTGAAGATAACGTCCTCAGTACAATATTCAGATAGCTTGAGGGAAATGGCCGATGATGCCATGGAAATTACGGAATTCCGTTTAGAAGTAGACAGTTTCATTGTTTTAACAATACGAGCACTGATAAAGTTATCAGAACTGCCGGTGTCTATGAGAGCAGTTAATCGTTTACCCTTTAATTTTACAATTTTAGTAATAGGAGGGAACCTATCATCATCTTTAGCACGGGCTACTATAATAGCTGAGGTGGAACGTGAAGGTGTAGACATGGTAGAACGGCAAACTTTGGCAAAATGGCCGAGTTTGCCACAGTTTCGACATACTTTATCTCGGGCAGGACAGTGGCGGCGATCATCCTTAATGTGACGTTTCCCTCCGCAGTTGTAGCACTTTCCATGAGCAGGAAGGGCAGCAGACAATTGTACAGATTCACACTCCATAGGAGCAGTAATAGTGGCCTCCTCGACAGAATCAGTAAACACATTTTTAGTCGTGGTAGCAGCAACGGTAGGTCCAATCTGAGAAGCGTATGACTCAGCACGAAATTGAGCCTGTTCTAAAGCTCTAGCACATTGAGTAGCCTCCTTGAGATTTAACGTATCATTTTCAAGTAGTCTGGCACGTATTACGGAAGACCGGAGACCACGTATAAATGAATCACGGACAGATTCATCTCTGTAAGTAGTAGCAGTAACATCTTTGAAGCAACAGTCTGCGGCAAGTCGGTTCAAGGCCTGAAGGTACTGGTCTACAGACTCATTTTCCTGTTGTAGACGTGTAGAAAGCAAATGTCTAGCATGAATAACGCTTGGAGACTTATCATAAACACTTTTCAGCAATTCAACAGCATGTTCGAATCCAGAACAACCCTCGATAATGTCAGCAACGGTAGCACCAATGTTTAAATAAAGGACTTCGAGTTTGTCTGGATTTAAAGAAGCAATAGTAGATAAGTAATAAGTAAAATTACGGTACCATAGTCTCCAGAGCTTGCCAGCCTGAGGGTCTGCAGAAGATATATCAAACTTGTCCAGACGAATAATCTTATCCATGAGAAATTTAGTAAATGAATTAATTGAATAAATTGTAATGTAAAAAGAAGACACGAATAGAAAAACCTTTTCTAAGGCTTTATTCAATTAATTCAAAACTACAATGCCAACAAGGCAAGAGGCCAAGAACGTATATATGGTAAAAGAAAGAGAACGCATTTAAATTAAAAAGTCACGTGGACAAGAAAACCCAGTAATTTTACTTTAACGGAAATATATGCAAGTGCACGTAATCCATCTCGTAATCCCAAGGTGCTGAGTTCAATCCTGGGCAAATGCAGCTGAAGAAATATAATATACATAACACTGAGATAAAAGAAAGTAAAATGGTTTACTGATTTAAAGATTCGGTGATACTACGATAAGAAATACATTGTAAGAAATGATCGATAATTTGCTGATGTGGACAGGATATTTGAAGTTAAGTGAACTTGTATTATGATTTGAATTCATTGGAAAATTGGATATATAAGTAAGTGCACTTTATTGTTGTGTAAACTTACTAAAAGGAACACTATATTATTATTTTGTGTTGAACTTTATTATTGTCCGAACTTAATGGAAAGATCGAAGAAATAAGTGGACCTTGTTGTTGTTGTTTGAATTGACCAAAGAGAACATTTTATCATAACTTTGCATTGGATTGTTTTGTTTGTTTTTTTCATCATTCTTTCGTTGCTACAATAAATGTGTTTATTCGTTTCATGACAATTGCATTTTTGTCGGTATATTCTTTTCAAGCTATTTCATCTTTGTGTGTTGCTCCACTGTTAAACATTAGAATTTGAGAAATTCCCTTAGCGAGCCAAACTAACATGCTAAAATAAAATCTTCTGTGTTATGTCTAGATAAGGACACGTCTACATTCGTATCCGGCACGTAACAGCATGATTAGTAGCCTTTAAAACTTTTGAATCCAATAAGGACATTTCTATTACCAAACAGGATGAGAGTGTGTGTCGTGATACTCTACAGTAGCGATTATATTAATACAATATTGAGTATTTTAAACGACCAAAGCAACTTTGTGAAAGTAGGTAGTATTATAATTAAAAATAGAACTACCAAAGTTGAAGCACCTAGACACAACATTGTTTTCGTATCCCGCATTCCCTTCCCACAGTTTTCTTAAGTTCCCTTTTATCAGGAAATACTGGTTGGTTTTCTCAGTTTGCCTCAACATTAACATTGGTTATTTGGACACTTGTTGTTCTCATTTTAACTTGAGCCGCGGTACTGGTAGCTCAACTCGCCTCCATCATAGACTGTTCCTCTGTTCTTCCTACTTTTCCAGCCTTAGTTGTTATAGCAACTGCTCATTTTCCCAAGATTCACCCCTCACTTATCATTTAACAATGTGTTTGGTTCTTTTATTGATTCTTTTATCGACTTGAGCTCGGATTTTCTTCTTTCTAACATCGGTAAAATGTCGATCACTCCAACCATAATAATTCCTTGTCTTTATTTCGATTTTATATAAATCCGGTGGCAAGGAATTATCTTACTTCAATTCTCAATTCAACAAATCCCGCTATTTTCGTTTATAGCTGTTGAATTTTCAGTTGGTAATTATTCTCTTACCACTAATCATTGTGATGCACCTTAATACAACAATAAATTTTGGTCGGTAAACTCAATATATTATCGTTTACTCATCAACACTGAAAGTACACAGTAATAAACAGTTCAAGTGAACATGTCAGTTACAGCTTTGAATTTGGTTTGCTATATCTGTTTATTCATGTAACTGTAACAGCAACGGCATTCAGCTGAGTTTTTGCTATACTTCAGCCATTATGAACACCAAAAACACGAGGGTCAGCCACCAGCTCCATGTCTGTACTCACCTTTTTTTATCCTAGTTTTCAGTTGGCCGTCTCTTCACTTCTTCTAACTGGCAGGTGCAATTGAGAGTACCAACTTGAAGATGAATTCCTCCTTTTCACTTTTTTGTTGCATTTTTACTTCAGTCGAAGTTCTCAGAAATCAAAGGGCCCAATCATGTGGCTAACACTTGATCTCTATTTAAGATACATAGATATTTAAATATTCCATTAAAGTTCTCCTTTACCTGTCAAACGTTGAATTAGTAAAGAAGTTAAGAACATTAATTTTCCTCTCCCCAATTGACCAGTTAACTATGTTTTAGTATATCTTTCTTGCGGTCTCTTAGTCTTACGGGATTCCAGGACAAGAATTCATCTAGTCTGGTGGAGTATCTAGTTAAGTGTTATTATCTGAGGTAACATCACTAGGAAAATGCGTACTATTCCTCGTATGCTGAGGGGGATCTTATTTGTGCTGTGAATACTATGTTATTTGTAATATTTGGTCAGGGTTTACTTGTAGGGTGAATTATCTCCATGTCAGGTTGTCCTGACAAACCTCTGTACAGAGAGACCGAAGACGAGGTAATTTAAACTCCCCCAGCTAATTCAAACTCCCTCAGGATGTCGAAGAATGTGACCAAACAAGCGAAGTCTCCTTTTAAAACAAGTCTCTGTGATCCTGGTGGTGTTGCAATTTGGACAGATGGTGCGGTTGGGATTTGGTCAGGGAGACAGATACATAGGATGCGTGGAAGGTAGTACATGGTGAAGACCTTGAGTGTGTGAAGATCTTCTTTGTGTAGGGCCTAGGTCTCACAGCCGTACAGCAGTATTGTGCATATCAGCACTTGGTATATTAATACGTTTCTGATTCGCTTATTTAATACGAAAACTGTTATAATTTGGCCAGCAAAGCAACCATGCATTGCCCGGTAGCAAATAAATAAGTGTTCCTTATAGAAAGTGTCCTTTTCTTAGTTATTAGTAGATTTCGGTAACATATACCGATTTGTGAACGTAACCTGTTTCGTCTTTATTCAATATACATTCATACGGGCATGCATGTAGTAGTGGGTCAGTGACTGGAATGTAAAAAGAGGATGGATTACACGACTATGTTACATAGGACGATGATGATAACAGGGCGACTCGAAGGCTATGAAAAACTTACTCGTGCCATCTGTGAGATTAATTTTTATGGAGTGATTGATCGAGCAGGATCATTATTATTACAATCAACTAACACAGACGATTATAATACAGACATCTGGGTCTTTATTTATTCATTCAACAATTGCCAGGACAGAGAGAAAAAGGAATCGAGACAGTTTATTATTTACCACTACATCTTTAAACAGATCTTCTCTCTGTTTTTCTAAAATTGAACTCTCTAACATCACAACACGTGACTTCCGTGCTCCCTACTTCCATTTTTATGTTTCCAAATATGTCAAATTTCACTTAGAGAAACTTCATGACATCCAACTTCTAGCTATATTCTAAAGGCCACCCAATATACTACACTTAGATAAGGAAACCTTTGTCCAATTATTTGTACCCTTGCATATTCTTTGTGTGTGTGTCTTGGTCACTGGGGAGGTATTCTGGTCTGGCTGCAAATCCATTTTTTAAAAGCCATGGCTTAAGGAAGGAAACATAAATATTCTTTATTTAAATATACTTTGTTTTGAACAACTGAACACACAATAAATTTTGTATTTTCACATCTTTTATTTCTTTTCCTTCATTTGTCTGTCTGTCTCTGTCTCTGTCTGTCTCTCTCTCTCTCTCTCTCTCTCTATATATATATATATATATATATATATATATATATATATATATATCCCTTTACCAACTTATCTGCTTGCACTCCTCTGACGATAAGATTTCATTCTTTGAAAAGTCATGGCTTAAGGAAGGAATAATAACAATTCTTGTATTTAAAACCCCTTGTTTTGAACAACTGATGACTAAATAGATATTGTATTTTATAAAATTTTTATTCTCATCCTTTACTTTTATATATATATATATATATATATATAGTAAGCTATGAAAATATATTTATGGCAATTAAGCTACACAGAGGCTCTCGCGTTTCATCCCCGGCTAAAATGCGGGAGCCTCTGTGTAGCTTAATTGCCATAAATATATTTTCATAGCTTACTACCTAGCTCTACTTACGTATCGAGCACTGTTGAAGTAAATACTGAAAATTGATACATAAAAAATTATATCTCCTTATAAAATTTTATGTGAATACAGGAAATAGTAAGAATTATATATATATATATATATATATATATATATATATATATATATATATATATATATATATATAAAGAGAGAGAAAGAGAGAGAGAGAGAGAGAATGATGATGAAGAAGAAAAGACCAAAGAGAGAAAGAAAGGAAAAAGAAAGAAATTAATTTATTGATTTCAGTTTCAAGATGGGAATCATGTTCAGACGGACGCCCTTCCCATCTTGAAAATTATATCAATAAACTAATTTCTTCTTTTTCCTTTTATCTTACTTTCTCTTGCTCTGATATTTTCTCTTCGCTTCTGAAAAGAGTATTACTTCTACCGAATATTGGTATGTATAAAGCACTTTTTTACAACTATTCATCAATTTTATTTTTTCAGCTGGTTGTCTTGAATTTTATTTAAACTATCATTATATATCTTAGTTTTCGGATTGAGTTAGGTTTGAAAAATATTCTGTTTTAATTGTTCTAATTCGTTGTAATTTACAATTAACTGAACAAATCACCCATCTCCCTCTTAACCATCTATATAAATTCTCTCGATTCGTCTCACTCTGTGTTGATTCAAGTACTCTCTAATATTTCTTAATGTCTCTGTGATCAATTAGAGAAAGGGTGACTTTCTCTTTTCAGCATCATCATCTAATTTACATATGTGTGTCTATACACACTACAACCATGTATGTAAATTAGATGTCAAAATAATAAAGAACAATAATAGTTCTTTATAATATAATAATATGATAAAAATAACAGTCTAAATCCTAAGTAAAATCCTCGAATGTGGAAACGAAGTGTGTAGAGAGTAAAGGCACCTTGGGGAGGCTTATTGCCAATAAAATTCTGTTGGTAGCAAAAAATTAATAGTAAGCAGCTGTTGCGATAATGCGAAAAAAGTTGCAATGGTTATCGAATGAGGTGGAGAGTACTTGAAATCTGAGGAGACTTGTTGTCACTCAGACTCCAGGGAATACCACTGGTTATTATCAGTGATCAATTATTGATAATGACGTGTGAAAACTCCTAGTATGTAAATAATAATAAAGATAATATAGAAAACTGCAAGAAAAATATCTAAAAAGCTATGTTACAGTCTTGAAAGAATGAATACCCTTGCAAGGGTGCTTGAACAAAGAGTCTGTAGTGAAGGAAGGGTTGAGCAATCCCAACTGCATCTCTCCTGAATCGGCATAGCTTGTCAAGTTAAGTAACGCAAGAAGTCCAGGATGGCCGGTAACAATGCCGGAATAAACATAAAAATTTTTTGTTATTTTGGCGTTTTACTTATCCTAGGCTAGTTTCACAACTATGGATTGGAAGTGTTGTTTACCCTACTATTTAATCCATAATTGGAGTGAGAATATATGAAGTCACACCAACAGAACTCGAACCTGCCATGCCAAGCCGACAGTTCATGACCATAATGACTACAATACACCATTTCCTTTTAAATGTCAGTTATAATGAGTTGGTTTAATTATTTCATGATTTTAGAGTTTAATCCTTCTTCCACATTTTTCAAGTTGGTGTCCATTTTTTCTTTCATTCTCTAAAAGTATTTGATTAGAAGTCCACTTCCATTAGAAAGTGACTCTCTGACCTTATTTTTGACCTTTCATAAACTTTAGGGTTGACCATAGTCAACTTTACTGCTGCATGCCAAGATCATTTGGACTGATGATGATGATGATGATGATGATGATGATGATGATAATTATAAGAAGAAGAAGAAGAAGAAGAAGAAGAAGCCGACGAATATTATTATTTGATTTAGTTGCAATTAGAACTTAGACGAAAATGAACGTTACATAGAGCCCGGTTAAATAGAATCTTTTAGATGTCTCCGCTGCTCCAGCCCGAAACAACTCTACTTAAGGAATTGCTATAAATAGTTAAGTATCCTTGGTAGAGAGTGAGGTAATAGTGATTATCTGGTCGGTACTTTCCCCGATAATAGTACAATACTGAACTCTAGGGTAGCTCCTTGAAAGGTTTCTTCATTAGTACTTGTCGGGGTATCCTCCAGTGCCATGCGTGTCACTTGAGGTATTTCTGGCGTGGATGACTGGATCCTACTGCCATGCTAATATTTTGGCTTTAGGTTCGATTATTTTGTCTCTGAGTTTATCACCGTCAGTTAAGACTACCTTGATTTTGAAGTGATTCTACCTTCCTCTTCCTTTTTGCTATTATGCAACTTAATCATCCTTCATTCTTTTTAGCCCTTTACATCAAGTGGCTTCATGTCTTGTCCGGGGCAAATTCCATAAAAAAGGTGAGAAAAATATAGCTGTAGTTAAAGATTGAATTGTTAACGTCTTCTCTTTTATGTATGAGTTGTGTTCCTTTGACAAGTTTGAGACTGCAGCGTCGACCCACAAACTACGACAGAATGAAGGAACAACCACTAAAGGGTTATGCAACAAGAGCCCGAACAAAGAGTGAAATGAATAGTGCTAATACACAGCAAAACGTTCGACGTACCGTGATTACTTATCGATTTAGCAGTAATCATCTTTAGATTATGAAAAGGAAACTTGAAAAATTATTCATTTAATTTTTGCCAGTTGGGGTTCATTTTCGCTTTGTAACTTTTATTATTAACCCAATTTCCCTACCAGCCCACTTGAACCAGGATTTATTCATGCAAAAACTTGATGTGAGTTCAAATCTTAGTTTAATCTATATAATAATACGCCTGCACCTTCGCTTTGTATAATGACGACGTCACAGACTGATAGAAAACATCACTGTCCAACGATTTGGGGTAACTTAAAGATAGTGGAGATTATCTGGCAGTTGCGTCGAAAATCTTAAAATAGGCTAGATTATACAGATTTTTAACTATCCATATAAGCTTTTGAGTAGAAAACTAGAAATTTGAAAGTTTAAAGATGTAAAAATTTACTAAACCATATAAGTGACATAGCCACCAACTATGGAACCGAAGTAAACTTTATATTGGTAGAGGTACAATAAAATTAAGATAAAAAACAAGTCACCCACACGAAAAAATAAAAATCTGACAACCCTATATCCAAGAGATGTCTACTATGTGTTGGATAATGGCCCTGTGGACATATGTGTGAGAGGTCGTTTGGTTTGGTTTGTCTTGCGTGATTTAGTGCGGGTGGACCCGTACAGTCGATTGCAGAATGGGGCTGTTCTCACAGTCGGAGCTCACAGACGCTGACAGGGTCACCACATTTACGAGACCTCAGATCAAGGGTCAATGTGTACCTGCGATAGGAGCTCTGTGACGTCACTGGCTTTTGTGTGGGAAGCTGTGTTTTGCCAGTCTGGGTTTTGGAAGCGAGCCGAACAGTCGACTTCTCTATGTAGTCTTCAAATGATTAGGGGAATTAAATTCCCTAAGAGAATACAGGCATGGGATTTCTTCTCCCCCCCCTCCTCGAATGGCTAAGGACTTAAATTAGGAAGTAACTCCGATAAAGCAGTAATTTGGTCTCTCCCTCAACGTTAGTGAATATCTCCGGCGGTGACGATAACTGACACCTGAAATACAAGAATCAAAAGTTTAAAAAATTGTTTGTCTCGTGAAAAGTGGTATGAAGGTTTTTGTTGCAGACACATAGATACGACATCGAGAAGGCACCCCTCCATGCGACGAGGAAGAAGTAAAGGTACAAGAATTTAAAGACAAGACGACATTGAGATGTCCCCCCCCCCCCCGCGAAGAAGAAGTAAAGGTACGAGAAATGTGACATATACATTTTTGGTGTTAAAAATGACCAGTTGTTTAACTGCCACGCCCCATTCTGGGATGGGTATACAAACCGAGAACTGCCACGGCCCATTCCGGACGGCTATGCAACATACGCACTACCGAGAAACTCAGGATACTCCAAGCAATCAGCAACTTATAAATAAACTGTATCAATGTCAAGTCAGAGATTTTTAAAATACACCCATATACACCCATATAGAAAAAGTTCCTTCTGGTAAGATGGGCAGATAGAAGACATATCTAACAGATGGAGCGTCATCAAGTTCATACCATCTCACACAAACACTAACAGAAAACGACACATTCTGAGTAATAGGTTTTATCCCCCCTATCCACCACCAGTAAATAATTCCCATTCCACAAATCTAATTCTCTATATCCAGTTGTCACACACATAGTCCTCATGCAATTACATATTTCTACTAGCTCATGCCAGACCCACACACAACATCCCACTATCCACATAACAGATGACTTATCCCAAATGAAAAACAAAACACAACGAACATAATATAATTTTCCCTACACACAAAGGGTCCCCCCTGCCCAGTATCCAATCACTGTCCTATAACAATCCTGAAATATCATATAAAAAAATCATGGATACACATATCCCTTACATTCAATAACTATCTCTCGCTCAGCAGGAACACATCATTCACTAAAACAGGTTGAAGACATCAGAAAGATCCTTTATGATGTCATAAATGCTGAAGTAACCCAAGGATAATGTAATGCTTTAAAACAAAGAACATAGACGACCCGTGACCTGTAATGAATTAATTCTGATATCTGCACTCTTTACTCGATCTCAGGTGTCTTTTTGTAGCATTTCAATACGAAAATATGGTCAAAATTAAGATAATACGTTAATATTTTTGTCTATTGTTCACTTCAACACCAATACCACCAACCCTTTCCACCCTACGCCTACTATGAATAATTTCTTGCATTCAAAAAATGTTTGCATTTTAATTTTGTCCACTAGACTGAACAAAAATGTTAGGAACTTAATTTTAAAATAAAATTAGTTATATATTATAGTTAATTTTATTTAAAAATTAAGTTCCTTAGAAAAATAAAATGGTTGTATTGACTAGTTTTTTTTTAAATTTTATTGTTGGGTCACCACTTATGAAGGTGAAGAGCCACTCGAGGACAAGGATTAATGAGATGGAATGATTATCAACCGAAAGATGAGGAACACTATGAGAGTACTACGATTAATTTAATTAACTGCATTTGATTACTTATAGAGTGGTTTATGACAATAATATGTTGACATTGAATTTGAAGACTACCAAGTTGTAATCAACATGGAAGCAGTCCCGTGGCAATGTGTTCCACGGATGCAAAGAAGCTTTTTCCATTGAAAGGAAAGTCTTTTTTTCATTCTTGCTTTGAATGTCTTTCATAAAAATAACGATTGGGCAGAGAGAGACTAGCAACACATCTTTTAATTAATTTATCTAGAGACTTAAATTTGTTTAAGTCCTCTAAAATTTATTTAAAATTTAGACTCTGATAAACTTGCGATTTTATTTTAAAAAAATGAATTCATTTATTGTTAAAAGAAGACATATAGACCTATATTGCTTTTCACGTAAAAACATAACTAGATTGTATCTCTTCAATTGATTGACTTATTTTATGTAATTAATATTTTTTTTTAAATTCAAATTTAAGTCTCAAGTTGAAAGTTAACAAGCATCGCAACTATTTATCCCGCCTTCTTTGCTTTTTAAAACATCACACAAAATTAGGAATTATATCGGATTGATATAAATTCAAAACATTCGTTTTAATGGTAATGGATATGGATAGGATTTGTGAACCTAAGACTTTGTGAACACTTTTCTATATCACTTACATTCAATTTAAAATATTCCTTCCCTTGTGTGTTTCACTTGAATTAACTAGGATTTATTTACGATTAAGTTTTAAGTCTTAGATTTTTTGTGTGTCTTACCCGCACAAGTGTGTGTTTGGCGGGTGGTGTGGGGGTTGGCTGAGGATCAAGGAGATCAAGGCGATGTTCATAAAATGCCCCAACCAACCATTACAATTTGCTGAGAATATTAACAAGCACTTGTCATGATGATTGACTTAAAAATTGAATAAAAAAACTGTTTAAAAAAATACTGTTGGGACAGAATCAGCTAAGGTATCTTCATTAGATTTATATCTGAGTTATCTCTCCTGGATTTATTCTGACAACGTTTCAAGGTTCCAAGTCACATACATTATTGCTGATATCACAAGTTTTACCTCCAAAAATTTATCTGGGGGGTGCTTAGCCTGTGGAGGGGTGGGATACCCTGCCATGTAAAACAAACCTAAGAATGAATAATCACTTTGGTCAAAAACTCTTCCTTTGGTTTCTCCTATTTCTTCCCCTCTTATTATTTCTGATTATAGAAATTAAAAATAGATACTTCAATCGTAAAAGTATATTTAATAACAAATATATATATTAGTCCAGTCAATCTAGCTAATTTTTTGGCTGAACCTCAAACAAATTGCTAACAAAGGTTTTTAACTTGGATATTGGGCATCAATAACCTCTCTTTCAGATAAAACAAATTTACCAAAATTAGCCTTACAGAA
The DNA here is from genome assembly GCA_963556195.1 of Sepiola atlantica. Lineage (NCBI taxonomy): Eukaryota > Metazoa > Mollusca > Cephalopoda > Sepiida > Sepiolidae > Sepiola > Sepiola atlantica. The sequence continues at coordinate 162,292,737 of OY744520.1, read as the reverse complement.
AGGGGTCAACGCGTGCCATCTTTAAAGATTGCCGTCGATTCTAGCCTCTCTCAACTCAATTTCTGTAAATTCATCTTCAAAAATATCAAATGTAGCAATGTGAAATTGGATAAAACCAGAAGTTTTCATAAAGTTAAATATAATTATAACTTCTTATACCTTATTTTTGTCTCTTTTTATGTATTACTGAAGGAGCTTAATATTCTGTCATATTCTAATTTCAGGTTGGCCAAAGTAAAGTAACGATAATTATGGATGTGTACAAGTGTGCTATTTGCAACAATATACAGTCCAAGATTGACGAAACATTCATCGTCAGCCAGGAGGGCATCGACTCCATTAACAGAGATTCTGAACAACGTGGAGAGATCTTAATTCAGATTAATCAACGTCTTCACAAGAAATGCAGACAGAGTTGGATCAATAAAGAAATTGACCGTAAAAACAGGTCCACCCATGATGAAATGCTATCCCGTGCAAGCCGCTCTTTGTGTGTGTTTAACTTTAAGGAACATTGTCTTTTTTGTGGTTCTGGAGCAAAATCTGATAGAAAGAAAAGAGGTGTTGATGTTTCCCATGTAGAAACTATTGAGTTTAAGGACAGTGTTAAAAGTTTGTGAGAAAGTCCGAAAAAATGATGGCTGGGCATCCACTGTTAAAGGTAGAATAGGTTATGTAGCTGACCTTGTTTCAGAAGAAGCACGTTATCACAGAACATGTTTTGAAAATAAAAACATTCCTATGGCATTCTCTTCTGCTGATTCTTCTAAGAAACAAAACCTTGGTAGACCAGAAGATTCAGAGAGAAAGCAGGCATTTCTAGAAGTTGCTAAATATGTGGAGCAAAGTGACGAGGAGCAACTCACCATTGTCGATCTTGTTAAAAAAATGGAGGAAATTCTCGAGGACACTGGCTTTGAACCATACAGTCTCTCATACATGAAATCTCGATTGTTAGAACGTTTCAAAGAGAAAATCATTGTGACTGAAATTAATGGAGAACATAATGTTGTTACATTCTTAAGTACAGCAAAATGTATTCTCCATGAATTCTATGCACAGAGCCGCTCAGCAGACAATTCAGAATCAGAGGCCATTAGAATCATAAAGACGGCAACCAAGCTTATCAAGAATGACAGTAAAGTATCCAGACAAGTTCAGAATATTACCCGTCTAAGAATGATCTTGAACAGGATGCGATTCTTGAATATGTTCCTAAAACATTGTTGATCTTTCTCAGAAAGATATATGCAGTCAATGACAATGATGTGAAACCTTCATCAGTTGGGCAAGCGATAATGCAGGCTGCTAGACCCACAGTTCTCCTTGCACCTTTGCAGTTTGGTTTAGCAGTGGAAATGCATGACCAATTTGGATCGAGGTTCTTAATTGACACTCTGAATAAGCATGGCTTCTCTTCATCTTACTCCCAAGTCCAGAAATTCGAAAGAAGGGCTGCTCTTGTTCATGGCGCTGAAACTATCTCCTCTGTTGAAACTGAATTTGTGCAGTTCGTAGTTGATAATGTGGACTATAATGTAAGGAGTATTGATGGATTCAACACATTCCACGGTATGGGCATCATAGCATCTTTTATGCCCGGGAAAGTTAAAGCAAAACCAGTTCCAAGGATTCAGATCCTTTCAGAAAATATAATAAGGGTTGGAAGGATCAAAATCAAGTACCTAGATTCACGGCACACCAACAAACCTTCAGTGACATTTAAAGAGCTCCAGCCCAAGAAAGTTGTCGATTCTACTGCTAATGTTGACATCCTTTGGGAGGTTTCACTAATTTCACATCGGTCCAGACCCACATGGTCAGGTCTTATGCAGTCAGTGCACAAAGGAACATATCCTGGGAAATCAGCCACAATTTTGTTGCCAATGATCGATATGGACCCTGGTAACCCAACCTGCGTGTACTCAATGCTATGTTACATTAGTAATTTAGCCAAGAAAAACAACATTACACCAATTCTAACATTCAATCAACCACTTTGGTACAAAGTAATGATGATAGTCGAGTCCCAGCCTAGTTCCAGTCCCCTGAAATCATTTGTCTTGCAACTTGGTGGGCTCCATACACAGATGAGTTTTCTGGGGTCAATTAGTCATTTGATGACAGGTTCTGGATTGCAAGAACTTTTGAACTTGTGTATGCTGAAAACACAGTCAAGCACATGCTAAGTGGATAAGCAATTGCAAGAGCCATTCACGCTCACTTCTTAGTTGATGTTGCTCTGAATGCTATTTTGTTAGCGATAGCCTATGATTTGCCAGTTTCACATGTCACTGAGGATGATTAACCCAACACTGAGGCAGAAGAATCATTTCCTCAAAATGAAGACCTGAAGGAACCTCAGGGGCTATTAAAAGGACTCCTTGATGGGACTGTGACATTGAATAATGTTCTGTCATCAGAGTCTATGACCAATATTGCCCAGAGAATCAACCATGTGAAGAATGCGATGGTTGACCAGTCAACAGCAAAATTGTGGATTCAATACCTTGATATGGTAGAGATCCTGCAATTGTTCATCAACCTTGACGCTGTAAGGAAAATGCTGCCAATATTTGCTGCAGCAGAACACATCCTATATGCAAAGTCGGCCTACTTTTACTTGCAGCAAATGGAGGGGCTGCCGAAAAACCATCCTGAAGTGTACCAGAAATTTTCTGAAGGATTCCATGTGATTAGACGGAGTGATCGCTACTGGGCTGTCTTTTCGACGGATCTGGTTATTGAGCAGATGCTAATGAGAAGCATAAAGACGTCTGGAGGTCTTACTTATGGCAGAAGAAATGGACAAAATTCACCGATTGGTTTGGACGCTATCACTGCCGGCGTGCACTGAAATCAAATTTATAATACAAGAACTAGCAGGCATTCGTTATGGCACTAGTGACCAGCACCAGGAAAAGAGTGAGATGTGAGGGATACATGGAAGCTCCTTGCATTTCTCCAGACATATGCCCCTTTCACGGAAGATCAGTCCATTCACATCATTTGAAGTGGAGTAACTGGATACAAAAAGGTGAATGTGAACAGAGCAAACTCCATAGGAGAGGCAATAAGAGCTTCATTGGGTGGAGAAAATGTCCACGAGTACACTTTTAAAAGAAAGGATCAGGCAATTACACTTGGGTCAAAAGTTTCGCTCAGCAAAGATGAAGCAGTTGAGACTGATCCACAACTCCTATTCAAGAGACTGTGTGTGCTATCTACCAATGAACCATCAACTCAGCAGCAGCAAGAACATTTCACCTGCATTTTTTTATTCTTTCGAACTACTGCGAGAGGTAAAAAACAACTTTGGCAGACGCAATATGAGAACTGACTTCCCCTGTACAATCAGGTCCACAGTTTTCAGATCCACAGTATCTCTTAGATGGTGGAGCACTACTTCAATGCCTCCCATGGCAAAAAGGTCACACATTAGATGAGATCTGTGCCCAATACTGCAGATATGTCAGAACTAGATATGGAAAAGCATGCATTGTCTTTGATGGGTATGAAAGTGGTTCATTCATTACAGACGCGACTCACCGACACCAAGCTCTGTTGGTGTTAATGTGTCACTGACCCCTTTAATGGTGTGCAAATTAAAAAAGGATGTTTTCCTAGCTAATCAAGAAAACGAACAATTGTTCATCAACTTACTGAGAGAGAGTTTGGAGGAAGCAGGTTGTAAAGTAGTCCATGCATTTGGGACGCTGACGTATTGATTGTTAAGACTGCTCTAGAACTGGCACAGACAGGAGAAATCATTTTGAAAGCAGATGACACTGACCTATTTGTCCGTCTATGTTATCATGCCAATAAAGATGATGGTTACAAAATCTTCTTCATGTCACAACCAAAGGATAGTGCAAAAAGTATGAAAGTCTGGAGCATCAAAGAGATGAAGAAATCTTTGGGAGATATGGTCTGTTCCAACATTCTTATCATCCAGACACTACTGAGTTGTGATTCTACATCCAGTGTTTATGGAATTGGGAAGGCAGCGTCCCTTCGAAAGGTGATGAACAATAGAAACTTCCTCAAACTGGCAGAAGTGTTTGGCAATGATAGCAGTGCAGAAGAGGTTATTGAAGCTGGGGAGAAGGCTTTAGTGTGCTTGTACAATGATAATGATGGGGAAAACATCAATCATCTCTGACTGAGGCGCTTTAAGAAAAAGGTTGCAAAAAGCTCAAAGTATGTTGAGGCCAAATCATTGCCACCAACAAGAGCAGCTACGAAATTCCACAGACTTCGAGTTTACTTCCAAATTCAGGAATGGAAATGTAGAAACCAGCTAAAACCTGACAAGTGGGGATGGAAACTTTCAGATGGTAAATTACAACCAATCAAGACTGACTACAGCTGGTCCTGTAAATCTGTTGGCTATAATTAGGTGTAACTGTACTTCAGGGTGTACTACAGCAAGATGCAGTTGCAGGAAACATGGCATTGCATGTTCAAACTTGTGTGATAATTGCAAAGGCCTCCACTGCAGCAACTCACCACAGCCAGATCTTGATGATCATGAAGTTACCTTTGACTAGTTCTTGATAAGAAATGTTCTTTGCCCGTTCATGAACTTGTTCTGTGGTGGTTATGCAAGAGGCGTGCCTTAGCATTCGACCAACTGACCATTCCTTTATTGTAAATTGTACGTATTTTGTACCTATTTTTTATGAAATGTCAGGAATTAATGTGACAATTGTTGCCTTGAAAAAGGCTACTTAGTTTGTTTTTGTACCTTTTATATTCATATTTGTATAAGAAAAAAACATGAAAACAATGGCAGGGGCTAGTCATTTTCTGGTGTTAGTTTATTATTAAGCATATAGCTACCTATCACTACAATTTAAAACACCAAAAAAATGTCAAGCTTGGGGTGGGCCGTGTTTGGGTTTGTCACGCAAAAAATATTTTTTTATTTCTAATTTAATAAAGTTTTTTTTGTCAGGAAAAACGTTTATATTTGTCAGTAATTGTCAGGAGTAATGGATATACTTGTCAGGAAATGTTAGGAATTTTATGTCTCGAAATTTTAATGTTGTTAATTTGGATTTTAAAGATGGCGCCCGTTGACCCCTTTTCCGCAATACTAATTTTGGTAAACTTCTTTTTATCTGAAATAGAGGTTATTCATGCCCAATGACCAAGTTAAAAACCTTTGTTAGCAATTTGTTTGAGGTTCAGTCACATTTTAACTGGACTATATAGAGAACATCACTGCCCAACGATTTGGTGTAACTTAAAGATAGTGGAGGTTATCTGGCAGTGGCGTGGAAAATCTTAAAATAGGCTAGATTATGCAGATTTTTATCTATCCATATAAGCTTTTGAGTAGAAAACTAGAAATTTGAAAGTTTAAAGATGTAAAAATTTACTAAACCTAATAAGTGACATAGCCACCAACTATAGACACGAAGTAAACTTTATATTGGTAGAGGTACAATAAAATTAAGATAAAAAACAAGTCATCCACATGAAAAAATACAAATCTTACAGCCCTATATCCAAGAGATGTCTACTATGCACTATCGAGAACCTCAGGATATTCCAAGCAATCAACAACTTATAAATAAACTGTATCAACATCAATTCAGAGGTTTTTAAAATACACCCATATAGAAAAAGTTCCTTCTGGTAAGATGGGCAGATAGAAGACATATCTAACAGATGGAGTGTCATCAAGTTCATACCCTCTCACACAAATACTAACAGAAAACAAAACATTCTGAGTAATAGCTTTAATCCACCCTATCCACCACCAGTAAATAATTCCCATTCCACAAATCTAATTCTCTATATCCAGTTGTCACACACATAGTCCTCATGTAATTACATAATTCTACTAGCTCATGCCAGACCCACACACAACATCCCACTATCCACATAACAGATGACTTATCTCAATCTCAATTATCTCAATCTCAATATATATAAGGCAAAAATCTGTGTGTGTGTATGTCTCGCTAAAACTTAAAAAATACTATACAAACAGCCCCAAATCAGGTATTATTTTAACCGCCATAACCTCAAGAAAATAATATCTAAAAAATGTTTAAAAAGACTCATTTTTAAGGGGTCAAATAGCTATTTTTTCGTTTAATGTGATCACGATTTTTAATGTTATCTTGTGCACGTGACGTCACATTGATAGGTACATGACGTCATAGTGATAGGTTTGTATCTATTTTTATGCCATCGTCACATTATTATTGATTTTTTTTCATTTCTCTTCGGACTATTGCCCTCACCAAAGGGAGGGGAATAAGACAGAGCGATTTAGTACACCTCCTTGTATTTGGCGTTGTCCGGGAATAAAACAATACAATGTTAAGAACGTTCTGTTGTCATTATTATTGGTCAAAAAGAAGTTAAGCAATGCATAGCGTGGCCAGTACTAAATGTGTGACGATTTATGGTGACCAGGTGCTGTAAAATCGAGCTTAAGCATATAATGACAAGTACTAAATCGATGACTTAATTCAGTAAAATTAAACGAATAAATAATTATGCTTCGCCATTGTTTTCATACATATTAAATAACGTCTCAATCAGTGACATTAAAGGAATAAATAATGTTTGTATACATATTAAATAATGTCTCAATCAGTGACATTAAAGGAATAAATAATTATGCTCTGCCATTGTTTTCACAAATATTTGTATACATATTAAATAACGACTCAATCAGTAAAATTAAAGGAATAAATAATAATGCTCCGCCATTGTTTTCACTAATATTTGTATACATATTAAATAATGTCTCAATCAGTGAAATTAAAAGAAATAAATAATTATGCTCCGCCATTGTTTTTAGGCCAAATTTTTTAGTGGTCGGGCCAAATTTATTATTTTTTTTTTTTAACTTAAAATATTTCTCAGGGTTGTGGGACAGTGAAAAAAAGTTGGGGGGGGGGGGGCTGGAGAGATTAGGGGGGGCGGGGAAAATTTTAGGGGTCAGGCCAAATTTTTTAAAAGTCGGGCAATTTTTTTATTTTATTTTTTTTTAACTTAAAATATTTCTCAGGGTTGTGGGAGAGTAAAAAGTCAGTTGGGATAGGGAGCTGGAGAGATTGAGGGGTCGGGGAAAAATTTAGGCCAAACTTTTTAGGGGTCAGGCCAATTTTTTTTTTTTTTTTTTTTTTTAACTCAAAATATTTCTCAGGGTTGGGGAGAGTGGAAAATTAGTTGGGATGGGGGGCTGGAGAGATTGAGGGGTCGGGGAAAATTTTAGGGGTCAGGCCGAACTTTATAGGGGTCAGGCCAAATTTGCTTGTTTTTTTTGTTTTTTAACTCAAAATATTTCTCAGGGTTGGAGAGAGTGAAAAATTAGTTGGGATGGGGGGAAGGAGAGATTAAGGGGTCGGGGAAAATTTTAGGGGTCAGGCCGAACTTTTTAGGGGTTAGGCCAAATGTTTTTTTTAGGTACGTGTATAGTAGTGCATAGAAGTGGCGATAGGTACTATATAGCATGTGCACATGGATGGCAGTAAGTATGTATATAGAATGCGCACCAGGGCGGTGATAGATATATATTTAGCACGCGCACCGGGGCGGCGATAGGAACATACTTAGCATTCGCATCAGGCCGGCGTTAGTGACGTATTTAGCATTTGCACCGGGGCGGTGATAGGTACGTATGTAGCATTTGCAACGGGGCGGCGATAGGTACGTAGGCAGCATTCGCACTGGGGCGGCGATAGGTACATATGTAGCATCTGCACCGGGGCAGCGATAGGTACTTATGTAGTATGCATACCGGGGCGGCAATAGGTACTTATATAGTATCGGCCCCGGGGCAGCGATAGGTACGTATATTGTATGTGCACCGGGGTGGCGATAGATGTGTATATAGTATGAACACCGGGGCGGAGATAAGTACCTATATAGAAGGCGCAGAGAGATGTGGTACTTTTTTATAGAAATATATCATACTATGGCCCTGTGCAACGTAGGAGAAATGGTGGGGAAGAATCAGCTTTCGCAAAAGGCAAAATTATAAAGTAGCAGTTAAATGGGGCGACCAGGGAAGAGAAAAGTAGAAAGATAAAGAGACGGCCATAGAGGAGGGGGAGAAATAGAAGTTTGAATATAAAGATGTTACACACGCGATTGTTCTTATATTATATGTCTTTATGACCCCGAGCAATGCTGGGTAGCCCCGCTAGTCCCAAATAAAAAAACAAATACAACGAATATAATATAATTTTCCATACACACACAGAATTCCCCCCCCCCCTGCCCAGTATCCAATCACTGTCCTACAACAATCGTGAAATATCATAAAAAGATCATGGGTACATATCTCCCTTACTTATACACATCCAACAACTATTTCTCTCCCATAATAACACCAGCAGACATACTTACTAATAACCTTTATAGCATACACTACTCTTAGAGCGTTTGTACCTACTCAAACGCTTCCAAACGAAAATAATCGACAGTTTTGCACAAATAAACATTATTTAAAGTGCGAGTTTAATTTTAAATGTTTTCCCTATGATATTTATTTACTTACTTATCCATTGTCCATTATAAAGTTGATCAAAATTATTCAAACTATATCCTGAATTAACTGTGTTATGATCATAAAAAAACAAAAACATGATACATAGATCTTAAGTATACAACAGAAACCGATATATGAGAGATTAATTTGATACAGCGTTATCTCCTACATGTTCGACCATTTCACGATAATGACAACAGATTATTAACGAAAAGACAATATTAATTTGCTAATGTTTTTCTCTATTTAAATGATACTAATTTACTTACAAATCCATTTAGAAAAATCAATCATACTTAAACAGGATCAATATTATTATAACTTAACTTTAAAGAGAAAATCCATACTAAATAAATCATACATTTCAAAAAAGCCTCCAGTCATAGCACGAAGACAGAGGACGTTTTAACACGTACAAAATAAATTGAGAGTAAACATCCCTACATTCTTTGATTTCATAAAATGTTTACCATTTTTTATTTTACTTATATTGACCCAAAACAAGGCACATTGCCACTGAGAAGTAAGAGGCTACTGAGAATTAGGGGCCAGATTTATAAAGGCATCATAAATATGGAGTTGTGCTGCAAGATTTTTATTCACATTACATTTAAATTTTTGCACGTTTATACCGTTAAGGAAACAAGAAGCAGGAAGGGAATTCCGAACACAAGCAGTTCAAGGAAAGAAACTATTATAGTAGAACGTTTTCCGGTAATGAAGAGGTGGGAGTTTGCTGTTCCTCAGATTGGTCAAGATATTTATGTGGAGGGGGCACAAATGCAGCAAGTTCGTCGGAGCATATTCCATTGTAGTACTTGTAAAACAAGCACAGTGATGCAACAGTGTGGCGATGGGACAGGGGCTATTAACTTAGTGGTTCTTTTTTGTCCCCTGTCTAAGAGGTAGAGACTAGTGGTTGATGCACCAGCTCAGATGTGGCAACAAAACTCCATGCATGGGCAAATGGTGGTTTTGTAGAAGTATAGGATACTGGCAGGTGTGAGAAGTTTTCTAGCCAGGTAGAGGGAGCTCACCTTTTTTGCAGAAGATTTGGCATTATCTTCTATATACTTGTTCCAATACATGTTACTGGTGAATGTCAGACCGAGGAGTTTGAATGTTGGACTCTCGAATAGGGTATTATTAGCCATGGCAATCTGTAGTTGTAAAGGTTTCTTATGATTGTTAAAGGAAAAGAGCTTTGTCTTGGTAGCATTAAATGTAACCATCCATTTTTTGCCGCATTCCACTACAGATTGGAGGTCATTTTCTAAGGATTCAACCATTGTCTTGGATATGTGTGCATTCGTTTTCCCCACATGTCGAGAGTAGGGCATGGTGTCATCAACAAATATACCCATCTCGGACGCAATTGCATCAGGGAAGTCGTTTATAAAAATCAGGAATAATAAAGGCCCAAGGATCAATCCCTAGGGCACACCTACATTAATGTCATGTTGTTTAGATGCCCGGCCACTGAGGATGACCTGGATCATTCTTTTGGCTAAGAATGGTCTGATTATATTTAAGATTCGTCCAGTAATATTGTACGAATTAATTTCAATGAGAAGACTTTCATGCCAGACCTTGTCAAAGGCTTTGCATATATCAAGCACTACCTCCCTAGCTTGACCTGCCTTATCCAGTGTACGATATATGCGTTTAGAGATGACCGTTAAGATATCATTACTGTTGGTCAGAAAGAAGTTTAGCATTTACTAGGTGATTGACTATCGCTAGATTGATTAATGATTCAAAGATTTTAGCAATGAGCAGAAGGAGACTGATGGGGCTATATTTCTGTGGCTTAGTTTTTTCACCAGAATTCTTTGTTATAGAGTTTGGAGAGGATAAAGGCCAGCTCAGCAGATAATTTTTTTATTACTATAGCAGGGATAAGATCAGAGCCATATACTTTGGAGGCGTCAAGGTTTTTATGATATCCAGGAAATGGGAACAGGTGATAATCAAATCATTAAATGTGACTTCTGACCTCTTAAAAGAAAAGAATAAAACAGATATTCTATAAAATTCAACTCCTTATCAGATTGAAAGCAGCTTGTAAATTCAACCAGAAATATTTTTAAAGAGAAAAAATCATCAAAGAATATTTGTAGCCATGAGACTTCCGGTTTAGACATTTCTCAATAATAATAAACTAGTGTTAGCAAAAAGAGAGCTTAATTTGCTAATGCCTTTTTCCTGTTTTAAATTATACTTAGTGGTTAACGAAGCGGACGGAGGACCTGGGTGTGTCGGGTTAGAATCCAGTTCGTTCCACAGAAACACTTTCATCAAAATCCACACCTAACCTTGTGTCTAACTTCCTTGAGAGGAGGTAAATAAAATACTTATTTACTTACATATCTTTTTAAAAAATCCATCATAATTAAACGTGATTAACATTATTATGACTTACTCTGTAAAAGTCTGCACTAAATAAATAAATTATACATTTTAAAATGGCCTCTAGTCGTAACACAACGATGGAGGGCGTTTTCACATACACAAGATAAATTGAGAGTAAACATTTCTACATTCTTTCATTTGATAAACTGTTTATCCCTCATAAAAAAAAATCTAACAGATATTCCATATAACATAACTCTTTATTTGACTTAATTAAGCTTTATGAAAAACACCATTAGCCATTTGACTTCCGGTTCAGGCATTTCATCATTCTTCCACACTAAACAAGACTAACGAATCTGTCTGGGGAAATCACAGAGTGGAATTTTTCCTAATTCCAGGATGACTATTGTACTATCTTTTAATGCTCAATTCAAAGTGTAATATCTGTTCTCTCATAATGAGATCACCCTTCCAGGGATTACCTTCTTCTTTTGGGGAACAAGGGGATAGTGTAGTATCTGTTCTGTCATGAGACCAGCCTTCCTTCTAGGTATTATCTCCTCACTTAGAGTATTAGTGTAGTATTTTTTCTGTTGTCATGAGACTATCTTCCCAAGCATTACCTCCTCTTTTATGGGTGGAGTTAGTGTACATCAACAAGAAATTGTCTAAATCGGCAGTTCATTAGCAAGGCTCAACACTAGCAAAATATGCGACTGGGGAAGGGAGCATATTTTTGCTAGTATGTATATAATCTCAAAATATCTAATGAATGTCAATTGTTATTGATGTTCCTTTCAGTAAAGGGAACGAATCCAGCTTTCTTTTCCAAATTGAAATTGAGACAAAATGAAATTAAGAAATTTATCTTACATTTCTACAAACAATATTTTATTTAAAAATTTGAAAAGTATAAATCACAGATAATTGTTGATTTCATAATCCAAGATTTGAATTCAAAAAATTTCATTCATTATTTGTTTTTTTAGAACAAATGATTTTCAGCTGAAATTGATAACCTTTGATATTTCTTAATAAATGTTTTAATTTGGCAACACAGCGAATAAAAAATGATTTGAAGAAAAATCTGAATGCAAAAGAATTCTAATCCTCTTCAGAGGTAAATCTGTCTGAAAAATAATATGAGAACGACTGAGAAAGACTAGGGATAATCCGGAGAATAAAAACACAGGAATTTTTATCTAAGCTGTTCATAGCTAATCTCTCTTTTAAGGCTTTAAATAGAATATCAGCAAAGAAGATTTGTTCATTTTTTAAACTTAAATTTGCTGCAAATCTGGTTTTATTTACTTTATTTAGAGGTAAAAAATAAATAAAGATCATGTGCATGAAATAACTAAGAATGAAGCCAGGTGGTGAAGGCCCGTATTTATCCCTATTTACTTGCTCCCTACAAGGGCAGAGTTAGACATTAGGCCAGGTTTTTAATGTGGGGGGAAATCAAGCTCCCTCAAAATAGGGCACTCGGGATTGAGGCAAAAATAAAAATGGCGTCATTCTCTTTATGTCTCTCTTTTTCAAAAGTTTAATTTTCTTATTTTTGAATACATAAAATAATACAATTTAAAAAGAAATATTTGCTATTATATTATGATTATCATACATCATTTATAATTTTGTTTAATTAATTCCTTTATAGAGATTCATAAAAACATATTTAAACTGAGAGTTTTATATCTTCTTATATTGATCTTTTAAATACATATTTTATAATTTTTAAAGAAAAATTATTGAATCTTTCAAAACACAATGATTACAATAATTAAAATTAAGAATCATTGAAAACATTTATAAAAAGCAACATTATTTTTATTTAATAATTAAAGATGAGTTTGATTGTGCAGCATTTACATAACAAATAAATAAAAAGCATATTCATTGTAGAAATATTTTAATGTTAAAATTTAAAGTACAAAATATTAAATAAAAAGTAATATTTTATAATAAATGATAGAGCTATACCGTATTATTTTTATTTATTTTTATAACTTGAATAATTTAAGATTATCTTATTGATGTGTTCAGATATTTTTCTTTTTATGAACTTGTTCCCTTGGTGGTAATAAAATATGACAATATAAGAGTAAAAAAAAAGAAAAAATTAATGTAAAAACCTCATTTTCTATTTTCCGTATTTTCTGTCAAAACTAATGGTTTTAGTTTATCTGTACATTTTTGTGAATATAAATATTTTGAGTGTGAATACCAAGTAACAAAAAAATCTAATTTTGTTAAAATTAAGAAATACAAATATTACAATAATTAAAATGTTCGCTTCATTATAGACTGTGTCTTTGTGGTTTTCAAGATATTTTAAATAATAATAAAAAAGTGAAATTCTTTAAATATTTTCTAAAACTTGTATATTAAAAAAAGTTAACTCATTTTCTTTTTACATCCAATGATTTCATTTTCACCTTTAGCAATCTTAGCCAAGAATGCAGATATTTTTCCAACAATTTACACTTTCAAAATTAAGTTCTCTAAAAGTTAAAGCCATGGTCCCCACATTCCATTGTTAATGTAAGGGACCGCCATAATGTCATTACTTGGTTGGGTACAGTCCACAGATGTTCTATTGTGGTAGGCCATCCTGTCAAGGATTAACTTCAGTCTCCGTGGGTAGATCTTGGAAAGATCCTTTTGTTCCAATGGATCCTTGGCAATGTTAAACATCCAAACGTTGTTCTCCTGGGCTTGTGTGTCTTTCATTGTCAAGTGCCTTTCATAAGGTGGAGCAAACCAATGGCCACGTCCTTTGAAAAAAAACAACAACACAAAGAGAATCAAATCTCAGATTATAATGAAAACTTCACATTTTTAATTCAAGACATGTGTAAATGCCTGCTTGTTGTTTGGTAGGAATATATTTTTTATAGTCTTTTATTGGGAGACTTTGTGATGGGGAATTCTTAAGAAAAACAGAAAATGTCATGATAAAAGATGATATGTCAAATAATATTATGCTAATATTAAAATAATAACAATATATATTTTTGAAAACACTTGTGACTTTTTTAGTTAGTTATAATATTGTGCATTTGTAGATATATATATATATATATATATATATATATATATATATATATATTTTTAATCATGAGTCACGACTTATCGAGTATAAGGGTTAATGAGAGGGATATATTGACAGGAAGATTATGATGAATATTATGACAGGATTAAAAATAATGAATCGAATGAATAAAATTTGATAATTCATGAGTCTGATTTATGACAAGTGTTTATTTACATTGGATTTAAAGATGACCATAATGCAGTCTTCAGTCTTCTCGTGAAGACCAAGTTTCCTCAAACTGTGATGGTCTTCGAGTGTGTTTGCAGCGAAGGCCATATCATGCCATCCCACATCTTCGAAAAGAGACTCAGACTCAATTCAGATTGCTATATTGATTTGCTGTCCAATGTTGTCAAGCCACCGGGTGGGCAGGGTGGCTGTGTCACACTGCCAAGAAAATCCACAACTTCACCAGTCCCAACATCTGGCCCCTAACACACCTGCTTACAACACAACAAACTATCATGTGTAGGGGGCATAGTTGAGAAAGACACACACTGTACTGCCAGCAATATCAAGGACGAGCTGATTGCCAGGATCAAACTGATGTTCAGGCAGCTCTCGAATGACATTGCGAAGACCCTGTGCTCAAGTTCAGGTCCTGTATGGAGGCTGTGATAGAGGCTGTAATGGAAGCTCAGGGAAGCTTTTATGAGTGAGCTGTATTCTGCAAAAGATCCTTTAATAGATGCGCTTTGAATTTTGAGAATATATCAATTATTGGCCAAGATATGACGTTTTTTCTTTCCTTTCCACAATGTATCAAATTTGTTTCACTCCCCTCCTGGCTATATATTTGTAAAAATCGAAAATAAGAACCAACTTATTTTTATATCTTTTATTCTTTCTATCTGAACCAAGTAACAATAAAACATGACGTTGCCCCTTCACAGGCAGATTATCTCCCATTGAGGGGATGGGTTTAAGTTATATTTATATATATAGTACATTAAAACATTGGGGCTCCATAATATACTGACCATATCTCATATATTAACATTGCAGAGAAGTAATTCAATATCCTAACTATAACAAAGACCTAAAGAATGCTGTAGTCTTCAACACCTAAATTGTTGCTACAAATGTGAATAGAGATAAAATATTTGTTTCCAAATTCCCAGGTTATCAACTGCACCAAACACCTGAATATGATTCGAAGCTATAGCCACCAATACGATACAACTTTAGCAACAAAGTAATGCCACTATTTTGTATATTATGAAATTAAAACGACTTGTCCAAAACAAATGTGTATAATAATCTTTTACGCACTTCAAACTACTGGTATAAAAGAAAATAACAGATGTCATTTTCACAGAAATGTTCCCACTCCTGTTGATAAAAAGATAAAATGGGTGTAATGACTTACCCTGTTTCCCAGTCAGTACTTTCCACACCCCTAAGCGAATGGAAGACTTGACGCGCGTATCAAAATCTGTCCCAGGCAACCGTTCACCATGCAAATCAGAGCAAGGGTCAATGTTAAAAAGAATCTCTTTACGCTTTGTATGCATTCCATAACTGTGAAAAAGAAAGGAAGGGGGGAAAAAAGCATGATTTTTCATTGGTTATTAAAGAGGAAGAATTCAACATTGCCAAATTATATTCATATACAAGCAGAGTCTGGGCAACAAAATAGAAGAGTTAAAAAGTGTTTGTAACATCTTTTTTTTTAAAACCTCTCTCTCTCTCTAGCTCTCTCTATCTATCCTCCCTCTCCTCCCCTTTCTTATATCCCCCTTTCTCATTTCATCTCTATCACTATCAGCCCCTCTCTCAATTTCTCTGGCAAGTGGAAAAGAATCATTGACGAATTATTATATATAACAATACTAATACCACTACTAATAATAAGATAATAGTTTTTGTGTCTACATTAGAAGTGAAAGAAATTCTTTACTTTAATTATCATTATTATCAGTTATTTTTTTAGATTAAGCCTCCTCTTCTTTTCTCATATAAATAAATTCGCATATATGATTATTCTTCGCCTTTCTTTTTTATTATTATCAATTATTTTAATGATTAAGTCTCCCCTTCTTTGCTCATGAAATAAAATTTGCATACATGATTATTGAAGAGAGCCGGGCACATGTACATTCACTTTTACTATATAGTGTAATGTAATCTGCAAGCTAGATCCTGGGGCAAATAAAATATCACCGAGTGAAAATCTCTTTTTAAATTTTATTTGTTTCTCAGCTTGGGAGATGGAAGTAAAAAAAAGGAGATAAAAAAAGAGAGAACGAAAGAATTGCAAAGAGTATATTGTGGTGTGTCTAACTTTGCTCCCTTTCCACTTTTAAATTTTCACGTACTTGAAAGGAATTAGTCATTCTCCTATCTTCATGAAAGTTCACAGGAGTACATGCGACCTGCCTCTCTTCCCATTTGAACTGATACATGGGTCAGTGCGACCCCTTTTG
This sequence comes from Sepiola atlantica, assembly GCA_963556195.1. Lineage (NCBI taxonomy): Eukaryota > Metazoa > Mollusca > Cephalopoda > Sepiida > Sepiolidae > Sepiola > Sepiola atlantica. The sequence goes on along the minus strand of OY744520.1, from coordinate 162,276,341 downwards.
CCACCAAAAACAAGAAGAAAACAAAACTGCTATGCTGAGATAATCACCACCGAGGCTGGGAGAACATTTAGAATGATTTAATTGTTGATAATTGATGCTGTAAGTTTATCTTCTTCAATGATATATTCACATTTAGAGGTGCTGGTGTGTTGCATAGTTTATACTATATGTTATGAAGTAGCGGTAGATTTTGTTGCAGTGTGGTGAAAATAGGCTATGTCCTTTTTTTTAACGTTGTTTTGGAGCGCGTAGTCGCTTATGTGATAATAAAATTTGACAAAAGTTCTTGGAAGCATCTTCAAAAAATTTAGAAACTGAAAGCAGACAAACAAATGTCTTTGGAGACCACGTTTTAAGATGCAATATTTTCATTAAACATTGTTATCAACACACGAAATCTGCCGATACTTCAATATATCGAAGTGAAAACTACTATCATGGAAAAATAAGGCTATTACCTTTAATTTGATTCAGACTCTCTTTTCTCTAAGGAAAGATGTTTTATTATCCGAAAGTAAGAATAAAGCCAAGAAAAATATATTTTAAATGATTTTTAATGAAAATATTGCATCTTAAAAGGTGGTCTCCAAAGATATTTTTTGTCTGTTTTCAAAGTTTATATATATATATATATATATATATATATATATATATATATATATATATATATATATATATATATTAAGTTTAGTTTTTATAATAATAAGAATATTGAGCTTTTAGTTCCTTTGCAAGTTGGAAACTGAATTCAATTTTGACAGCTTATTTTTAGAATCGTTCTAAGTGAATTTTTAAATATATATATATATATATATATATATATATATATATAAATGATCCTATCATAACTTTTTCTTGGTTGCTGCATGGCAGATATCCATCATGCAGCATGTCCTGAGCAGGAAACACCTGTTGAGGTGCATCCCTGTTCAGGCCAATTTCATTGTATCCAATTTCACGCACAAGTCTTTTGTTGACCGTTAGCCTATTCATTCACTTTCTAAAGGTAGAATGCATAATGAACTGATTAGATTGTATGCATTCTAACTGCTCGATAATACTCATCTACCCTCCACACACACACACACACACATATAAATTACCTACAATATAACAGATTATATAATATGAATATACAGATCAAATTCTCTTAAATATTTTATCAGATAGACCCCAAAAATGTCTTATATACAATAATATATTTCCATTAGTTCATTATTTCTATCTTTTGGACTCTTATCATCAAAATAGTTGTTGTTCTATTCATTTCAAAATTTCCAAATGGTTTCCGGCTCTTGCAAAAGATACCTGAAGGAGGCTGGAGAGTACAATGGCCGAAACATTGTGAATTTAACAACAACGACTATAAGAATAACAGTTCAAATCAGGTAAACCATGTAAATAACATCAATACAACATCTAAAGAGTATAGTCGTATATTCCTTTTCATCTTAACTTTTTTATTGTTCATTATTTTGTGGATGTTAAATCAATAGTCTTCGCATTTTTAAGTTGAGAATATGACAAAGAATATTAATATCAAAATATAATGTATAAATTGTATTTTTATTCCTGCTTTTTTGTTCCTGCTGTTGGGATTAAAATAATCCTGAAATAAATTCTAATTCTCCCACGTGAGAATGGGGTAACCATGTGCAGATAAAATCATCAATGATATGTATAGGACGGAAGTCTGAAGAAGGAACACAAAACACAAGGGTGTAATTTCATATCAATTAGTAAGAAAGAGAAAGTTGGAGCGAGTATTTACAGTTTCAAAAAAGTTCATTTAGGCATTGGTAAATTATAGAGAGGATGGAAGAGAGGATGGTTTGAGGTTTGATGCGAAAATGTGGTTCGCGAGAACTTATCTGTTTTAGAGTTCCAGTATCGGCGGGAGGTCATTCTCTGTGATGCCGTCGTGGGCTGTATCACTGAGAAGACCGGCCGATGTGTTGTTGACTCAAGCAGAGTCGTAGAAAAAGAGCCTGCATAGAGTTCGGGTATCGGCAGGAGGTCATTCTCTGTGATGCCGTCGTGGGCTGTATCACTGAGAAGACCGCCTGATGTGTTGTTGACTGGAGTGGAGTCGTTGAAAAAAGAGCCTGTATAGAATTCGGGTATCGGCGGGAGGTCATTCTCTGTGATGCCGTCGTGGGCTGTATCACTGAGAAGTCCAGCCGATGAGTTGTTGACTCGAGCAGAGTCGTAGGAAAAGACTGTGTATAGAGGTGGGAGGTCATTCTCTGTGATGCCGTCGTGGGCTGTATCACAGAGAAGACCGCCCAATGTATTGCTGACTTGAGCGCAGATGTCGAAAAGAGGCCGGGAAGCTGTATACAAGGGTTTTTAAGGGCTGGCTCACGTGACACCTTTACTAAAAAGGGGTTGCAATGCCTGACAGCCAATCCGTGAGGCCCTTAAGGGACATGGCAACAGCCAATCAGTGAGGGGGGCTTTAACAAATTCCAACACTGCATCTAAATCCACCAATTATATACAGATTTGTTTATTTATCTTATAGAAAAGTGTTAAACTTATAATTTGCTTTGCAAATCAAACAGGGACGGACTGAGATACCAACCTTGCATTTTTTTGTAACAAAATCATCAGTTGCCACAAATTTAATAATAATAGCTCCGACTGAAACTCGAACTGCAAACTGATTTGTACTAAATCACCAGCTGTCTCAAATCACACTGAGAATGAAGTGAGACATTCTTCATACTCTGAAAGCACGTCAAATAATCTATTTCATGCACGCTCGATTGCATTTACATTCGGCTGAGTCATTCACATGGGCGACAAAAAAGTGTCAGCAATATTATATTCTCTTCATTGAACTCTGATTCTTGAAAAAACGCATGCATGCTAATCATAGCCAACTTTTTTTCACATATTTAATTCTCATGAAACATTCATATATTTTATTATATGAAAATAATATATTTATTAAATACATTCATTCATATATTTATTTATATGAAAATATATATTTATTAAATACATTGATTCATATATTTAATTATATTAAAAATATATATTTATTAAATTCATTCATATATTAATTTATATGAAAAATATATATTTATTAAATACATTCATTCATATATTTAATTATATAGAAAAATATATATTTATTAAATACATTCATTCATATATTCAATTATATGAAAAATATATATTTATTAAACACATTCATTCATATATTTAATTATATGAAAAATATATATTTATTAAATACATTTATTCATACATTTATTTACATGAAAAATATATATTTATTAAATACATTCATTCATATATTTATTTATATGAAAAATATATATTTATTAAACACATTCATTCATATATTTAATTATATGAAAAATATATATTTATTAAATACATTTATTCATACATTTATTTATATGAAAAATATATATTTATTAAATACATTCATTTATATATTTAATTATATGAAAAATATATATTAATTAAACACATTCATTCATATATTTAATTATATGAAAAATATATATTTATTAAATACATTTATTCATACATTTATTTATATGAAAAATATATATTTATTAAATACATTCATTTATATATGTAGTCATATGAAAAATATATATTTATTAAATACATTCATTCATATATTTTATTATATGAAAAAAATATATTTATTAAATACATTCATTCATATATGTATTTATATGAAAAATATATATTTATTAAATGCAACTGTAAACTTAAATCTAATATCTATTACTAATATCTATTTCTAGTGAATTGATATTAAAATCAACAATGTGATTAATAATGTGGCCTAGAGTTGCAGCTTTAGATAAGCATCTGCATGAAATACGGATGCTGTTTCGGGATGATTTACCATGGATTGTTCTAGTTGCATGTGAAATAAAAAACACATGACAAAAATGTAGCAGTCAACGATTTATTCCTCTATATGAACAAGACGAGAGAGTTTGGCGAAGGTTTGGGTGTCTAATAGCTTATGTCATCTCTTCGGCATAGTTTGTAGACATTTCCTTTGATTCTGGGGGAACAGTCTTTATTTAAATATAAATCTTGGTTCTGTCACAGTTCACTACATAGATTGCTTTTGTTCTAGTGCATTTTATTTATATCTATAAAATTATGTCAGTCGGATTTTAAAAGTTTCACCTAAAAAGCCTTTTAAGTTGACAAATCAAACTTTGTTTCTGACTAGCAAATTTTCACTTTTTATTGTTGTACCATGTTATTGACAATATAATAAAGTACTTGGCTACAGTTTATTTTAAAAATTACTCAGCATGTTAAACAGATGTTAAACCGAATATGATGATGAATGATGGTGACTATGAAAGAATTTGAGCTAATCACCAAAGAAAATGAAAATGAGCAAGAGCCATAACTTATATTTTTAAAATTCATTTTTCTGTCCAAACAAAAACAAAACATTAAAAACTAAAATGACTTCACTGCATCCCGAGCAATGCCGGATAGATACAGCTAGTTGGATATGTATTTGTCATTATATCAACAAGGAATCGGTGCAGTACTAAAGTATTGGGATTGATTTGCTTATTGAAGAGCATATAACTCTTGATGGAAATAGTTAAGAGGTAGTCCAACTTTATGAGAGATTATTGCATCAGAGTCTGGTTTATTTCTTCTACCACATTCTGTTAATGTTTTCTTATCTTTTTGTTTTTGCTGGGGATGTGGCATCCTACTGGATGCCAGACATTCACCCGCTATTTCAGACACTCCAGCCGAGAGATCTTTTTAAGATTCTAACCGTCCCTTTAAGTGCAATTGTTTGTATTTCTCTTGCACTTGGTTCCCAGGTATATTCGCCAGGTAGTTTTTGAAATTCTGTTTCATTAGTGCGATTGTTTTTATAATTACTGGAATGATGGAGATCTTCCTAAGATTCCAGTTTCTTTTCATGTTGTACATAAGACCTCGGTATTTTGTAATCTTTTCAGCATCATTAGGGACACTGACTACAACTAGGGTTTCTACTTTCTTCCTTTTATCCCATCTCACTATGTCATGTTTAACAGCTCCGTTTTCTAGATATGTAGCTGTTAGAATAAACGACTATGTTTTCTTTGATTGCCTCTATAAATGCAATATCCAGCTATCAAGATGACTTTGATAACCAAATAACAAAAAGATATGAGACAAATGTCAGCAGATGTGAGCAATAAAGAACACATATATTAATAGGAACATAGTTTAGTGACCAAGTTACAAACAATAATTCAGTGTGAAATATTTGATTAATATGTTATAAGAAATTGGATTTTTTGCTAATAGTGTAATATATTTTTGGAACAAGTTGCCGTATGGAATTAAGAACAGCAATGGCATAGAATATTTTACAGATAAAATTGGATGAATTGACAAATAATAATAAAAATGTATAAAGATGCCATTTTACAATAAAATTGGGTAAAATATTTCACAGAATTTGATATGTACATTCATACTATATTAATAGTATAACTGTTCTGTGCAATTTCTTTTTGTTTTTTTTAAAGGTTGTGTTTAGAGGATAATGAAAATAAGAGATGCCAAAAGAGACATCGCTAACAAAGAGTAGGAAATGCCATAATGTGAGTCTGACCTCCTTAAGAAAAACCCGGTGGCATCAACATTGATTGGTACCATAGGAAATGGCTATGAATAGTCTGAGAAGATGGAAAGACCCAGGAGGGAAAGCACCATCCAGACCTTAACTGGAAGGACACAGAAAGTTCCTAAGAAGGCATAGTATTACTCAAATCCCAGAAAAAGCCAACGAGAATTCAGGTGTTGCAAGAAGAGAACAAAGTGATTTGTAATAGTGATCGAAATAAGCGGAGAGTACTGGAAATCTGGAAATACTTATTGTCACTCAGATTTCAGGGAATACCATCTGTTTTTACCACTGGTAATGGCTTGTGTGAAAACTCTCAGTGAAGAACAATTAACAAAAAAAATAATAATAAGAATAATAATAATAACTGGAGACAGTATTGGAAAATGAAAAGCACAGAATCTTCTGAGACAGTAGGTACAAACAGACAAACACATCCAAGTAAATAGACTAGACATGATGATAGTCAACAAGAAGGTAAAAACCTGCAAAATCGTTGATTTTGCTGTCCCAGCAATTCACAGAGTGAAGATCAAAGAGACAGAAAAAAAAGCAAACTGACAGAGAACTGAAAGGAATATGGAACATGAAGAACATTATTATTATACTAATAATTGTAGGAGCACCGAAAAAATCGGAGAAAATGACAAGGAGAAATTGGAATAAAAGAAAAGATTTTTAAAAACATACAATGCACAGATATTATGAAAACAACCCAAATATTAAAGAAAATCTGCAGATACAGAAACAAACCCACATAACCAGCCATAGGGAGGTTGAAATAGAAATAGAACAAAAATATAAGAGCCCAAAGGAACTTAAACTACCAGAAATTCAATACACTGACTCCGAAAAAAAGAAACACATACACATATGGTGGCATCAGGCTCGGCTGGCACAACACAAAATTGTCATGAACGGTCAAGGAAGATGGAAAAACCTTCACGGGAAAGGTGCTTAGAGTACTGGAACCTTATTGTCATTCAAACTCCACAGAAGATCAATGGTAGTTGCCAGCGAGAAATCAATGGTAAACGGTTGTTGCGATAATGCAACATGATTTGCTACAGTTATTGCAATGGGCCGAGAGTGCTGGAAATTTAGGTAGACTTTTGTGACTCAGACTCTAAGGAACACTATTCATTATTGCTAGTGAGAAATCACTGATAATGACTTATGTGTACATTTTTTTAAAATAAATAGTTATAATAATAATAATAATAATAATAATAATAATAATAATAATAATAATAATAATAATAATAAATCATATAATAAGTGAATGCAGCAAGCTAGCACAAAGGGAATACAAGAACAGACATGGCAGCATGGGGAAAGAAGTACACCGGGAAATGTGCAAACAACTGAATTTCGAATATGCAAGAAAACGGTACAAACACAAACCAGAAACTGTACTAGAAAACGAAAAACACAAAATCATATGGGATATGAATGTACAAACAGACAAACCCATAACAGCAAGGAGACCGGATATGATAATAATCAACAAGAAAGAAAAATCCTGCAAAATCGTGGACTTTGCCGTTCCAGCAGACCACAGAGTGAAGATCAAAGAGACGGAAAAGAGAAGCAAATATAATGAACTTGCCAGAGAATTGAAAGGAATATGGAACATGAAGAAAGTCAGTATAACACCAATAATCATAGGAGCACTAGGAACAGTCCCCAAAAACATGGAGAAAAGACTAGGAGAAATAGGAATCAAAGGGATAACTGAGACAATACAAAGGACAGTAATGATCAAAACAGCTACAATCCTGAGAAATGTCCTCGAATGCGGAAACCAACCCACATAAGCAACGAATGGAGAACAAACACATGGAAGCACAAAACAACAGAACCGGGGAAAATACAACCGAACGAGAGAGGCGCAAGCATAGGCTGACGCCACGAAAATTATGGACAGAGGGTCGAGGAGGGAAAGCGCAAAACCAGACCTCCACTGGAAGAGCGCGGACAGCTCTGGGACCTTGGGAAGGCTTGTTGCCACTTGGGCCCCAGAGGAGACCAATGGCCATTATCAGCGAGAAATCGTTGGTAGGTGGCTGTTGCGATTACCGCAAGATCATCAGCGGTGATGAACGAAAAGAGGTGGAGCATACTGGAGGCCTGAGGAGACTTGTTGTCACTCAGACTCCAGGGAATACCACAGGTTGTCGGCAGTGGGTGACCACTGACGATGACCAGTGTGATAACTCCTAGTGAGTAAATAATAATAATAATAATATGTGTCTGTTTAATATTATATTTCAAAAGTTTTTTGTGACTCCAATAACTCTGATAAAGATTTTGAAGGTACATACCAAATTGTCTTCCATTGGTTAAAACCCGCAAGTTTTTTGGTCCCTTTCAAAGATCCTCCAGCCAGTCCAACAAATGTTGGGTACCAGTCCGTGATATGCATAAGTTCTCGAAGTTTCCGACCTCTCCGTCGTAGAAGTTTGCTGTACACAAAGCCAACACCTCTCACGCCACCTTCCCAGTAGCGACCTTTCTCTCCTCGTAACGGCCAATTTGAAGATCCTTCAGAAATACTGCCTCCATTGTCTGCAGAAAAAAACATTGTTTTTTTAAAACTACCGATTATATCAAATGTAATAATGTCAAACCTTTTGTTGACTTTAATTATTGCTAGCAAATTTATCCAGCAATGCATGGATTTCAAATATGTCGAAACTAATTGTTATATCGTACCTAAATAACGAAAATGGAATCGTCTATTTTCCTATAGACTGAGAATTAACAAGGTCTCACAAAAGGTCACAAAATAAGTAATCCTTTTCTTTCAACTATTAATTAAAATGGTGGGCTTGTTTATGAAGAAACTGAAATACATTCTGGTGGATTTAATTTCATAATTAAATTATTTTTTTAAATAGGATTTAAAATTTTTTGTTTCATTTTATGCTATTGTATTTTCGATTAAAGGGGACATTTCAGGTCCCTATCGATTATCAATTGATCCATTTATTTATTTTATATAATTTTAGTAAACTATATCAAAGTAAATGTAATCATTTTGATAGAATCAAAAGGTCGTGTACTTGATCCTCATAGTTTAAGATTACTTTAATTTTTGTTCAAATTGAGCCTAATTACAAAAAAGGACGACAATGAAATGGAGTGAAATAATGAGATTTTACTTACCAGTAGAAAAGACAAACACAGTGTTCTTCCACATTCCCCGTTTTTTAAGCATTGAAACCAAATAACCAATTCCTTCATCTACACAAGTGACCATAGCTGAAATGAGCATAAATTTTTTGCTAATATTTTGGTCGATATACACTTGAACTTGTGTTTCAAATTTTATTTTCATGTTGAAAACATTTTATGTCTATCAATTTTTTAAGCACATTAAACACAGTATTACTTGATCTCAAGTGTTGCAAAGAGTTTAGGTTAAACCTTGTAGTTTAGGTCAAAGGTGCATCTACAATGAAACTAATAAAAGTTTATCTTCAGTGTCTCTACCACCTCACGGTAACTTGAGCCATGAAGTAACTTGTTTTCTAATGAGTGAATTCCTATACAAAATCAATGGAGTTCTTTTTATAGTTTGTTATTAAAATTTAAGTTGACTTATTAAACTAAGATTATTACTTCTGCCAAGTTGATTATGTTTTCAGTCAAGTGTTTTTGTCTGTTTGTTTGTGTACAGCCTAGCGTTCACATCACTTGATACGATTTGGTTAAAATATCAGTCATGGTCACTTTTGGCGATAATTTTGGTTCTGTTCATCGTAGAGATGTGCTACTTGGCTCATATTGTAGCCAATAAAGTTCTGCATTTTATATGCAAATTTTGGTCAAGGTCAAAATTTTCCAAATTTGATGTATGGATCGGAGGCTCTGATAAAAGTAACCACTATGTAAAATTTCAGTATGATAGTTTGTGAGCGATCAACGTTCCCAAGACTAAACTTTGGGAATACTTTGTGCAATATGGAAGAGGAAGGTCCAGATAAGACTTTGGCCGAGTATGCAGTTTCAGGATGGATACGTTCGTTTACATGGATAGAATCATAAACTGATTGATTGAAGTTTTCATATTGATCGTATAATAAACCATTCCATGTGTAATTAATCAAGCTTCAACACTTTTCTTTTTAGGGGAGGGGACGGGAGGTCAGAGACTGTAAAAAGCTGACTGTATGACGCATTTTCTATGACTCCATTCCCCACCACCCTGTTCTCTGCTATTTTAGTTCCAGTACATCTGTAAGGACATAGGGTTCCCCATTCAATCCCAGGCAATACCGGGTCTTCCTGCTAATGAATAATACAAAGAAAGAGAATTTTGTGACCAATAAAGTAGCAATAAACGACCATTGTGATCATGATAAATTTTATATCATGTAAATAGTCTATAGTGCTCTCAGATATACAAAAAAAGGAATTCAGATTATATTCAACACAGATTAAATATAAATGTCACATGACCTGCTCTCAATGACATCTGCTGAAAAAGAAAAGTAATTGATAGCAATTTGGGACAACTTAGAAACGATAAAAAGGTCGAAAGAGAATGAAAATCAAGCAATTAAGCAGATATACATTCACTTCAAGATTTTCATAAGCCATCATCATCACTACCAACCTAATAATAATATAAACCTTCAACAATCAAAAATTTATTTATTTTTAATGTAAATAAACGTTATCGCTATTTATATGAAGTTAAACATGTGTATATGTTTATATATTCGTATATATAGGATTCACATATAAGCTAATTAATCAATCATTATGAATTTTGGAACTCAGCTGCTAGGCATAAGGGGTTGTAATGTAAAAATTCAGATACCTCTGAATTTCGTGAAATTTTTACAATAGGTATTAGACATTAGGGATTTTCAAGAGACATAATATGGGTGTAACCTCTCATTTGAAATTAACATATTTCAAATTTGCATCAAATCTGATCCATAGTCATTATGTACCCATTAAGCAAGATTCCCTGAATTTCAATTTCTTCTTGAACACGCTTTAAGCTTAAACCTTAAATTTTAGGCATTTTCTAGAATCAAAATCATGTAATGGATTTTTATCAAAATTGGTATAAGGATTCTAGACGTATTATTACATCTTGATTTTAATAAGGGAACATAAAAGTGGTGTAAACCTGTTCTGTTCGGGAAATTAATTTTACCTGTTCTGGAACAGGTATTCTCTTGTTGTAATATAACGTGGTCAATCTTTTCAATGCTTGATTGATTTGTTTGAAATATGTAACATTTCTCCTCATCATTTTTGAGAGAACAGGTTCTCTATTGTATACATATTTTGCAAATCTATAATTAAGGTTCTCGGCTCAAGTCATTCTGTGAAAACTTGATTTGCTCCAGTGGTTAAGAAAAGTATATCATCTCTGCTGTAGATAATTTTCGAAAGTTTAAACTAGTAAAGAAATCAGTATTACTATCAGGTCTCATGGAAATTCCATGGTTATTTAGAGAAAGTAGGTTTTAATTTTATCATTTCATCGACTTAGTATGTATTCATATTACATATAAATATAAATAGCTTTATTAGCTAATCTAAAAAGTATTTCATACCAAGAATTATTTTTACAATTGTTTCAAAATCAATTTATTCTTAAAACTTATATTTTAACACTTTACATTGTTCTAAAATTACAAGTTCTAAGCATTGATTGACTTTGAAACAATTGGTATGAAATTCTTTTCAGATTAGCTAAAATAAAAGCTATCTATATTTATATATATATATATTAAGCTCTGTTTTTTATGGATGTCATTGAGCTTTGATCTTGAAGAGAAACGGCCTTTTCAAAATAATTTTTATCTAAATTTTTTTTAAGGATAGTTTGGATATAAAAAATATGATAATATATTCATATTATTTTTTAGTTAAACCAAACAAAATTTCGTTTCCACTCTTGTATATATCAACACATGTAAATTACTATTTCTTTCCTCACTCATTTGTATGCATCTCTCTCGCTGCGTTTTTCACCCTTCTCCCTCCTACTTCTATCTGCATTCATGTTGATCTTCTCCTAGGTTTATTTTTTAGATAGACCTCCTCCCATAACCATATATATTTAGAAACTACATTACTCATGTTAATTGGATAAGTATATTTAATTTTGACAAAAGTTGGTACAACCATATCGTAGTCGATGTTCACATCAGATATCCATCAAGAGAAATACAAAGTTTCACTTTATTTTTTTGATTTATAACTTGGAAATTATGAAAATACAAATAACAGGAATAGAAATGGTAATACACAGGGGCCCACAATCATTTCCAGGAAACGCTGGGTGTGCCTCATGCCGGTTAAAGACTATAAATTTACCAAAGTTCATTTCAATAAAAATGACTACTTTACTTACATTGCCTTTCAGCCAATCATTTTGTAATATTCAATTTTATGAGTACATCTTTGAATCCATAAAATTGAATATTACAAAATTTAAAAAAAAAATGTAATACAGTGTTATAGGCTGGATGAATAAAGAACAGATGGTTCCTCATTCAATCCCGAGTAACACAAGGTTTCCCTGCTAGCAATTGATAAATCTTGTTAAACAACAACTTATTATGTGAGTGGCATAATCATTATCGATGCAAACATGATCCAAATTCAAATACTGTCTGATCTAGTACATTCAATTACAGACTAATGCCCGTCTAAAACGTTAATATACAATGTGACCCTCCCCAAAAATGTCACCCATGAAAATGTCTGTAAAATATTTAATTGAGCGATTGCTTGAATATTTTAGGTTTAAACAAAATCATTGGAAAGAAGATTAAAGTAGAGTAAGTTCAAAAATGCATGGGCAGTTCAAGAAAAGACAAAATTAATGATGAATGTTCAAGAGAAAATTCCAATGTCGTCAATATGCAGACAAAAACTAATGTACAGGTGGGTAAACAAATTTAGGGTCCATTGAATAATCTTAAACTTGAATGCTTAGGGCAACAGAGTCACTCATTCGGTGTCAAGGGAGGAATATTATTATACGACGATAAAACAAAGACTGTTGGACATTCATAACTGAAGCTTGGTGGACAAATCAGACATAGACTGCAGTTTATTTTTATCAAATATGGTTGGATTGCAGAAAGGCCTTTTGGCCATGATCAAAGTGTAGTATCTGTTCCGATGGATACTGCACGCTGTCCTGTGCAGTTCTAGGAGGTCCACCCTCCCAGGCTTTACCTCCCCTCTTTGGGGAGGAGTAAGTTTATTGCTTACTGCCTGAGGCGCCCCTACCGGGGAATGCCGACGGGGCTACCCAGGCAATATTTAAATGGCCAGAGTGCTCACCTCTCGAGTGCTGGCTTATCTAATCCCACTTTCCCGACCTTGTGTCACATCTTACCTTGTGGGAGGTAGATAAATTTAAGATTGTGAATTTTATTAACGATTCCATGGATTTTACTTTTTATCACCGTTTTTTGTAGGGTCACTCAATATGATAAAATGAACAAACTAAACTTTGTTCACACAAGTGTGAGTCAAAGTTTTGCAATATTGTTTGTAATGCATATATCGTGTGATCGAAGAAGTTTAAGTCATGGAAGTGTTAGTGTGTTTAGACTCCATATGTGACTTGAAAGCTGCACAAATCATTTTTTAGTTTAAACTGTGCCAATACTGTACAAGCAAAAAAAAATGCTTGTTTTGTGAAAGGCGAAATGCAAAGGCGCAGTTGATTTTGATATGATCACCAGATAGTGTAAGTAATTTTGCTCTGCTTGCAAGAACCCTGGTAATCAGGTAAGGTCATGTAGGCCTAAAACCATGGAACACTAGGCTGTGTTCGAAGCCACAGTGGTAAATCTAGTGATTCACAATCCCAGCAAAAATAAATAAGTTATCAAAATATTGTGAAACGTTTAATTCACCTTGCTATAGATCTATGTTCGGGGGGGAAGGGGGGAAGACATATATGTCAACCAGAAATATGCTAGCTATCTTCACTATTTCTCAAAAAGGATCCTTCAGGTAACACCTCAAACGAAAGTGTTTAGATCTCTATCTCTTTGATAGGTTTATTTCGCCAATGCACATACATCTGAATGGAATGTAACCCAAAATAAATAGAGACTATAGTGATCTATTTATTATTATAAGTGCTTGTATAGACATACTTACCTACATATGAAGTACTTTTGGTATTTCTTACACCCCCCCCCCCCCCACCATATTATATATTTACTTTACTACCTAGAGATTAATGATAAATTCTATTGTGGTCGAAAAGTTTTCTGTCATCTAAGAAATAAAGGCAAATATCCAACTTCCATTTAATTAATTTACCAGGGTTGTCGCTGCCGTAAAAAAAAAATGACACCATATTCATTTTGTTGGTTCCCAACTTCACCTACAAATTTTGGTAATTTCATAGTTTACGTGTGTTTATTGACGTTCAAACCATTTTTGTTATTGTTTTAAATAAAATCATGATTTATGCATTTGTTATCACGTATTGATTTTATTTTAAATTATCCTAAAAACAATACTTAACACCATTAACCGGCATGTATTTTCCATGCAATATTTACCGTATTCTTATGATTAATTTCGAATCTATTCATTAATTTTTATATATTGTTTAAAAATCAATTATTGGAATATACTCTTTATAGTATTTACACACCAACTCTTATTGTTTAATGGTATTTAGAAAAATATTGAAATTCTAATTATTTTAGCTGAGAAAAAAGAAATTTTTTCTTATTGTTTAATGGGCAAATATAGAAAAATATTGAAATTCTAATTATTTTAGCTGAGAAAAAAGAAATTTTTTCTTATTGTTTAATGGGCAAATATAGAAAAATATTGAAATTCTAATTATTTTAGCTGAGAAAAAAGAAATTTTTTCTTATTGTTTAATGGGCAAATATAGAAAAATATTGAAATTCTAATTATTTTAGCTGAGAAAAAAGAAATTGTTTCTTATTGTTTAATGGGCAAATATAGAAAAATATTGAAATTCTAATTATTTTAGCTGAGAAAAAAGAAATTATTTCTTATTGTTTAATGGGCAAATATAGAAAAATATTGAAATTCTAATTATTTTAGCAAAGAAAAAAGAAATTTTTTCTTATTGTTTAATGGGTAAATATAGAAAAATATTGAAATTCTAATTATTTTATCTGAGAAAAAAGAAATTTTTTCTTATTGTTTAATGGGCAAATATAGAAAAATATTGAAAGTCTAATTATTTTAGCTGAGAAAAAAGAAATTTTTTCTTATTGTTTAATGGGCAAATATAGAAAAATATTGAAATTCTAATTATTTTATCTGAGAAAAAAGAAATTATTTCTTATTGTTTAATGGGCAAATATAGAAAAATATTGAAATTCTAATTATTTTAGCAAAGAAAAAAGAAATTTTTTCTTATTGTTTAATGGGTAAATATAGAAAAATATTGAAATTCTAATTATTTTATCTGAGAAAAAAGAATTTTTTTCTTATTGTTTAATGGGCAAATATAGAAAAATATTGAAAGTCTAATTATTTTAGCTGAGAAAAAAGAAATTTTTTCTTATTGTTTAATGGGCAAATATAGAAAAATATTGAAATTCTAATTATTTTAGCAAAGAAAAAAGAAATTTTTTCTTATTGTTTAATGGGTAAATATAGAAAAATATTGAAATTCTAATTATTTTATCTGAGAAAAAAGAAATTTTTTCTTATTGTTTAATGGGCAAATATAGAAAAATATTGAAATTCTAATTATTTTAGCAAAGAAAAAAGAAATTTTTTCTTATTGTTTAATGGGTAAATATAGAAAAATATTGAAATTCTAATTATTTTATCTGAGAAAAAAGAAATTTTTTCTTATTGTTTAATGGGCAAATATAGAAAAATATTGAAATTCTAATTATTTTAGCTGAGAAAAAAGAAATTTTTTCTTATTGTTTAATGGGCAAATATAGAAAAATATTGAAATTCTAATTATTTTAGCTGAGAAAAAAGAAATTGTTTCTTATTGTTTAATGGGCAAATATAGAAAAATATTGAAATTCTAATTATTTTAGCTGAGAAAAAAGAAATTATTTCTTATTGTTTAATGGGCAAATATAGAAAAATATTGAAATTCTAATTATTTTAGCAAAGAAAAAAGAAATTTTTTCTTATTGTTTAATGAGTAAATATAGAAAAATATTGAAATTCTAATTATTTTATCTGAGAAAAAAGAAATTTTTTCTTATTGTTTAATGGGCAAATATAGAAAAATATTGAAAGTCTAATTATTTTAGCTGAGAAAAAAGAAATTTTTTCTTATTGTTTAATGGGCAAATATAGAAAAATATTGAAATTCTAATTATTTTATCTGAGAAAAAAGAAATTATTTCTTATTGTTTAATGGGCAAATATAGAAAAATATTGAAATTCTAATTATTTTAGCAAAGAAAAAAGAAATTTTTTCTTATTGTTTAATGGGTAAATATAGAAAAATATTGAAATTCTAATTATTTTATCTGAGAAAAAAGAAATTTTTTCTTATTGTTTAATGGGCAAATATAGAAAAATATTGAAAGTCTAATTATTTTAGCTGAGAAATAAGAATTTTTTTCTTATTGTTTAATGGGCAAATATAGAAAAATATTGAAATTCTAATTATTTTAGCAAAGAAAAAAGAAATTTTTTCTTATTGTTTAATGGGTAAATATAGAAAAATATTGAAATTCTAATTATTTTATCTGAGAAAAAAGAAATTTTTTCTTATTGTTTAATGGGCAAATATAGAAAAATATTGAAATTCTAATTATTTTAGCAAAGAAAAAAGAAATTTTTTCTTATTGTTTAATGGGTAAATATAGAAAAATATTGAAATTCTAATTATTTTATCTGAGAAAAAAGAAATTTTTTCTTATTGTTTAATGGGCAAATATAGAAAAATATTGAAATTCTAATTATTTTAGCTGAGAAAAAAGAAATTTTTTCTTATTGTTTAATGGGCAAATATAGAAAAATATTGAAATTCTAATTATTTTAGCAAAGAAAAAAGAAATTTTTTCTTATTGTTTAATGGGTAAATATAGAAAAATATTGAAATTCTAATTATTTTATCTGAGAAAAAAGAAATTTTTTCTTATTGTTTAATGGGCAAATATAGAAAAATATTGAAATTCTAATTATTTTAGCAAAGAAAAAAGAAATTTTTTCTTATTGTTTAATGGGTAAATATAGAAAAATATTGAAATTCTAATTATTTTATCTGAGAAAAAAGAAATTGTTTCTTATTGTTTAATGGGCAAATATAGAAAAATATTGAAATTCTAATTATTTTATCTGAGAAAAAAGAAATTTTTTCTTATTGTTTAATGGGCAAATATAGAAAAATATTGAAATTCTAATTATTTTAGCTGAGAAAAAAGACATTTTTTCTTATTGTTAAATGGGCAAATGTAGAAAAATATTGAAATTCTAATTATTTTAGCTGAGAAAAAAGAAATTTTTTCTTATTGTTAAATGGGCAAATGTAGAAAAATATTGAAATTCTAATTATTTTAGCTGAGAAAAAAGAAATTTTTTCTTATTGTTTAATGGGCAAATGTAGAAAAATATTGAAATTGTAATTATTTTAGCTGAGAAAAAAGAATTTTTTTCTAATTGTTTAATGGACAAATATAGAAAAATATTGAAATTCTAATTATTTTAGCTGAGAAAAAAGACATTTTTTCTTATTGTTTAATGGGTAAATATAGAAAAATATTGAAATTCTAATTATTTTAGCTGAGAGAAAAGAAATTGTTTCTTATTGTTTAATGGGTAAATATAGAAAAATATTGAAATTTTAATTATTTTAGCTGAGAAAAAAGAAATTGTTTCTTATTGTTTAATGGGTAAATATAGAAAAATATTGAAATTTTAATTATTTTAGCTGAGAAAAAAGAAATTGTTTCTTATTGTTTAATTGGTAAATATAGAAAAATATTTAAATTCTAATTATTTTAGCTGAGAAAAAAGAAATTTTTTCTTATTTTTTAATGGGCAAATATAGAAAAATATTGAAATTTTAATTATTTTAGCTGAGAAAAAAGAAATTGTTTCTTATTGTTTAATGGGTAAATATAGAAAAATATTGAAATTTTAATTATTTCAGCTGAGAAAAAAGAAATTGTTTCTTATTGTTTAATGGGTAAATATAGAAAAATATTGAAATTCTAATTATTTTAGCTGAGAAAAAAGAAATTTTTTCTTATTTTTTAATGGGCAAATATAGAAAAATATTGAAATTCTAATTTTTTTAGCTGAGAAAAAAGAAATTGTTTCTCATTGTTTAATGGGTAAATATAGAAAAATATTGAAATTCTAATTATTTTAGCTGAGAAACAAGAAATTGTTTCTTATTGTTTAATGGGTAAATATAGAAAAATATTGAAATTCTAATAATTTTAGCTGAGAAAAAAGAAATTGTTTCTTATTGTTTAATGGGTAAATATAGAAAAATATTGATATTTTAATTATTTTAGCTGAGAAAAAAGAAATTGTTTCTTATTGTTTAATGGGTAAATATAGAAAAATATTGAAATTTTAATTATTTTAGCTGAGAAAAAAGAAATTGTTTCTTATTGTTTAATGGGTAAATATAGAAAAATATTGAAATTTTAATTATTTTAGCTGAGAAAAAAGAAATTGTTTCTTATTGTTTAATGGGTAAATATAGAAAAATATTGAAATTCTAATTATTTTATCTGAGAAAAAAGAAATTTTTTCTTATTGTTTAATGGGCAAATATAGAAAAATATTGAAATTCTAATTATTTTAGCAAAGAAAAAAGAAATTGTTTCTTATTGTTTAATGGGTAAATATAGAAAAATATTGAAATTCTAATTATTTTATCTGAGAAAAAAGAAATTTTTTCTTATTGTTTAATGGGCAAATATAGAAAAATATTGAAATTCTAATTATTTTAGCTGAGAAAAAAGAAATTTTTTCTTATTGTTTAATGGGCAAATATAGAAAAATATTGAAATTCTAATTATTTTAGCAAAGAAAAAAGAAATTTTTTCTTATTGTTTAATGGGTAAATATAGAAAAATATTGAAATTCTAATTATTTTATCTGAGAAAAAAGAAATTTTTTCTTATTGTTTAATGGGCAAATATAGAAAAATATTGAAAGTCTAATTATTTTAGCTGAGAAAAAAGAAATTTTTTCTTATTGTTTAATGGGCAAATATAGAAAAATATTGAAATTCTAATTATTTTAGCAAAGAAAAAAGAAATTTTTTCTTATTGTTTAATGGGTAAATATAGAAAAATATTGAAATTCTAATTATTTTATCTGAGAAAAAAGAAATTGTTTCTTATTGTTTAATGGGCAAATATAGAAAAATATTGAAATTCTAATTATTTTATCTGAGAAAAAAGAAATTTTTTCTTATTGTTTAATGGGCAAATATAGAAAAATATTGAAATTCTAATTATTTTAGCTGAGAAAAAAGACATTTTTTCTTATTGTTAAATGGGCAAATGTAGAAAAATATTGAAATTCTAATTATTTTAGCTGAGAAAAAAGAAATTTTTTCTTATTGTTAAATGGGCAAATGTAGAAAAATATTGAAATTCTAATTATTTTAGCTGAGAAAAAAGAAATTTTTTCTTATTGTTTAATGGGCAAATGTAGAAAAATATTGAAATTGTAATTATTTTAGCTGAGAAAAAAGAATTTTTTTCTAATTGTTTAATGGACAAATATAGAAAAATATTGAAATTCTAATTATTTTAGCTGAGAAAAAAGACATTTTTTCTTATTGTTTAATGGGTAAATATAGAAAAATATTGAAATTCTAATTATTTTAGCTGAGAGAAAAGAAATTGTTTCTTATTGTTTAATGGGTAAATATAGAAAAATATTGAAATTTTAATTATTTTAGCTGAGAAAAAAGAAATTGTTTCTTATTGTTTAATGGGTAAATATAGAAAAATATTGAAATTTTAATTATTTTAGCTGAGAAAAAAGAAATTGTTTCTTATTGTTTAATTGGTAAATATAGAAAAATATTTAAATTCTAATTATTTTAGCTGAGAAAAAAGAAATTTTTTCTTATTTTTTAATGGGCAAATATAGAAAAATATTGAAATTTTAATTATTTTAGCTGAGAAAAAAGAAATTGTTTCTTATTGTTTAATGGGTAAATATAGAAAAATATTGAAATTTTAATTATTTTAGCTGAGAAAAAAGAAATTGTTTCTTATTGTTTAATGGGTAAATATAGAAAAATATTGAAATTCTAATTATTTTAGCTGAGAAAAAAGAAATTTTTTCTTATTTTTTAATGGGCAAATATAGAAAAATATTGAAATTCTAATTTTTTTAGCTGAGAAAAAAGAAATTGTTTCTCATTGTTTAATGGGTAAATATAGAAAAATATTGAAATTCTAATAATTTTAGCTGAGAAACAAGAAATTGTTTCTTATTGTTTAATGGGTAAATATAGAAAAATATTGAAATTCTAATAATTTTAGCTGAGAAAAAAGAAATTGTTTCTTATTGTTTAATGGGTAAATATAGAAAAATATTGAAATTTTAATTATTTTAGCTGAGAAAAAAGAAATTGTTTCTTATTGTTTAATGGGTAAATATAGAAAAATATTGAAATTTTAATTATTTTAGCTGAGAAAAAAGAAATTGTTTCTTATTGTTTAATGGGTAAATATAGAAAAATATTGAAATTTTAATTATTTTAGCTGAGAAAAAAGAAATTGTTTCTTATTGTTTAATGGGTAAATATAGAAAAATATTGAAATTTTAATTATTTTAGCTGAGAAAAAAGAAATTGTTTCTTATTGTTTAATGGGTAAATATAGAAAAATATTTAAATTCTAATTATTTTAGCTGAGAAAAAAGAAATTTTTTCTTATTTTTTAATGGGCAAATATAGAAAAATATTTAAATTCTAATTTTTTTAGCTGAGAAAAAAGAAATTGTTTCTCATTGTTTAATAGGCAAATATAGAAAAATATTGAAATTCTAATTATTTTAGCTGAGAAAAAAGAAATTGTTTCTTATTGTTTAATGGGCAAATATAGAAAAAATATTGAAATTCTAATTATTTTAGCTGAGAAAAAAGAAATTGTTTCTTATTGTTTAATGGGTAAATATAGAAAAATATTGAAATTTTAATTATTTTAGCTGAGAAAAAAGAAATTTTTTCTTATTTTTTAATGGGCAAATATAGAAAAATATTGAAATTCTAATTATTTTAGCTGAGAAAAAAATTTTTTTTTCTCATTGTTTAATGGGCAAATATAGAAAAATATTGAAATTCTAATTATTTTAGCTGAGAAAAAAGAAATTTTTTCTTATTGTTTAATGGGTAAATATAGAAAAATATTTAAATTCTAATTATTTTAGCTGAGAAAAAAGAAATTGTTTCTTATTGTTTAATGGGTAAATATAGAAAAATATTGAAATTCTAATTATTTTAGCTGAGAAAAAAGAAATTGTTTCTTATTGTTTAATGGGTTAATATAGAAAAATATTGAAATTCTAATTATTTTAGCTGAGAAAAAAGAAATTGTTTCTTATTGTTTAATGGGTAAATATAGAAAAATATTGAAATTCTAATTATTTTAGCTGAGAAAAAAGAAATTGTTTCTTATTGTTTAATGGGTAAATATGGAAAGATATTGAAATTCTAATTATTTTAACTGAGAAAAAAGAAATTTTTCACATCTGTTGTAACAGATGTGAAAAATTTCTTCTTGATAAAATCTTTCTAAAATTCTGATATAATTATCATTCCAAAAATTATTTGCTTGATTGAACCCATTCATTTTTGTTTTGTTTAACCACTTGGGGAAAAAGTCATAGAAAAATAAACTCCACCCTTTTTATCTGATGTGAAAATCTGAAGAATGGAATGATTGAAATGGGGTCAATAATCAATGAATTAGCTGAATAACTTTTGGAATGATCATGACACATTACAAAAGGACACATAGTAACTAAAAGGTGTGAGATTCATGATCGTCTTGGAGAAACTCTGTTAAAAATATAGCAAGAACGGCTATTCTTAAGATGCTCATATTCATCCCAGGCATTACACAATTCTGGACATTCTTTAAGTCCTGTAATATGCCTTGTACTTTTTCTGGTGAGAGGACATTTTCTTTGCAGGAATATTTTCACATTAAAGTTAAATAACTTTTCCTTTTTTTAATATATTTCAATGAAATACCCATCCCAGGATGGGTAAAATTAACTCTCCAAACAGAATATATTTTCACCACTTTTATGTCCCCTTAAGAAGATTAAAATAAAAATAACATGCTACTAAACCTTATGCTTAAAATTTATATTCCAATTTTTATAAAACTCTATTACATGCGGTTAATTCTAGAAATTGTCTAAGATTGAAGGCTTAAGCTGAAGGAGTCTTAAGAAGAAATTGAAATTCAGCGAATCTGGCTTAATTAGTGTCTAATGACGATGGATAAAATTTAATGCAAATCTGATGTATTCTAATTATCAAATGGGAGGTTGTACTTATATTATGGCCCATAAAAACCCTTGAAAAAACTCAAAAGAAACTAAAATATGGGGAATATTTATTAATTGATACCTATTGTTAAAATATTACAAAACTCAGAGGTATCTAAATTTTCACAAAGGGCTTCAGATCCTCTTTCCCCTTTGCATTATTAAACTAACTGAATAAATAAAATAAATAAATGAAACTAAATACAGCCCACATTATGACCCCTTACGCCTAGCAGATGTGTTTCAAAATTCATGATAATCAGTTAGTAATATATTATGTTAGTAATATATTATGTGTGATGGAGAGAAAGTGAATGCCTACATGAGAGCAACTGAATGCCTACTGGAGAGAAACTGAATGCCTACTAGACATCACTCTCGGGTGTCTTCGGTCTTTCTGTAGAAGGGTTTGTCAGGCCAGCCTGACATAGGGATACTTCCCATATGAAGTGAACTCTGACCAACTATTAAGTAAAAGGGTGTGCTGTTTCCTCAAGCCATCTAACACGTCCACCGGCTTGCAGACAGGGCACCTCCTCTATTAATAAAGGGCAGCTTTGAGAAATGAATAAGAAGCCGTTGACAATCAGGAACTGATAAAAAATATGAATAACAACAAGACTAAATTGTGGCAGGCCGGAATCCAGGATAAAAAAGGACCCTCAAACCGTTTATACACCAGGTGAGAAGAGATAAGCAATGGTGTAAATCTTCCTGACTCTGGAAGTGGTACTCCGGCCATGATAGAGGCCAACTAGGGTCAGCCATGATAGAGGCCAACTAGGGTCAGCCATCAGGCCTTGATAAAAAAGGTTCTGGCCCCTTATCACCACCATGTGCATCAACTAAAAAGAGACAAATAAGAGGCATGCGCATGAAGGTGTCTCTCAACACTGTGTAAAGTGGTGCCGCTCTATCACCTCTATTTCGCACGAAAAATAGAAGTCAGATACTTTTTTATGAAGGCCTCGTATATATATATATATATATATATATATATTATAATATAAAATGAAGTAATAAAATAAGGTGTCAATCAAATTTTATTAGCATTCAAAGTTCAAGCAAAGTATCTTAAAGTCCTTAGCTCATGAGTTTTCAAAGATAATTCTTCTCTTCAGAGGACCATTACCGCAGTTATACCACTACAGGTAATAAAATTAAACTTTGAAAATATATAAAAATATATACACAAATACATAAAAATACATAACATCAAATATATCAACCCAAAAACATACTTTTTTGTTGAATCTATACAATCCATCCAGGTCATACAATTTGAAAAACATAATCAGGAAAGACATCCAGAGGGTTGATGAAGATTAATCCAGGTTATAAAAAGCAGTCCAAATACGTGGTGATGAAGACTTTTATTAAAAGGTTTCTGAACCATATGTACACAAAAACATTTTGTTGATGTTGAATTTATGGAGCATGTTTACATAATAATGATCATGTCATAAATTTTGTATTCTTCTGATTTATAATGTATGAGCTCTGTGGGACCTAAAGTTCTATCCATTGAGCTAATCTTACACCTGTAGTATTCGCTAATATCCTGCAGATTTGAATTGCTTCGCTTTTCATATTTGTAGAATTGGGGTATGTCATTTTCTTGTCTCATGAAGATGTAACTAAAGTTAAAACATTTGAATTTATATAACATTATATACATTATATACATATATACATATCATATATATTATACATCTATATTAAATATATATATATATATATATATATATATATATATATATATATATATATATATATATATATATATATATATGGGAAATGAAAAAGGAAAAACCAAGAGATATTTTTTATATATCCATCAACGTTTCGTCTTTATTGTAAGACTTCCTCAGGATGATAATTTTAAGAAAAATGTCATGCAAGTACATCGAAATATTGGGTTGACATGATGAGTTGATGAGAAAAAGTAGTAGCCGTGGCTACTAAGAGCGCTGGACCAAGGTCCGGGCTGAGAGAAGTCAGTCACAGCCATCCACATTCATTTCACTCTCTGCCACTGACTGACTTCTCTCAGCCCGGACCTTGGTTTTTCCTTTTTCATTTGCCATTACGTCAGATTACTCTCATCCTTCCTTTTTCATATATATATATATATATATATATATATATATATATATACACATAAGTATATATATGAGAGAGATAGAGAAAAAGGAAAAGAGACACTAGCTATATTCACAAAATTATTTTAACATATTTTAAAAGACTTATTAATGAAACACTGAAAGTAAATATCTATTCAATTTTTAGATGAAACTTTTTTACCAAATTATGAAATTTTTTACATTTTTTAAGATACTTGTTTCATACAACAGTTCTAAATGCATAATTTCTTTCTTCCTCTTTTTGTCTATATGGCTTTAGTCACTGTTTTCAAGTAGATTCCATTTTTTCAATAAAGCATTTTCCATAACTGTTCAATTGTACCGATTGTCATGTTGTCCCAATCATATCTTTCAGCTGGTATCTGCCACATCTTCTTGTAACTCATGCACATCTTGTAATTCAGCCATCTCCCTTTAATTATTGCATTTGATGCTTAAACCTACCACTTTAACCATTTATAGTTTATATTAATTTGATGCAAATATTGGGTCTGTTAAAGTTTATCCATTCCTCAATGTGGGGATACGTCACATGATGACAGGCAGTCCTCCATTAGTTGATTGCAACTACAAGGTTCAGTAAGAGACCTTCACCAATCAGCTCTGAGTAGTAGAGCCAACTCTGAAAGGCATACAGCAATTCAGACCAGCTCTGTCTAGACGAAGAGACAGACAAGCTATGGGCAACACAGCAGTTGAAACAAGTTCTGAGAGACACAAACTACGAGACACTCTCGAAGATGATGACAGAATATCTTTCTCTACCTTACTAAATAGGTCAGTCTGCTTAACATTCTTCTATAGACATAGGAAAGGACAGTTTTATAAAATCTTTGTTGCGCTTATTGGAATGAATAAATAACCTTGTTGAAAATATAAAATGTATTTTAATTTGATTATATGTCTTAATTTGATAAAGTTCGTGTTTATCCGTTACACCTCTGTATTGTATTGCCTTCTACAAATTATATTCATATATAAAATGTATTATTTCTTATTCAAGGTGTTCTCAAATGCACAATGGGACTGCCACAATACAACTATTTCTTGTCTAAAACTTTTAGCAAAAAATTAGTCTTAACTGTATACATAAGAACGGTGTGGATACAAGTTTCACCAAGGTATTTTTAATTTTTGTATTTTAGAATAAAATAAGGTTTTGTATGCTATTAGGTACAATACCTGTAGCACTCATAAAAGTACATAATCAAATTGATATATCTTTTTATACTTTTTAAAACATTGACATGGCTATCTGTCACCCAGAATATTTAACTTCTAATATTTCCACTGAAAGTATGTGTTAAAGTATCATCTTACTTTTAGCGTGTAATTCAGTACGCGCGAGAACATGATAAAAAACAATCAATCAGCAACCACTTTTTTGTAAAAAAAAAGACAAAACAAAAACTGGGTTTATTTCATTAGAATTCAACTTTGTGAATGCAGCATGTTTATAAATATTCTAGAATTTTGGTAGTGAATGTAACTTGTTTTGTAAAAACAGTTCTTTACTTTCTATTGGAATGAGATGCTGAACAAATGTCTAAAAAGGAAATGTGTTTGCATTGGATAAGGACAAAAATGAATGAGTTCAGTATACAAGCAATTACAAGTAGTTTAATCAATTATTGAAAAAGGTAAAGCTGCTTTATCTTCAAACCTGAATAAGTTTGCAAATATAAAAATCATTTTAAATGATATTCCACAAATTATACTGGTGTAGTATTTTTATTTGATATTTATAAGGCTTTTCGATATAGAAGACCAAAGAATATATCCTCTGAGATATTGGGATGCAACCAACAAAAATAGTCTGCGTAACTTGTGAAATGATGAAAATAAACTTTCGAAATAAACTGTGATTATTTTTTAATAATATTTTATTTCATAATTTCCTAAATACACATTGGAATATTCTTGAGTTTTTTACAAATAAATGATATTGTAGAGAAAACAAGGGTGCAGCTATAGAATCTTTATTCAGTTATTTCTGAAGTACAGTTGGCATTTACTAAATGCCCTGTAATGACTAACGAGAACAGACGTAACTTGGGAAAGCTTTATTCAGCACACAATGTCCGTACAGTATTAGTGCAACTATTTATAGTGGTTAGTAGAAGCAGGAGAGTTCTCCAAAGGGGAGATAAGTCAGAGTAAGGAAAGTTACTCGTAATTATTCATTACATGCCCCACATAGGTAGGATGTAACACAACATCAGTCTAATATGGGGGGGAGGCTTTTCAATGTACTCCTGGTTCCAATAGCTATTTATGTTTCTGAGACTTGGATACTAAAGGCAGAGGATGAACACAGGCTCTCTGCATTTGAAAATGACTGTCTGAGAACCATAGTTTGCACAACTTGTCTAGATCTCTGTAGGAAAACACAAATTAAAGAAACTCTGTGTTCTGAAATGACACCTTTGGGGTTATCAAGAAATAGAGAATGAACAGGTTTTGGCATGTTGTCAGAAGAGGTCCCAAAAGCAATGTATGCTAAGCATTCAAGGAAGAATCTCTCAGTAAAAGAGCTCATAGTAATCTTCCAAAGTGCTGAACTGATCATATCTATAGCGATGTAGATCTTCCTTTGCTAACAGTGGAAAGATTGACAAAACACTAAACAAAATGAAAAGATTGTGTATCAGAAAGTATTATGCAATGACAAGCAGCAAAATCGCACCCCTTTACTGTAGAGGTCCCCAGATGCCAGAAAGCTTTCCACTTTAATAGCTTTTTTCCTCAAACCGCTTGCCTTTGAAATTCTATCCTTGTTGCCTGCTTCCTCGATTGTACCAACATGCAGAAATTTAAACGTAATGTGAACAAACATCCCACTGCACAACTCCACACTTAGGATGCCCCTACAAATCTGGTTCCTAATTCACAGTAGTCTCAGTCGCCGTGTACCTTGTTTGGGGCGAATAGAAGTAAAAATTAAATACATAAATAAAGTAAAGTCAAATGTTCTGGTATGGCCAGTCTGGCTAATGAAAGGCATGTTCTGCAGAACACAAATGTGTTGCAGATATTTGGAGCAAATACTATTAATTCAGCAACAATCCAGATGTGGCCCACATGCAAGTGAGCATTTTAGGCTCTGATTTCTAGACAGGTTTCTAGGTTCTAGGTATGACCTTAGTGCATCTGGTGATGAGGCTTTAATTTGGGAGTTTTGGGGAGTATGGAGTCACTTCTTAGTTATCATTTCTCCCAGGTTCACTCTGACTCAAAGTGGTAGTACCTGTCAAGATCCCATCTATATAAAATTTATCTTGGGCACAACATTAAAGTGCCTCGGACACTTTTGGGCAAGGTTCACACATCACCACCACCCGAAATCTATCTTTCTCAGCCCTTTCTATCCTTTTCCTCAGCCTACCCTACTTTCCAACCTTATCAATTACTCAAATTCTCTACCCCCAACCGTCCTGTGTATTATACAAAAATACACCTAGCGACGAGGTCCAATGTGAGAGGTTTTGTGAGTGTGGAGTCACCCCTCAGTTACTGATACTTCCAGGTCCACTCTGATCTGGCGTGGTAGTAACTGCCGTGGCCTCATCTATGAGTTAAATAGAATCTGTAGTTTACAGACTGTTTACAAAATATACACCTATAAAAAAATTAATCTACAAATCAATCATATGCAAAACTTATGTATGGTTTTGCCATAAAATTATCCAATGACAGTTCACATACTATAAAATCCAACAACAACAAAATCAGGTCATCAAAGTTTTGGTATTCTTCGACTCTGCAAAACAAATAACAACTCTATCATAAATGTATATTTAACAAAAATGACATATAGGTTTTGCAGGAACTTTTAATAATCTGACCCTCAAGAAAAGAAAGTTTTTTCATACCTGCAAGTCGCCGCCTTTTTCCTGGTGGGATCCTTGAGTCCTTGTATTTTTCTTTATATTTCAATGGTACCTTCAGAGGTTCATGAACTGCCTGTAGAGACAACATCAGGAACAAAGGCTGCAAGTAAAACAAAATGGTCATCATTTTGGTGTATAGAATGCAACGTCACAAAAATCATAAAAAAGATCTATATAATAAGTAATTTTGTCCCAAGATCATTATAAAGGTGTATCACCTGTTAATACTTACTAGAAACCATAGATTTGCTCAGATGCTAATAAAGTAATTTAATATTTATATGATGCTAACGTTTTTATTTTTTATTTTCAAATTTAATATAATATATTTATTGTCGGGTATAGAAACTAGTTTTAGATGATGGTTATTTTTCGTTTTGTTGTATTTTCGTTAAAAGACATACTATCTTGCAGGGTTAAGGGTCAGAAATGTGAGAATGTCAGAATAAAAAAACGGAAACCAGATAAGGAATGCCATTATCAGAGAAGGAAGAAGGGATTGTTAAATTATAGATCACTTCACGGCTAGAAGTGGAGGCGACAGCACATGGATATGGGCACTTGTACCAGAACAAGAAAGGGTATCTTGTTCTCCCCCTTGTTCACTGTGCCTGCTGTA
This sequence comes from Sepiola atlantica, assembly GCA_963556195.1. NCBI lineage: Eukaryota > Metazoa > Mollusca > Cephalopoda > Sepiida > Sepiolidae > Sepiola > Sepiola atlantica. Next base: position 162,247,553 of record OY744520.1, on the reverse strand, counting down.
GATAAAACACTCAAATAAAAGACCAACTATTTAGTAACAAATCAGTGTGGAGTTAGTTTTATTAATTTCACAATACATTTGAGTTTTATTTAGCCAGAAAAAATTTGCTTTAAGTACATTTGATTTCAGCTTCTATGGCAATTCTCCCTCACCCATCACCACTGGAGGATCATAACAACCGGCCATCACACACAAGACAAAGATATCAAGCTATGACGTCTCCAATCAATAACAGCCAAACTCATTACCCAACCCTAATATTCCAAGGATTGTTTATGTTTTAAAAAGATATTTTCTATTATTATATTACAACATAAAATATATTAAATATACCATGGAAAATTAAAAATATAAAGATAAAATGTCTTTAATTTCCATTCCATAAAATATAGCCATGAATGAATTGACAATAAACAAGAAAAGACAACTCAAACACAAATGAAAGGGAAATCATAATTGTTGCTGTCCTTATGCCTTCCTTGGGGGGGGGGTCTGTCTATTATGTTTACTTAGACACTAATACTTCGGCCAGTTTGCAGGTGAGCACTGGAACTGATAGTTTTAGCTGTGCCCTGGAGACCTCCTTAGTTTTATCTTATGTCTCTTTAATTAAAATGTTTTTGGGAAATTTTTGAGATGAGGATTGAGAAGTTGTATTATTTTAATTATTCGAACTACTGCTCTCATCTTGGATGTTATTCTCACAACGTTTCGGTCGATGTAATCTCCATCTTCTTCATGTATGTTTTGTCGAACTCAGGAATATTTATGTTGAACTCCGGAATCTGTATGCAATTTCGAACAAAACCTTTATTCAATCCATGGGAGTAGCTTGCTCTCGTTAGCCATGACCGGGTAGAAGTCTTAAATAATTTGTAATTGTATTCTTAGGATTGAACCTTCAACCTCCAGAAGACTGTCACCTAGAACTGATTATTACTTAGCACTACTGTTTCACCACGGGTTCTTGGGGAAATTTCGTATTGAATAAATGTTGAAAATTTCATTCAAATTTGATAGAAACATGGACCCCGAGTATTGACAGTGGGTACAAACCTATAACATATAATTATTTATGTGCCTCAGTGACTGGATTTTTAATCTCAGATCTTTAGTTTAACTGAAAAACATATGCAAACACATGAATCAATAGATTGTTGATCTAGTATGTCTATAAGAAACAGTGGAAGGGTGCAGAAAAAGAGGTAAACCACAGAGAAGATTGCTTGATACAATATGTTTCTGAACTTCCGGATGATTCAGTCAGCTAAACAAGAAGATAGATCATATTTTGCAGTAGTATGCTAAAAAAGTTTAGTTTAATGATGATGATGATGATGATGATGATGATGATGATGATGATGATGATGATGATGATGATGATGATAAGAATTAACGCTAGTCTTCTATGAATTGTTTACCATTGACATTGGATTTTGATATTAAATAACCCAGAAAATATGCAATCATAGAACAGAAGTGATATATACAAATATGTTATCATGTGTTTAACATTTTTATCATGGTTGAAAAGAACTTGAGCAGAAATTTCAATCTCGGTATTTTCCTCACCTTTTTGGGGTTGTGGTTCTTTACAATCTGTGCTGACTTTTTGGTAAATAGATAAGTGGAATAGCTCTTTCTTTTCTTATACTGCAAGTCTGGTTCTGTGTTATTCCACAGGTCGAGTCCACAGAATCCTTCATAGCATCGACGGTGTGTGTAATGGTTGCTTGATCCGGTCAGGAAACCTTCAAATGACAACTAATATATAAGACAACACAGCAGCAAACAGAATGAATACAAAAACAAAAACATCTCATTAAATCATTCCTATGTTTTGACTGATCCCATTTTCACATGTGGACCAGACAGTCTTGATTAACTTTAAGCCAGTTTGAACAAAAAGGGACACTAGTTATGTGTAACAACTTAATTGCAGTAATATGCTTTTCGAGTCAGGTGTAGATATTATAAGAAAATATATTTATCATTTAGACAAGTTAATTGTCTCCCTTGTTACATTGCCAGTTGGCAGAGAATTCAAATAAACACATTCGATTGGTCTTGACTTGATTGACTTATCTGCATACTCCAGAGAGCTTCGCCACATGCTTGAAAACAAAATTCTACCACTTATCATGGTCTTGAGCCAGTTATTCAGATGTCAGGAGCAGAATGTCAGTCTCAAACCTTATCTGGTCAGCCATCTCTTTAGTGGTAGTTATCTTGATCTTACTTGAATGAAATCTTCTGGGTATGATTTCTTTACATAGCTGGAGACTGATAGCCGGTCGAATAACGTTGTTGATGATCTGTTAATATTAAGCATCTTTCTGATATCTGCATTTCTTAGTCTATCTTGCAAAGAACTATGTTTGGAGTAACTTTGTGAGTAACTTTGCGATTGGTCCCAGACATTTCAAATTGAACAATCATAAGACCACTCGAATTGGCGCCAAATAACAAACTCTCTGTACACGTCTTCCATGAATCTTCTAGTCATGGTGTGTGATTCTCTTTTGCTCCTAACTTGAGAGACAGAAATTGGAGCCATCTCCAAACTATTCAACCTCACTTTGCCCTTCTAAGATACATACAGATATGTGGAGTTTTCTTCTAGTTAAGAAACAAACAAAAAATTTCATTTCAGATGTTAAACTATTCAATATCACTTTGCCCTTGTAAGATGCATACAGGTCTGTGGGGTTTTATTCATAGTTAAGATACAGACAACAAATTGAAGCTATCTCTTTTAGCTGTTAAACTATTCAATACTACTTTGCCCTTGTAAGATGCATACAGGTTTGTGGGGTTTTATTCATAGTTAAGATACAGACAACAAATTGAAGCTATCTCTTTTAGCTGTTAAACTATTCAATACTACTTTGCCCTTGTAAGATGCATACAGGTTTGTGGGGTTTTATTCATAGTTAAGATACAGACAACAAATTGAAGCTATCTCTTTTAGCTGTTAAACTATTCAATACTACTTTGCCCTTGTAAGATGCATACAGGTTTGTGGGGTTTTATTCATAGTTAAGATACAGACAACAAATTGAAGCTATCTCTTTTAGCTGTTAAACTATTCAATACTACTTTGCCCTTGTAAGATGCATACAGGTTTGTGGGGGTTTTATTCATAGTTAAGATACAGACAACAAATTGAAGCTATCTCTTTTAGCTGTTAAACTATTCAATACTACTTTGCCCTTGTAAGATGCATACAGGTTTGTGGGGTTTTATTCATAGTTAAGATACAGACAACAAATTGAAGCTATCTCTTTTAGCTGTTAAACTATTCAATACTACTTTGCCCTTGTAAGATGCATACAGGTTTGTGGGGTTTTATTCATAGTTAAGATACAGACAACAAATTGAAGCTATCTCTTTTAGCTGTTAAACTATTCAATACTACTTTGCCCTTGTAAGATGCATACAGGTTTGTGGGGTTTTATTCATAGTTAAGATACAGACAACAAATTGAAGCTATCTCTTTTAGCTGTTAAACTATTCAATACTACTTTGCCCTTGTAAGATGCATACAGGTTTGTGGGGTTTTATTCATAGTTAAGATACAGACAACAAATTGAAGCTATCTCTTTTAGCTGTTAAACTATTCAATACTACTTTGCCCTTGTAAGATGCATACAGGTTTGTGGGGTTTTATTCATAGTTAAGATACAGACAACAAATTGAAGCTATCTCTTTTAGCTGTTAAACTATTCAATACTACTTTGCCCTTGTAAGATGCATACAGGTCTGTGGGGTTTTATTCATAGTTAAGATACAGACAACAAATTGAAGCTATCTCTTTTAGCTGTTAAACTATTCAATACTACTTTGCCCTTGTAAGATGCATACAGGTTTGTGGGGTTTTATTCATAGTTAAGATACAGACAACAAATTGAAGCTATCTCTTTTAGCTGTTAAACTATTCAATACTACTTTGCCCTTGTAAGATGCATACAGGTTTGTGGGGTTTTATTCATAGTTAAGATACAGACAACAAATTGAAGCTATCTCTTTTAGCTGTTAAACTATTCAATACTACTTTGCCCTTGTAAGATGCATACAGGTTTGTGGGGTTTTATTCATAGTTAA
>OY744520.1:162155949-162240949 GCA_963556195.1 Sepiola atlantica | reverse complement strand
AAGTTCAGAGCAAGGAGCCTCATATCCTTAATCCATGGATTTTCAAAGAAAACATTTCTTCTCCTCAGAGGATGGAGAAGCCGACAATGCGATTATAAATATTATCGGCAACAATTAACTTTGAAAGTTTTATATAAAGTAAAACAAAGTAGAAGTAAAGAACAAAATGAGGACCAGAGGTGAATAGTTTTATGTTGAGGTGTGAGCGTAAAGTCGAAGTTGATGTTATCTAATAACACGTCAGGGCAAAATGAAATAAAAATAAAAGCATCCGTTATTTAGGGATGAATGCTTGACAAAGAAAGCGATACTTAAATTGTTCAGGAGTCCAAAAGTTTTTGCAAGATGTTGGTAGTCTTTGGTAATTGGTAAATTCCAATTTATCCTATGTAGTATTTGTATCCGTTTGTTGCTGGAATTTTTCGTTTGTTATGGTTTGGTGTATATAAAAAATTGAGGATTTCGAACAACCATCGCTTCCTGGTTGAAAAGAATATCGGTAGGTTATATATATATATACATCCATATATAGAGATCCGGTAGGTTAGGTCAGAGCCGAGTGGAACGTTGTTATAGACTGAGGCGTTGGATAAAGAAAGTGCCTCTCCTGTCGGGCTGGGTAGGAATATTAGCTGTTTATGATGGTTGGGGGAGAGTTAATGGGTGCAGTCGAGGTGTAGGGGGTTAAGGAAGGGTTGAAATGTTAAGTATACATATCCATGCTCACACATACACGCATAATAGATATATATATAGGATGTACACTAAAGTTGAATCTCAGATACTAAGATAACACAGATATATACATACGCAAAACATAAAACTGTGTTCAATATATTATTGTTTAAAAGCATCTTCTTACATTTATTTATATATATATATATATATATATATATATATATATACATTGGCCTATTCATGCATCAAGTGTGCTGCACTGTGTGTTGTGTGCTCGTCACCTTCCTCTTCCAGTCTCCACCACTGGCTAGTCTAGGTAAAAATGGGAGCAGGGTGCGTAAGTCTTACCTGCCAGTACATAGAGTCTCCATAAGCAAGCTCCATGCAGAGCCTCCTCATGGCGACACATGTCAATTGACTACCTTGCGGACTCAAGCAGAACTACAGGAGACTCGGAGGTGGTCTGCCCCAGACATGCGGCATGCCAGGCCCATTACTGTATGGACAAGCCCTGATGCCCATGAACAGGCTCTCAGCTATAAGTAAATAGTACCATTGCCTTGTGGTTATTCGTTGGTTTGATAAAGGCTAAGGGAGTAAACCCCAACAGAAAAATCTAAAGTGTAGCCCCATAGGCAGACAAGCGTTGTACTCAGCTCTTCTCTGGCAGCTACTGCAGTCAATCTAGTGCCGGATGTACTGGTATTTCCATTCCTCTGGGCAACATCAGCAAGACCGAGAGGGGGATTCTGACGATTGGGCAACTCACTCTCTCCATAGATCTGCCCTGGCCAGCGCCCTTGAGAGTAAACTTTAGCTATGCATCTGTATATGACTAAACAGGGGGGCGATAGTTACCGGCTTTAAGCCTACAGCTAAATTGGTGTACAGCTGGGCGCCAGGGGTGGATCTTGATGGTGGGAGAGGTTATTTAACCTCATTGGACACCTGAGCAGCCAGTAAGGTGCTATCTCACCACTGGCAACCTGCCTTACTGGGTGTGTAAGACATAGGATCATTCCACCAAACAAAAACAAAAGAATTACAAAGAAACCAGCACTTAGGCTAGCGTGCTAAAATGTTCGCACTATGATGACTGGCTTATCTACTGACATACTCAACATATACGATATCCAAAAAACTGCCACTGAAATCTAATTTCACTGCATCTGAACACCACAGATGGGTCAATTAATCTATTGCGTGTGTATGCCCCAACACTCGCGGCACCTGACAACATAAAGAAGCACTTCTAGACTCAGCTGGATGGCACCATCAAGGCATTTTCAGAGAATGATGACCTGATCATACTTGGGGACTTTAATGCACATGTAGGTGGTGACAACAATGCATGACCAAGTTGCCTCAGTACCTTTGGAGTGGGTAAATGCAATGATAATGATCAGTGGCTACTAGAACTCTGTGCCTACCATGACCGCTGCATTACCAACGCATTCTTTGGTGCCAGGCCGAATCATAGAGTGTCACTAGCTTGACCTCATTTATTACTAGACGAAGGTACCTCAAACGTTTCCTGATGTCTAGAGCCTATTATAGTACTGATTGTGATACGGATCATTCCTTAGTATGCAGTAAGGTTAACTTCAACCCAAATATTCATACCGCACTAAACAGGAGAGTATTGCATGTATTGACGTTAGCAAGACTCAATACCCAGACCGCATGATAGGAATTCAACATGATGTTTTCCTTCACCTTCAGAGTAGACCTGCATCTGAACAGTGGGAAACACTCAAGAATGACAACCACTCTACAGCTGTCAAAGCCTTTGGGAGGAGGACAGGTTGTAAACGCAATGACTGGTATGATGCGAATTCTGCTACTCTCGACCCTCTGAATGAGGCAAAACGTTCATCCTTGCTTTCATACAAGGCCAACCCATCTACATCGCTGGCTGCACTGAAGTCTTCTAGAAGTGCAGTCCAAAAGGCTGTCAGAGAAGCTGTGAACAACTACTGGACGGACCTCTCCAAGACTATTCAGCAGGCGGCTGATACAGGCAACATGAAAAACATGTATGACAGGATCAAGAGAGATACTGGACCCACACTCAACAAAACTGCACCACTGAAATCCAAGTAAGGTGAACCCATACTAGACAAAGTCAAACAGCTGGGCAGATGGGTAGAACACTACACCAAGCTTTACTCCAGGGACAACGTGGTACATCAGTCTGCCTTTTGATACAGTGCTGGAGAGAAGGCTCAGTGCCTCAGGACATGAGAGACGCAAACATCATCACACTCTATAAACACAAAGGGGACCACAGTGACTGCAACAACTATGCAGTATCTCACTGTTAAGCTTCATTAGCAAGCTATTCACATGCATACTACTACTGCGACTGCAAGTTCTTGCCGATCGAATTTACCCGGAATCTCAACGTGGCTTTCGTTCAGAAAGATCAACCATCGATATGATCTTTTCCCTACGCCAGCTACAAGAGAAGTGCAGAGAGCAAAACCAGCCTCTGTATCTCGCCTATATAGATCTGACCAAGGCGTCTGATCTTGTGAGCAGAGACGGTCTATTGAAGATCCTCCCACTAATCAGATGCCCACCAAAACCTCTCAGCATCATAAGATCCTTTCATGATGGCATGATGAGCACTGTGCAGATTTATGGCGACATGTCTGCTGGGTTCGGGGTGAAGAGCGGCATCAAACAAGGCTGTGTGTTGGCCCCGACACTCTTCGACATCTTCTTCGCCATACTCCTGAAGCATGCTTTCAAAAACACAGCGGATGGTATCTACCTTCACTCTAAATCTGATGGTAGTCTCTTCAACACTGCCAGGCTTCACTCCAAGACTAAGATCAGGTCAGTCCAGATCAGGGACATGCTGCTTTCCGATGATGCAGCCATAGTATCACATCAGGAAGATGTTCTCCAAAGACTGATGGACAAGTTTGCTGATGCTTGCAGCCTGTTCGGCCTCACTATCAGCCAGAAAAAAACCCAAGTTATGGAACAAGATACACCACTGGAGGTTGTTAACCAGTTCCCGGAGACTGCGAATCAGTGGCGATTTGTAGAAACAGTGTTTGTACCCTCCCACCGACGTGAATTAACATCCCTACACTGAAGATTGTGTAAGCATGAAACATCGATGTCTGTAGGTAAAAATAATTAATATTTACTTTAAAAATATTATTATACTAGGATTCTGCACTCTTAGAGAATTTATAAACAAGCAGTAATACTATGGCTTAAAAGCGAGATTTCGACCCCATTTGTTGTTGTTGAATCACTCTCTCCACTGCTTGCTATACGCGCTCACTGATTTGGCATTTATAGCTTTAAATCCCTCCTAATTGTCATGTGAATTCTCGCCAGCCGAAGGGAAAGACACCCGACTGCGAATCAGTGGCGATTTGTAGAAACAGGGTTTGTCCCTTCCGACTGATGTTAATTAACATCCTTACACTGAAGATTGCGTAAGCATGAAACACCGATGTCTGTAAGTAAAAAATAATTAATATTTACTTTAAAAATATAAATATATATATATATATATATATATATATATATATATATATATATATATATCATGTGTGTTTCAGTATTTAGTTTGGTATGTGTATATGTTTATATATTTTTACATACAGGGTTCATTGCTAAACTAATTTACTGATCATTGTGAATTTTGAAACACAGGTTCAAGGCGTAAGGATGGATGATGTGGACTATATTTAATTTCATGTAACGGGGACTAAGAGGGATTTGAGGCCCCTCATGAAAATTCAGATACGTCCGTTTTTGTGAAATTTTAACAATAGGTATTAGATATGAATATTCCTCAAATTTCAGTTATTTTAGAGTATTTTAAAGGGGTTTTAGGGGTCATAATATGAGCACAACCTCTTATTTGAAAATTAAAACATTTCAGATTTGCATTACATTCGATCCATAGTCATTAGACATCAATTAAGCAAGGTTCCTTGAATTTCAAAAACCCCTTAAACTTAATTCTTTAATTAGAGACATTTTCTAGAATCAAAATCCTGTAATGGATTTTGATCAAAATTGGCATAAGGATTCTAGACTTAAGGTTCAGTAGCATTATATCTTGATTTTAATATTCATAAGCGGACATAAAAGTGGTGCAAAGCTGTTCAGTTCTAGTATATATATATATATATATATATATATATATATATATATATATATATATATATATTTCTCTCTCTCTATATATATATATATATGTAGAGAGAGAGAGAGAGAGAGAGACAGAGAGGGAGAGAGAAATGTTCATCTGCACATACACAATGATATTTTTTATGAGGACAATATATGATTTTATGCTCAGTGATTACTAGTTATTTATGGCCCTTTCTCTTTTTGTGTTCATTGTAAATTCTTGAGATCAAATCTAAAAAAAATGTTGAATGTCATGTTTAGCATGAAACTGCTAATCACTGTACTATGGTTGGCATTCTGGTATATACTAGTTGAAGTCCCCACCTACGGTAGATTAAAAGTTAAATTATCTCATATACTTTATTTATATAGCTACTGTACATGCATAGGTTGTCAATAGTTTATCTCAGAGCAAAACCAATGGCATTTTGGGAATCAGCAGGTTCCGTCTGATGTTTTAACCTGGTTTTAAATAATTCAAAGTTTTTCTATTATAATTACAGAAAAATATGTTATATCTTATTAGAGCACATACAAAAACGAAATTATTGACCAATAAGAAACTATGTTGTGCATATAGTTGCTTCGACAATTCTAATTAGCAGAATTTTACTATTTTATATTAAAATTGTCACGAAATCGCATTTTCTTTGTCATAGAAAACAACTTTTTTTTCATATTTTTACTACTGAATAAATAATCTAGTCAAAATTTGATTGTTTACTGATATTTTATTGTCTTAAGTATCAACATGGCAAAGCCGGATACCTCCACTAGTAAATATATATTTATGTGAAACTGATAAACATTGATTTATGGAAATTAATATAGTGAGAAAAGTAAAACGTTTGTATTATTTTTTATTGTTATTTAAAGTTGTTTTTTTCAGAACTCCATTCTATGTAATATAATATATAAAATGTCGGTCTGATTCTCGACTTTAGACTTAAATTTCTTTGCATCTAAAAAACCCATATTTGATTTTAACTAGTGATTTCTTCTTTTTTATTATTGCAGCATGTTCTTTGCACTAAAAAAGTACTTTGCTTTAGTTTTTTCCTAAAAATTCTTATTCCAGACTGGAAGATTGGTAAACTGAAGACATTTTTCAATAATGATCTAAAAAGACAATTATATTTGCTTAAAATAAATATTTGCCTATTTATTTATAGTGGTAGGTAGAACGTTGTCAGTTTTAACAATTATTTAAACTGTTATTTTATTCTAATGCTGCAAGCAGCAGTGATTGCAAATATCTGAGCGCTGAGTAAGAACTTTCTTCTGGTTCTCCATCATAGTAATAGCAGACATAGCGGTTTTATCATCATCATTATCATCATCATGATAAACAAAAACTTTCAGTGAAATTTAGACAACATTTCTAGTCTTACAAACAATCAACATACATGACTTTAAAGATTTTAATTATCCTTATTGTTTCAATTTCATTCTGTGTTTGTTTCCTTGCAACCATTACAGAAAATGTTGGATGTTTTTTATAGCATCATAAATTCATCATAATATGCTTGTTCGTGTAAAGGTGAGTAAATAAAAAAATTATGGCATACAAATATGAACTTTTTATAAAATATTTTTCAGAATCATATAATAAAAATTTAAATTCAAAATTCAAAAATAAACTGAAAAAAAAAAAGAATCGAACTTGGTTTTATTTGTAAGATGAAAAATAAATAAACAAGAAATAAATCTTTTGTTTGTTTTCATTACTGACCATTTGATTTTAATTGTATGAACTGCTAAAATAAAGTTTTCCGTTTAAACAAATTCTCCTGTTTTATTTAATTTTCTTCAAATTTTACAAAAATAAATCTGTAAAAAATTAATAAACGTAAGTATTTGATTTTTGGTATATTTAGAAACCCTGCTCGATGTTGCTTCTAAACGTAAGTATTTGATTTTTTGGTATATTTACAAAACCTGCTCGATCTTGCTTCTATGTAATAATAACATGTCTTTATTTATACATCTATGTTACTGCTTGTCCTGGTGTATATGTGTATTTTTATATATGTAAACACATGTTGATACTTTGGCTTTAATGTGAGGGGGTCGATTAGTATGTGTATGTACTATCTGAGTTAAACTAATGAGTTACTTTTTAAGTTGTGTGCATGCGTATGCTTGTCTGGATATATTGTAAACAGATGTCAAGGTATGCACACATTTACTTATTTTTTATATGTATATATATGCATGAAAATCTATCGATGTCGATACTGGTGTATGATTGAGGCATTGGTATGTGTATGTGTATAAATATATATATATAGTGTATCGTAGCTGCATGTATATGCATGTGTGTATGTGGATGCATTTATTTATATATGGTATATATAGGCTGAGACTATCGGTTTAACAGGAACATGTATTCTTTAATTAGCTAAATGATAATGTATAGACTAGTATTTCATATTTTAAAATTCTAAAATTAATTATTAAGCCTCTATAAATATTATGAATAACGTTTTTTCTTATTAGACATTAGTGAATCTACGTTTGTAAATAAACATGTACAGACAAGTCTAAGTGTGTGTATATATGTATGGTATTAATAAGACTTTTATGTATGTGCATATGTAATGTTTAGTAGTGAAATCAGTCGTTATTATAAATGAATTTGCGTGTATGTATGTCCACGGTCAGTAAGCTAATTTTATGCCTAAATGTTTATAAATGTGTTGGCTGATAGGTTTCACAGGTTTCACGAACGTTTTTGAGGATGATTCGACGAAGAATCAAAAACATTTGTGAAACCTGTTAAACCTACGGAACATTTATACATTTTTTTGATTTTAATGCAAAAAAGACAATCAGCAAAATTGAAAAGAGAAAAAAAAGAAAAAAAGACGAATGCCTTTATTTTTGATAATGTTTGCATATATATATATATATATATATATATATATATATATATATATATATATATATGAAGTCTTTTCGGGAGTTTTTATGATATTTTGTATGTCATAAAAATGTGTCTTTCCGAAATGGGCAGAAACTATTGTTTGTTAATAAAGTGTTTTTGAATGAAATATAGAATGATTTCTGAATAAGATGTGTGTGTGTGTGTGTGTGTGTGTGTGTGTGTGTGTGTGTGTGTGTGTGTGTGTGTTAATGTTTTGGGCTGGGTTTCCGGAGTTTCATAACAATCTGTCCAGGTGGTAGTTTCCAAGCGTATGGAAGATTATAATTACATAACTCACCAGGTGTGCACACGTGAGAGAGAGAGAGAGAGAGAGAGAGAGAGAGAGAGAGAGAGAGAGAGAGAGAGAGAGGGAAAAAGAGAGGGAGAGAGAGAGATCTTTGATGAATGATAGTCAGTAAAGAATTTCAATATAAATAACAAGTTCAACGAGTTGGTCTCACATGGTTTTACATATTTTATCAGAAAAACAAAAAACATGTCACATAACATTTTTTAACTTATTTTTTGTTTCCTTCTTATTTTCTACTTGTAAATAATAAACATGTTATACTTACTTCTTTTTATAAAAACAAATTTTATTTAAAATATTTTTTTGTTATTCGTCCGTGCTAAATTATTCTTACTATATAAAAATAGTTGATGAATTCAAGATTGTAAATTAGCTAAATTATTTACTGTTTACACAGATATTATGTAATGCAAAACAGGGTTGGCCACATTGTGCCAGACTGATGCAGGTACAAACAGAAAATAAAACAATATAAGATTGAACTTTTAAAGCATGATATGTACATAAACGTCGCCGAGTACACAAGTGAAATAACAAATTGGTTTAAAAGGTAAAGTGTTTAGATTTAAGTGCTTGCATAAAAAAGAACAAAAAATAAATCAACCTGTTTTCACTTCAGCATGATACAAATAGAATATCTAAAAACGGGCATTCAATTGTTTGGCCTTATCTTGGGCACAGACCCACGACGATAAACTTAAGAACATAATAAAAAAAATATCAGTACTCAATACTGAGTTCGAGTGTTCATTTTATCTTAGATGACCGGTATTCAACACTTTTAAGACTTTAATTCATTAATTTTGTCAGCTTCTTTTTTTGTTACATTACTTGAATAAAGAAAAAAAGAAACGGTCTTAGTTAGACAGTGGCTAAAAACTGATTAAGACTTCTTGAATAATTCTCTTTCTTTATTATTATTTTATTAATAAGCTATTTGTGTTAGGCATTTTAGTATGTTTTCACTATTATTGTAATTAATTTTGTGTTTTAATGCACATTAAAACATAAAAACTAACCATCAACACAAGATGTCCCTACAAGATATAGACTCGTCTTACAAACACAGGAATAAAATACTACACCAAGTAGTAGTAGTATTAGTAATAGTAGTAGTAGTAGTCGTACTGATAACAGTTAGTCGATTTATGACTAAACTAAGAACTACCCATTATATTCACCTCTAGGTATGCATGTGTAGGGACGACAAAGTCACCTCCCTTCAAAGCTTTTTTTTTGTTGAGAATTTTGGATTTAGAGTAATGCCGTTTGGAAGAAGGGTCAAGTGCTCAAATCTGGTGAGAACATGTGCCATCTCCCTGACTCTCGTGAGGTCTAAGAATTAGCCTAACTTTCTTCCTCTTTTGGCTGCTCACCACGAAACAGAAAAGACCTACTGGGTCTTGAACCGGCTCCTACTACAAATTCCCATGTGTCAACTGTAAGCAATTCCTTTTGTATTTAACATGACTTCCTTATACTAGGAGCAGTGTACGAATAGAGAACATATACACAGATACTTTCAGTGTAAAAGTCGGTGTCCATCAGCCCCTTCTATTCATCATTGTTCTTGAAGCCCTTTCTAAAGAGTTCTATACAGGATGGCCATGAGAGTTGTATACAGACAACCTGATAATCATGGTAGATACAATGGACCAATTACTTGAGAAATTGAGAATGTGGATAAGTGTCATGGAAACCAAAAACTTAAGGGTGAATCTGTCAAAGACAAAAGTGATGGTCAATGGTCTAGAACTACAACAGCTGAAAGATTCTGGTTAATATCTATGTATTGCGTGCAGAAAAAGAGTGGGATATACAATGCAGTCTATGCACATTATGGGTCCCAAAAAAGCTGGCATCAGATTCTAACTATAAGTGTAAGGAACACCCACTTGCACTGAGGCAGAGTTGAAAGACGACCCTCTGAAAGTGGTGGACTCCTATTGTTATCTTGGGGATATGTTGAGTAATGGAGGTGATCGGACATCGCAAGTTATCCCTCTCACTATTAGGGGCATAGTATATAGCAACTGTGTTATGTGTGTGATGCTGTATAGAAGTGAGACCCTGTTAGCAAGCCTGAATATTCCTAAGCTTGATGAACCTCTAAGAATAGTCAGCTATGTTGGTTTGGCCATGTTGAGAGGAGCTACTCTTGGATAAGAAAATGCAGAGAGACCTTGAGATGAAGGGCCGGAAGAAAGTCGAATGACCCAAAAAAAACTTGGATGCAAACAATCACCAATGATCTTATACAGTGGAATTTGAATGGAATCAATTCTCAAGATTGTCAAACCTGGAGACTGAGATTGCAGGCTGTCAGAAAACGTCAGACCAAAAGAAATAAGATAATAAAATGGATGATGATGATGATGATGATGATGGTGATGATGATGCTATATATATATATATATATATATATATATATATATATACATACATATATATATATATATATATATATATATATATTATAATATAAAATGAAATAATAAAATAAGGTGTCAATCAAATTTTATTAAAATTTTAAGCTCAAGCAAAGTATCTTAACGTCCTTAGCTCATGAGTTTTCAAAGATAAATTTTCTCCTCAGAGGACCATTACCATAGTGACATCACTACAGGCAATAAAATTACCCTTTGAAAATATATAAAAATATATACAGCAATACATAAAAATATATAACATCAAATACATCAACCCAAAAACATACTTTTTATTGAATCTATACAATCCATCCAGGTCATAGAGTTTAAAAGATATAATTAGGAAATATATCCAGAAGTCCAGAAGATATTATAAGATATTAGTTGACGCTTATATCTTTTGTTGAATTACTTTATATATATATATATATATATATATATATATATATATATATATATATATATATATATATATATATATATATATATATGTTATTATATTATAAAAGTGAGGTGGCAGTGGTGAAGTGGATACCTGCGCAAACCAGACAGGTGACTCTAAATGTTGTGTTCGAATCATTTCTGATACATAGCACCATTTTCACTATGGATGTTGTCAACTTCTATGTTTTTGTTTCTTTCATTCTCACCACTATCAATTTGGCTTGAAAAGGGTATTAGCCGAAACATGTATGCACATATTTAGGTAAAATATTTCTTAAATAAAGTATATATATATATATATATATATATATATATATATATATATATATATATATATATATATATATATATATATATATATATATGTTAAGGTCTCCTGTTTTTGTTTCACTGTTAGATACTTAATCCCCCTTTTTTTCTTTTTTTTCCCTCACTATTATATTGTTTTATTTATGAATTTTCCAACGAATGTTAAGTCTGCAATATTTTGGATTTAGTTAGTTTCTCTGGGAATTTAAACTGCATTTTCCTTTTTTTTCCTTTTCGTTTAAAATAACTCAAAGCTTCTTTAGACTATATAAACTTATATATACTATATAACATGAAATGGAAGACTTACATCAAATCTGTTGCTTGCTAAGGTCACTGGAAAAATGTTTAGATCATTATATCACTCCAGAAAGTACCTAACTGTACCTGTATAAGAGCCAAATCTATTCTAAGATTGAGTTTACTGTCATATCTGGAGAGGGCTGCCCTGAGCAATCTTTCTTGACTTGACAGAGTACAAAACGGACTTCACAATCTAGTGGGGAATGATCCATTTTCTTCTCTGCAGCCACTTTCACACAGAAGAGATGTTGCTAGCCTCTCCCTACTGTATCGTTATGTTTATGGTAGGTGATCGACTGAGCTCTAATCCCTGGCCCAACCTGTAAAACATTCACAGCAAGAACTCATTTAACTACAACCACAGTAGAGAACTTTCCTTTCCCTCTCACCGTACCACCGACCAAGCACAACTTCCATTAACAAAGAGCATCCCGTCTGTGGAACAAAATACCACGAAGTTGCTTCCCAGCCGACTACAACATGGTCGTCTTCAAGTCAAATGTCCAACCGTTAGCTCTTATCCTCGAGTGGCCCCTGGGCCTTGATAAGCGGTGATTCATTAGTAAAAAAAAGTATACATTGTTTGACCTCTGAACAAAGGAAAAGTGAGGTTAAATGAATAGAAGAATATATATATATATATATATATATATATATATATATATATATATATATATGAAATTAAAAATGGAAAAGCGGAAGACCTTTTTCGCTCAACGTTTCGCCCAAATTTCACGTGGGCTTTGTCAAGAGCGGACGAAGAATACAAAAATGACAAAATTCTTCGTCCGCTCTTGACAAAGCCCACGTGAAATTTGGGCGAAACGTTGAGCGAAAAAGGTCTTCCGCTTTTCCATTTTTAATTTCATACCGTCGGATTATTTTTATCCTTTTATATACTCATATATATATATATATATATATATAGTGAACGATAGATACTTACCACTTCTGTTTTCGTGTGATTTAAGATATAAAAGAAGGACGAAACGAAAATGCATCTGTTCATGTCGGGTCTTACATTCAGAAAGACTGCAAGAAAGGCAGGCGAAAGGGCAACACAGGCAAAGTGGACATAACAAAGAGCGATAACTTTAGCTGCAGTGATGTTGTTACAACTAATATAAAGTATAATCTATTCATTATTATATTTATTTATATTGCCATAGTTACATATGAAGTGTTTTGGTACTTTTGAAAACCCCATGAAGCTCTCATTAAACTAGTGTTTTAAGTATGTATTACCATTTGTAGGATCATGGTAGTAAAATGATATTATTTAATATCTTACAATGAAAATAAGAAATAAATATCAACTCACCATAAAAAGTATCAAATCCGCGATTCGTTGGTAGATATTTATCCTTTGAGTGACCCAAGTGCCATTTTCCAACCATATGTGTCGCATATCCACTTTCCTTGAGTTTCTCTGGCAAAAGTGGACTGTCTGTTGGGAGGCCGCTAGGCTGCATAGGTTTGATGTTGACATGTTGAAAACCTAAATGATGCTGAAATAGAGCAGAAACATTGAAATATGAAGCAGTAGTTCGCATCCTGCAGAAGGAAAACATATTTGAATTTTGTCAAGATAAAAATACACAAGAATATTTACATCATTAATAATTTGAATAATAACAAGCCGCACATGCGTGGTCCCCCTCTATATGTGACTCGATGTGGCGAGTGTAAAATGCAATAAATTTAGGCAATTTGAGGCATCTTTGACCCCCATTGTACCCCCTGGGGGCGCGAACCAGAATTTTTCTGAGGTCAAGGATGCTCATTTTATATCCAGAACAATTGCCTCTACATTTTGGCCAAGTTTCAGAAAAATTGAATGGATGGATCAAACGTTATGGGAGAAAAGGATCATTTTTTGCCATTTTGGTTTTTTTTTACCCCCTGGGGGCGCGAACCAGATTTTTTCCAAGGTCAGGATACTTATTTTCTATTAGGAACAATTGCCTCCACATTTTGGCCAAGTTTCAGAGAAATTGAATGCATCAAACGTTATGGGAGAAAAGGGTCATTTTTTGCCATTTTAGGGGGCTTTTGACCCCCTGGGGGCGCGAACCAGATTTTTCCAAGGTCAGCGATACTTATTTTCTATTAGGAACAATTGCCTCCACATTTTTGTCAAGTTTCAGAGAAATTGAATGGATGGATGAAAAGTTATGGGGCAAAAAATGTCATTTTTTGCCATTTCGGGGCCTTTTGACCCCCTGGGAGGCTAACCAGATTTTATTTCAAAAATCGGAGAATGTCACTTTCTAACCTGACCAAAGTTACAACTTCATGCAAAGTTTCAGAGAAATTCAATGGATGGTTGCCGAGAAAAATCCGGACGGACGGACGGAAATGCCTCAAAACATAGGTCCCCCGATTTTATAAATCGGGAGACCAAAACAAGTCAGACCATAATCGACATGGATTAAAAAACAAACAATCCCAAAACAACTGCAATATTGATATTAAAACTTTGTTACTTTTTTGAAAATTTATATTTTTGGCAAAGATCATAGAGTCATATCTCTGGAACATTTGAAACCAATTTTTAAACGAATGCAACATAACTCTGGCACGTGTTTCTAAATATCGGTGGCATTTTTACTGTATTATCACCTTTTTGTTGCTATTAACAAAGGTGATAGGATTTATTGAAAATTCTCAACTCACGATTGGCGAAGAAAAAAGAAAAAGAAAACAATATATTTCACAAAATATTAACCATACTTCTAAAAACGAATTCAATCTGAACAAAATAGTGAGTTACAGTGATTTGTACTTAATTTGTTTTCATTATTAATTTCCTTTACTTTCGTTCATCCCAAACGAGGCATATTGTCACTGAAGCACGAGGGGCTACTGGGAGTCAGATATAAAGGGGGCAACCTGGGTGGGGAGCTTGGCAGCCAGATGTTTCTTCACATTACATTTAAATTTCTACATGTTGGTATGGTTGGAGAAACAGGGAGCAGGGAGTAAATTTCAAAGGAAACGGTCCAAAGAAAGAAGCTATTAGAGTAGAAAATCTCCCGGGATCTAGGAAGTAAGTAAATTCGTATGAATCAGAATGGTACAACTTTGTTGACCAGTTTGATTCTGTTGTCGGCATTCTTGCGGGAGAGACCACATAATGGTTGCCAACATGCGTAAGTGAAAATGGTAATATGGAATTGACTGGATTCGAACTTGGTACACCCAAGTCGTCAGTTTGTGTCGTTATCCAATTAATGTTATGGTGGCGTACCTATAACGAACATTTTGGACTCGTCCATTCTAAATAGGTGCGGAAAGCATAGGCCTCTCTGAGTTTGAGTTCAACCCCAGTCTACACTGGCAGTCAGTACTGACGTACTACTTCTCTTGTTCCTCTGTTGTATATATTTTTCTCAAATATATTTGTTTTACCTAAACCCGTGTCCGTGTTCTCATTCCGGCCCCTAAACAGGGCCATAACACTTAACCACCGTCACCTCACCTCTATAGTGAAGGGATGGGATTTTGCTTCTAGTTGGGTAGGTTGGGGGTATTTACATTAGGGGGATAAGTAGAAGTTTAGTAAGTTCATCAGAGCACATTCTGTGGAAGTACTTGTAAAATAAGCACAGAGATACAACACTGTGACGATGCGACAGGGTCTGAAGCTTAGCAGACAGTTTGGAACCTATTAGGTGAGAACTCTTTTTTGCACTCTGTTTTGACAGAGTGCAAAAATGAGTTCTCACCTAATAGGTTCCACACTGTGGGAGAAGATAATGGCTTGTGCACAAGTCTAGATGTGGCAAGAATACTCCATGCATGGGTGCCGTTTTAGAAATATAAAATACTGGCAGATGTAAGAAGTTTTCTAACCCGGTAGAGAGAGCCTTCCTACTTTGCAGCAGACTTGGCAGTATCTACTACGTATTTATTTCAACTCATGTTGCCTGAGAATGTAAGTCCTATGAGTTTGAACGTTGGACTTTCAGGAAGGGTGCTACCGACCATGACAATCCTTGGTTGGAAAGGTTTCTTGGGTATTGTTTAAGGAAGGGAACTTCGGTTTGGGGGCATTAAATGTGACAAACCATTTTTGGCTCGTCCTGTCGCAGGGTCATGAATTCGCCGACTGCGACCCCATGCAGAGAGGTAAAAAAAACGTTGGCGTGGGTGGCGACCCATGATGCTGTAGGATGTGATCCTAGTGGCTAGGCATTCTTCACTTCGGCACTTTGACTTGACGGGAGGTCGGAGAGGCCCAATCTGATCAATCAGCTGGTCATGTCATGCCCTAGTATCTATAAGTTCATCCCCAACCGTATTATTCTATCTAATTCTTCAAAAAAATCAAAACCTTATTTCTTCTTTTTATTTTTCTCCACAAATAGATACCAGAGGGCGGTGGCTGTAGGTCAATCATGTTGAGAACAAAGAATATTACCAATGCCAAAGAGTAATGTTTTCAAAGAGATATGTATTCTGAGAGCAATGTATTCTAAGAATATAAATAATTATACTACCTATAGAATTATATTTGACAACTTTATTCGGCATTAAATACCTCATAGATCGTTGTGATGTCATAAAACAAACCAAACCAAACTATTTTAGACCCTATTCTACTACAGACTGGAAGTCATTTTCTAAGAATTCAGACGTTGCCTTGGATGTATGGGCATTCGATTTGCCCTCATGCTGGGAATAGAGCATGGTGTCATCAGCAAATACACTCATCTTAGACGTGATTGCATCGTGGAGGTCGTTCATGAAGATCAGGAATTATATAGGTCAAAGAATTGACCCCTTTACTAGACAGAAGGATAGGAGAAGATTTAATTAAAACTTTCAAAATAAATAATGCCATGGTGGAAATATTTTTAATAATTTATTTACGATCTGGAAATTTATTGTCAAAGAAAATGTCTAAAAAAAATCTATAAACCAATTGAATTTTGTTTGCTAATAGAGTAATTTATTTTTGTAACAATTTGCCAGATCAGATGGCAAACAGCAATAGTGTAGAATATTTTAAGTTGGAATTCGGTGAATTCAGAAATAATAACAAAAAGAATAAGAGCATACTTTTAGGAAGTATTGGATGAAATATTTAACAGAATTGTTTTTATATATTCATATTGTATTAATAGTGTAAATGTTTTGTGCAATGGTATTTTTTAAGGATTCAATTTAGAAGATATTTAAATGGTCAAATGCCAACATAGGCATAAAAACTACTACTACTACTACTACTACTACTACTACTACTACTACTACTACTAATAATAATAATAATAATAATAATAAGAAGAAGAAGAAGAAGAAGAAGAAGAAGAAGAAGAAGAAATATCATAAGCTGCCCCCCCAAGAAAAATATGATGGCAGCAGCTTCGGCTAACACCACACAAAATAGTCATAGGGGGTCAGAGATGATGGAAAGAACGAGGAGGGAGAGCACTAACCAGACCTCCACTGGAAGAGTGAAGAGAGTGCTGAGACCTTGGGAGCGAGAAATAAATGGTAGGCTGCTGTTGCGATACCGCAAGGTAATTTGCAGTGGTGATTAAAATGAGGTGGAGAGTACTGGAAATCTGAGGATGCTTATTGTCACTCAGACCCCAGGGAACACAACTGGTTGTTGTCGGTGAGCAATCACTGACAATTACTTGAGTGATAACTCCGAGTGAGCAGTAATAATAATAATAATAATAATAATAATAATAATAATAATAATAATAATAATAATAATAAATGGTGCCGGCCTAGCCTGACACCAAACAAAATATTTATAGAGGGTCGAGGAGGATGAGAAAACCGAGGAGGGACAGCACTAACCAGACCTCTACTGGAAAAGTGACGAGAATGCTGGGACCTTGGGGAGGCGTATTGCCACCCAAATCCCAGAGAAGACCAATCATCCTTACCAGCAGGAAACAATGGTAAAAAGCTCTTGCGATATTGTATGGTCATTTGCGGTGGTTATCGAAAAGAGATGAAGAATACTGGAAATCTGGGAAGGTTTGTTGTCACTCAGACTCTAGGAAATATCACTGGTTGTTGTCGGTAAGCAATCACTGACGATGATTTATGTGAGAACTCCTAGTGAGTACAAATAATAATAATAATAATAATAATAATAATAATAATAATAATAATAATAATAATAATAATAATAATAATAATAATAATAATAAAAAAAGATAATTATTATTATTATTATAATTATTATTATTTCATAGTAGTATAAACTTTTGGATATTTTAGTTGGGATTTTCTTTTTTAGCATCAAATTAATTCTTTTGACTTTAGACATTCAAGCTGTACCTTAACATTTTCGCAGTTCTTAACAGGCAAGCCGTTTGCAGAATTGGAAAATAGATTGTCTCCTCAATCTGTTTAATCCATTTATGGTGGCTTTTCGTTATGGTTCCAAGCATTCCAATTACAATGGAAATCACCTTGACTTCTTTATATTTCCATTGTCTAATTCTCGTTTTAGATCTTGATATTAATTTTTTTTTCATGCTCTTTCTTCTGCACTCTGGTATCGAAAGGGGCAGACTTTATCAATAATTAAACAAGTTCTCTTGTTTTTGTTTAAAAAGATTAAGTCAGGTTTGAAATGTTCAAGAACCATATCAGTTATATGCGCATGTCCCAAAGAAGTTTGACATTGTCATTCTCCTGTACCAATTTTGGCTTATACTCATACCACTTCTCATTGTGATCCAATTCATTAAGTTTGCATATATTCTAGTGTAGTACCTGAGCGACTTTGTCGTGTCTTCATTTTTTATATTGATATTTTACTAGCATAGGGCATTCAGATACAATATGCACTAAGGTTTCTTCCCTTTCATTACACAATCAGCACCTCGGTTATTCTGCAGTTTTGTCAATGTAATGTTTGATGGACCTAGTGCGAATGGCTTGTTTCTGGTTTGCCATTAAGGTGCTTTCAGTAGATCTTTTGAGATCATCTCTGATCAACCAATTCCAGCTGTCATTATCTCTGAATGTAGTATTCTTAAAGAATATACTATGTAATTTCTTTCCAAATAACTTTAATCCTCTCTCTTGCAACCTTTGATTTTTTTCACACCAGTTTTTACTATTTTATCTTTTTTGACTTCACAAAGAAGAATCTCATTACTTTCAGAAATATATTTATATAGACAACCTTTTTCTATATTCACAACATTTTCAACATTAAGTAAACCTTGACCACCTTCTTTTCTAGGTAGATCCAATTGATCTGCAGCTCCTTTCTTTGCAAAAGTTCCATAAATTGTAAGCATTTTCCGTGTTTTGGTATCCAAAAATGTTAATTTATTTACATTTCAGTCAAGTATACCAGCAGTACATGGAATGAAAGCTACTGCTCTGGCATTGTATTCTTACTGTGGAGATGTGATTTAAAAATAACCCTTATTCTTTTGTTGTACTCAGCTGTGAACTGGTTTTCATTTCCTTGTTTTTAATCTTACATGCCTCCAATATTCCCAAGTATGTGTAGCCCCTCTCACTGTCAGCATTCTTTATCAGATCTGTTGTAGGGAGATCAAGGCCATCGAGTGGACAAGTTTATCTCTTTTTATAACAAGAATACCACATTTGCTGATGCGAAATTTCATTCGTATGTCGTCACTAAATAATCTAACTGTATTCATTAAGGTATCAAGTTGGTTTTCATTATTTCCATAAACTTTAAGGTCATCCATGAATAGCAAGTGGTTGACTGTAGGAAACCATTTCCCAAGTTCATAGTATTCCTTCACATTACGTAGGAAAAGTGTCATTGCGATCAAACTAACGACAATAAGCAAAGGAGGAAAGTCTATCGCTCTGGGAAATCCCTCTCCTGATTTTCACGTTACCTAATGCAACACCTCCTGAAGTTAACTAGGTTTCCCAATTCTTCATGCTAGTCTTTAAAGCTGAATGAATGTTGAGAGCTATTTCGAAAATTTACAAGCATTTGTGTATCCATGAATGAGGCACCATGTCAAATGTCTTCTTAAAATCTACCAACCTGATGGCAAGGTTAATTATTATTATTATTATTATTATTATTATTATTATTATTATTATTATTATTATTATTATATAGTAGAAACCTGATAATAGAAATAAATAATTGGGCAGTAGCCTTAGTAAGATATTTTTGACCCTTCATAGGCTGGACCCAAGTAGAACTCAGACAGCGAAGACTAGGAAACTAATGACTATGCACAATGTACTACACCGGAAGTATGATACTAACCAACTCTATATAACAAGGAGAGAAGGGGGAAAAGGACGGCTAGTATAGAACACTGGGTCGATGACACAAAACAAGAACTAGAAAATACATAACCCAAAACACAGAAAAGCTGATCATCACTAGAAGAGGCACCAACAAAAAGGAAACAGTGAAACTGGAAACAAAAAGGCAAGAAAATAAAAATGGGAAGAGAAGTAGCTACATGGATGAGTTATAAGAGTGACAAATGAAGAGATGCACAAAATCAACTGGACATAGATATGAAAAGGACATTTGAACAGAGAAATGGAATCGCTACTAACAGCTACACAGAACAATGTGCTCACAACAAAATATATTAAAACTAAAATAGACAAAACCCAGGAAAACAGTAAATGTAAACTTTGTGGACAAAAAGACGAAACTATAAACAACATAATAAATGAATGCAGCAAATTAGCCCTAAAGGATACAAAAACATACACGACTGCATGATAAAAGCAGTTCACTGAGAACTATGCAAACGCCTGCACTTTGAATATACCGACAAATAATACAGACATAACCCAGGAATAGCACTGCAAAATTAAAAGCACAAAATGCTCTGGGACATAGAGGTATAAACAGGCAAGGAGACTGGATGTGATAATAGTCAACAAGAAGGAAAAACCCTGCCAAATAATAGCTTTTGCTGTGCAAGCAGTTCACGTGATCAAGGAAGCCTAAAAACAAAGCAAATGCATGGAACTTGCCAGAGAACCGAAAGTACTATGAAACATGAAAAACGTTACTATAATACCAATAATTGTAGGAGAACTAGGAACAGTCTCGAAAAATCTGGAAAAAAACTCAAGGTGGAATTAGAATCAAAGTGAAGATTGAGACCATACTCATTTCAATGAAGAAAACAGTTGAAATCTTAATGGACATTCTCGAATGAAGAAATAAACCCACATAAGCAACGAATGCTAACCAACTACAGGTTAGTTCAAATAGAACAAAAGATAGAAAGAACATCACATGAGCCAAACGGAACTGAAACTGCCAGAAATACCATGATCTCCCTCCCCCCCCCCAAGAAAAACACACACGTAGTGGTACCAGTCTCGGCTGATAGCATAAAGAATGGTCATGAAGGATCAAAGAGGGGGGAAAGATTGAAGAGGTAGAGCACCGACCAAACCTCGAATGAAAAGGTGCTGAGAGTACTGGAACCGTTGGAAGTCTTATTGCCACTCAAATTCCAGAGAAAACCAACGGTTGACACAGCAAATAATCAATGGTAAACAGCTGTTGCGTAAACGCAAAATAATTTGCAACGATTATTGAAAGAGCATGAGCAATTACTGATAATGACTTGTTTGAAAACTCTAGTGAGTAAATAGTTATTATAATAATAATAAAAATAATAATAATGAGAAGAAGAAGAAGAAGAAGAAGAAGAAGAAGAATAGATTTTATTGGTGAATACTTCTCTGAAATCTTTTTTAAACAAGCTTCATACGATGAATACCATCGAATTCAAATTTTATGCATTTCTATATAAAGTTAGGTATGCACAGGATTTACTCCTAAACTAATTAAACAAGCATTATCAATTTTGGAACACAGCTGCTAAGCATAATCGGTCAAAATGTGGTCTACGTTTAGTTCAATTTAGTTTTATGCAAAGGGGATTAAAACGGTGGAAACCTTTCATGAAAATTCTGATAGCTTTGATTTTTGTGAAATTTTAACAATAGATATTAGACATCAATTTTTACAGACAAATTTTAACAATAGGTATCAGCCATCAATTAATAAATTTTCCAATAAATTCCAGTTTCTTTGAAGTATTTTAAAAGGTTTGGGGGCATAGTATGGACATAACCTGCCATATAAAAATTCAATTATTTCAGATTTGCATTAAATGTGATTCATAATACTTAGACACTAATCAAGCAAGATTCCCTGAATTTTAATTTCTTCTTAAGACTCCTTAAGCTTAAGGCTTAAATTTTAGACATTTTTAAGAATAAAAATCATGCAATGAATTTTGATCAAAATTGGAATTAGGATTCTAGACATAAGGTTTATTACCATTAGATCTTGATTTTAACTTTCGTAAGTGGACATAAAAGTGGTGCAGCACTGTTCTGTTGGGGAATTAATTCTTCTAGTTCATTATAAAAATAAGCAATGTATTTTAACAACAATATCATTATCTAAATAAAGTTGTAGCAGAAACAAAAGGCAAGATTAACTGCAGACTGATTTTGATGAGGCTTCAAATGTTTGGTGTGCTGCCTGTGTATGTGGGGGAGGGCGACACGAACACGGGAATGCCTGGCAAAAAGAAAGAGTGACAGACCGTCGAGTTGAGGAAGCAATTATAAAAAGTATTCGTTTAAGGACTGAGCATTTAAATGCATGATTTCTTTTGCTTTCCGTCAGTTGATGTTTTGACCTCTTAAAAGAAAGACGTCCCTCATTTTATTTTTCCTTTTCTGCCAACTCGACGTTAGCTGGAACTCTCTGTTCGGGCCTGTGTTCTATTGGCATTCGTCCATCGTGATCATTGTTCCTGTATGGAAACTTTCAGCATGCTTGGTTACAATTTAAAAGATGTTAACTCACAAATTCCTACAAGCTATTTCGGCTCCAGAAGAATGGTAAACAGGCATAACAAAATATTAAAATAGCTGACTTGTTTATGAAGAAACGGAAATGCATTTTGTTTTACTTTGCCTGAGAACTAGACGGTAGTTGGAACTTTCCACTTGCATCGGTGTTCTGTTATCCCTTCTAAGATTTGTTCCTGTGTAGAATTTTTCAATACGTCTGTATGAAGTTAAGTGGTTTCAATTTGAAAGAGTTAACCACAAATTCATTCAAAAATCTCTTAAAGATATTCAAAGATCCAGAAGATTGGATGAACATAAATACATCTTAGTACTTACCAAAACTAAAATACTACATTGTGTTTCTAAATGAAAATATTGTTTTATTTTGGATGTAAGTGTATGTAGGTGGGTGAAGGGGTAAATATAGTTTACTGAAACATGACTTTAAAGTTGTTTAAACTAAAGCAAACATTGTTGGAATGCACATTTCAGAGATATTCGTTTACACAATAACAAGAGAAAATGAGAGGATAGAATTGTGTAGACCATTGACATTTTAAAAATAATATAAAATAGATGATATTGTTTCAGAGTAAAAACAGTTGTTGAGCGCTGTTAAAAATAACTGAAGAATAAAGAATGTTCATTTCAACTTTTCGATCGCTGTTTACATTTGAAACTCAGCATCTATTTCATTTCAGGTTTATGGGTTTTCTTAATCGCTCTTCCTTTCCCTCTTTTTGTTTCTTTTTTTTGTCCTATTTTACTTTAATTTTTTAGTATCATTTCTTTTTTTCTTATTTTTGGTTTTATTTATCTTTAGTTACCTTTTTTCATAGCCATTTTTTGTATTTGTTTTTTTTTTATATATTATATTCTTTTCTTTCCTTTTATTTCGACTGGTCTATTGTTTCTTGCTTTTCTAAGAATGTATGTTATTTCTTTCTGTCTGAGTAGTTATATTATTTCTTCCTTTCCCAGGTTCGTCCATTCTTCTTCCCTTTTCCAATTACATCTGTTCCTTCTCTTTTATCCGGGTTCGTCTATTTTTTCTTCCTTCTCCGATTCCATCAATTCTTTCTATCTTTTCCTAATTCATCTTTTCTTTTTCCACTTTTTTTTCTTTTTTCCGATTACATCTATCCTTCCTTCCTTTTCCAAGTCCGTCTATCCTTTCTGTATGTTCTTAAGTCGTCTATTCTGTTTTCAATTTTTATGAGTTCATCTATTCGTTTTCATCTTTTCCACTGTCATGTATCATTCCTCCTTTTTCCGATTTCAGCTATTCTTTTCTGTTTTTCTTACTCCATGTATTCATTTCCCCCTTTTCCGAGTCTCTATTCTTTCCTCGTGTTTGAGCCTATCTTTATTTTCTTTCAGTATTTGTTCTTTCTTTCTTTAGCCACCTTTACTTTGTCCGTTTTTTCTTAAGTTTTATCTTTAAAAAAAAATTTTTTCCTTGCTTAATAACTGTCAGTTTTTTATTTTCTTTCTTTTGTCCTATTTTTATATTCAAACGTTTATTTTGTCCATTCATTCCTTCGTTGTCTTTTGTTTTCTTCTTTGCTTCTTAAATTTCTTTTATCTCTTCAGCTATTTTATTCTTTGGCTATTTTCTTTACATGTGACCCCAACTTAGGCGCTTTGGGGAGCAAAGAATCGCCATTCAATTGCGATTACTCCAAGGTCAATTCTTATCTGAAGTGGTAATACATGCTGGCAGTCCAACCTGGGGTTAACTAGAATATGTCCTGGGTAGCACATGAAACTGCTCAGTGGTATACATATCAATTTATATAATGCATAACTATTTGAAGATATTAGGGATTTAGAAAAAGATTGATATAGCATAAAACAACAAATCCACATCACAAGCAATGTAAAAGAATTGTTTGAAAATACTAAAATAACATTGACATTTCAAAGGCGTTAAACAGAGTACGGCATTCTGGTCCCTTCTTCAGGGTTATGGTATTGGTGGTGAGGTTCTTGACATTATTAGGTCTTTTCTTTCTGCTCGAAGCTTGCAAGTAGTTTGGACGGTGTCTCCTCATTCTCTATTCCTATCAATGCTGGTGTTCCTCAAGGCTCTATTCTAGGCACAGCACTGTTTCTCCTTTATATAAATGATCTTCCAGAGAATATGTTCCGAAAAATAACATCTATGCTGATAATGCCACTCTATTCTGGTGTTGCTTCTTGCCCATCTCTCTTGGATCAATCGAAATATGCAACTGATCTAGAAGTTGACTTGGGTTCAGTTGTGGATTGGGGTAAGAAATGGCTTGTTTTGTCTAATCCTGTTAAGACTCAGCGTGTGTCTTTCAATTGTACGCGTGTCCTGTTTCTTTTTGAGATTCTTATGGATTGCTCTGCTCTTAGGGAGAAATCGACTCTGAAACTTCTTGGCCTTTTTCTCTCATCAAATCTTTCTAAGAGTTCATACATTAGATTCATTGCTCTTTCTGCTTATCGTAAAGTCGGTTGTCTCTATCGCTCCAAACACTTTCTCACACCTGAGGCTATTCTCTATCTCTAAAAATCTACTATCAGACCATGTATGGAGTATTGTTGTCATATTTCGGCTGGTGAATCTCTGTCCTATTTGAGGGTTTTTAATAAGGTGCAGAAACGTATTTGTAATTTGATTGGCCCTCACCCTTTCTTTCACAGACGTGGTGTTGGTAGTCTCAGTCTTTTCTATAAATAGCATTATGGCATGTGTTCTTCAGAATTGTGTGATATATTATCTGCTTCTTTTGTTCAAGTTCATTTGACTTGTTGACATAGTAATCTCCATCAATTCGCTGTTTTGATACCTCATTGTAATACAGCTTCTTATTCCAGTAGCTTCTTTCCAAGAACTGCAGGCTTGTGGAACTCTCTTCAGGCTCACTTTTTTTCTTTGTAGCTATAGCCTTGGTCTTTTCAAGACTAAGGTCAATAGGCATCTCCTGTCTTTGTGATAATCATATTTCGTTCTTGTTAGCTCCTTACATCAAGTGGCTTCATGTCTTGTCTGGAGCGATTTCCATAAAAAAAATAGACGCTATAATATCCTTCCGAAAAGCAGTTTGTTTATAAAGATCGGACAAATGAATAAATACACACATTATTAAAGTTTAGAAATACGAGTTGATATTTGAAAATGACTGAATAAAGCAAATTACACACAAAAATTAGGTTTCACAACTAACATTGCCTTCATTACTACTGCTGAAACTACAAAATGTCTTATATATTTTCTTTTTTCTTTTTATTTATTTAAAAAATGTTTCTATGAAGAAAAATCAAATTTCCCCTATTTGGTTGACGAGAATAGCTTTAATAACAAATTGTTACAAAAAAAGTAGGTTTCATCAGTGATTTAGGCCAATTATTGGTCCGTGTTTTAAAATACATTTAAATATTTCTTTTAATTGCTTTCGTGGATTTTCATAATTAGTCCTGATAAATATTTTTAATTATTTGGTCATATTTAGAGAAGGTTGGAGTTTTAACATCCTATTTCACATCTCATCCCATTCTAATTATGATCACTGGGAACATAATTTTTTAAGGGACATTTTCATCTGACACACCGGTTATCTCTGGCATTTTTATTGGCTTGAATGCTTGATGATGCAATTTTAAAATAAAACAATCTACAAAGAAATAAAGATGGCATCGATACACCCGATTTTATTTTTATTTTCTAGACTTGATTCTGGCACACAGCATCATCAAGGGAAATTCAAATCTACCTTTGTAGGAGTTTTTCACCCCAGCACCAAAAAGATGTGCTACCGTCACTTTCAGCTGAATAGCAGAAAGGCAGCATTCTCTGTCTGTGTCTCTGTTCTAAAAAACAACCTGCTAGAGGAGATCATGACGATGCCTACCATATACAGGTTTAAAGCGACTTTGGATAAACATTCAGAATTCTGTATGTGGACGTAAATATCTTCTACCTGTTTCTTTACATGGCTTGTTGCACTTTGTTATCTTTTGTCAAATAAATTTGATTTGATTTGATTTAATGTAAATTTCATGAGCAAGTAAGCTGTTCAACGTTTGATGTTCATGACTGACTTCATTCTATATGAATTTTCCAAACGTTCTCCGCGGTTTCACAAATGATAGGACCAACTTCATACATTGTAGTAAGTTCATACTTTCTAGTGTCAGTGATGTAAGTGACTGCAACTAGCAATGGTTAAAACGATTCTGTTCATTTAATATAGTTACTTCATATTTTATGGCTCCAAAGTATTTTTCTTTTAAAATTTTATTCATCTTAAACAGGGCATATTGCCACTGACACATAAGGTGCTACTGTAAATTAGAGGCAAGTTTTATTCATAGGGAGCATCTTAAGTGGGGAGTTAATCTGCAAGATGTTTGTTCACATTACATTTAAATTTCTCCATGTTGTTACAGTCGGGGAAACAGAAAGCAAGCAGGGAATTTCAAGTACAAGCGGGTAAAGGAAAGATGCTATTAGAGTAGAAAGTTTGACGGCATCTGGGAACCTCTACAGTGAAGGGGTGGGATTTTGCTGCTTATCTGAGTGGTCAGGAGTAATTACATTGAGGGGGTAACAGTAACTTTGTTGGAGCACATTCCGTTGAAGCACGGAGATGTAACATTGCGGCGAAGGAACAGGGGTTGAAGCTTGGTAGACAGTGCGGGACTTATTAGGTTAGAGACTATTTTTTGTACCCTGTCGAAGAGGGAGATACTAGTGATCGATACACCAGCCCAAATATGGTAACAATGCTCTATGTATGGGACAATGGTGGCTTTATAGAGATAAAGGATACTCTATGTATGGGACAATGGTGGCTTTATAGAGATAAAGGATACTCTATGTATGGGACAATGGTGGCTTTATAGAGATAAAGGATACTCTATGTATGGGACAATGGTGGCTTTATAGAGATAAAGGATACTCTATGTATGGGACAATGGTGGCTTTATAGAGATAAAGGATACTCTATGTATGGGACAATGGTGGCTTTATAGAGATAAAGGATACTCTATGTATGGGACAATGGTGGCTTTATAGAGATAAAGGATACTCTATGTATGGGACAATGGTGGCTTTATAGAGATAAAGGATACTCTATGTATGGGACAATGGTGGCTTTATAGAGATAAAGGATACTCTATGTATGGGACAATGGTGGCTTTATAGAGATAAAGGATACTCTATGTATGGGCGAATGGTGGCTTTATAGAGATAAAGGATACTGGCAGAAGTGAACATATGCACCGGGTAATGTTGGCCACTTCGTCTAGTAACAGTATAATAAAAAAAGGCTGTCTAGAATAAATCTCTTCCAAATTAATGTATTCATTTATTCAAAGAACGTTTCTTAGTTAATGAAAGCAGAGTGTTTTAATTTTGTCTTTGACAGTTGTAATACATGTTGTGCTGTATCATCTTTCAAGTAGGCTATCATGTTTCTCTTCTTTTTCTAATAGTTGACTAGCATTAGTTGGATTCTGTTAGGCCTAGCCTTCTCTAAGAGAGTGGCGGTGGCAGTTGATAGAAACCGAGTTCTTAATGCAGCAGCACCTTGTGTTCTGTTTGGGTGTCAGTATGTTGGTCGAGTCAGGTGGCGACCCAACCGATGAAGTGGTTCCTCTTCTTCTACCATTTTCTGCATCTGTTCTGATGATCTCCAGAGGTCATGTCTGTTGTGTCAATCAGCTCAGCCAACTTATGGTGAACTTGGAAGCCAGATTGGACGCCCATTTCAAAATCTCCTCGTTACACTTCTTTTTTTTTAATAACGTGATCTGTTGTGTAAAGTCAATTGAATATTTTTTCTCTAATATTATTATTCCTAGCAACACATATATTAATAATAACCCTTATTTTTAAAAGCGATTTGATCCGTTCTTTATTTTTGGATTTGTGAAATACAAGCATTTTGAAATAGGTCTCTAGTTCTGATCCCTTGTTCCACAATGACTTGTCTTTTAGTATAGAATATCATGGTTAGTTATGTAGTTAGAGCATTCAAATGATGACTTTCTTATCTACCAAGCATGATAGCTTTTAGGGACATATTATAATCCATATAATACTACTAATAGCAGGAGAGTTTGAATTACCTACTAAACACCATCCTCGAGTGTCTTCGGTCTCTCTGTAGAATGGTTTGTCAGGAAAACCTGACATTAGGATACTTCACCCAACAAGTAAACCCTGACAAAATATTCGAAATAATATAGCATTCGAAGCCCATACTCCACCAGACTAGATGAATACATGTTCTGGAATCCGCTAAGACCAGGAGACCACAATAAAGATATACTATAACTGGTCAATTGGGGAGAGGAAATTAATGTTCTTCATTTCTTTAAAAACACAACGTTTGAGAGGTAAAGGGGAACTTTAATGGAACAATTGTATAACTATGTACTTCATATAGAGATCAAGTTTTGATTTCTAAGAACTTCGACTGAAGTAAAATGAAACAAAAATATTAAAACTGATGATGTTATTTTGCTTGTCACCGTGCACACACTTCATCTGTACATGATTTAGATGCTGAGAGGAAGGGCCAATAACAGCGTTGGCTGATGAAATTGAATGATGTAAATAATTAAAAGAGAGAGAAAGAGGAGAGAAGAGAGAGAGGGGAAGTGAGTGGAAGTAAAGAAAGGAAAGAAAGAGAGAGAGAGAGAGAGAGAAGGGAAAGAGCTGATGAAAAACGAATGATTATTATCAAAAAAGAAATATATTTACTTGAAAATGCTGATCACAAAAGGAGCTGCATTTTTACAAAAAAAATTGCCAAAAGTTACCATTTATCTTTCATGACGTCATCTATTATTATACCACAAAAAAGTTCCATGGATATTGGTTTATGTTTGTTTGAAAGCAGCAGCGATCTTAACTGCTAGATACTGATCTATATAAACGGGTAATATTTAATGATATATACCAGGCATGTCTAAAAACTATCTAACCGTAATTTTTTCCATGCGAAATAGAGATGATAAGGCAGCATCACCTTACACAGTGAAGGAAGACACCTTCATGCGCATGTTTGAATTTTATCACCTCCTTCCCACGCATTAGTCGCTGCATGTTGGTTGCTGAGTGAGGTGCTACACAACGTGTTCGTCGGATTTCCGATTCTCTCAAGATGACTGAACGTGCTGAACAAAGGTACTGCATCACATTTTGTCAAAAGCTTGGTGATTCTCAAAATAAAACAATTCGTAAGATTCAGCAGGTGTTTGGAGAAGATGCGATGGGTGTAACACAAATTAAAGAGTGGTTCAACCGATTCAAAACTGAAGAGTGATCAGCGTTATGGTAGGTCCCAAACTGCTCAGAGTACAGCTGTTGTTGAGAGGGTGCAAAATTTGGTGATGGAAGATCGTTGTTCAACCGTGTGAGTGATCGCCCAAGAGATCAGAGTGAGTAAAGATTCCACACGTGCAATTTTGCGTGATTATTTGAACATGCAGAGAGTGGCTGCAAAATTTGTGCCTAAGTTGTTGTTGCATGAACAAAAGGACCTCCGTTTTCAAGTTGCACAGGACCTTCTGGAAACTGCCAACACTGATCTTGGGTTTCTGAACACCGTGATAACTGAAGGTGAGTCATGGGTGTACAGGTACAAACCAGAAACAAAAAGACAGTCGTCGCAATGGAAGCATCCTGAGTCTTCAAGGCCCAAAAAAAACGTGACAGGTGTGAAGCAAAATCAAGGTGATGCTGACTGTCTTCTTTAATATCCGTGGAATTGTGCATCACGAATACGCACGGGAAGGATAAACAGTGACAAAGGAATACTCTCAAGATGTTTTCCGGTGTCTCCGTGATGTATTTTAGCGCAAAAGACCAGACATTGAAGACGCCACTGAAAGATTCCCGATTTGAGACTAGAGTAGAGATAATGCGGAATGCAATGGTAGAGATGAACACAATTCCAAAGAAAGACTTTTAGAGGTGTTTCTCGCAGTGGATGAATAGGTAGGCTAACCACAAGGGGCCTACTTTGAGAAGGGTTAGGGCCCCAACCCCATCAGGTATTTGAAATATTTTTCTGGCCTAAGCTCTGATCCTTTTAAACAGTCCTCGTATATAACAAATACTATTTGAACAGGTGATGGATGGTCTAGTATATAAATAAAATTATACTTAAATAGAGATGCTTGTGATATTTTGTGAGACCTTGCATTTTTATAGGACGTCTTATGAAGTGTTGAAATTGAAATCCCATAAATACTTCGAGTTGTTTTTTTTTTCAGCTCTTTAATTTATTACAAGGACTGTTGTGAGAATTTAAAGAAAAGAGAAAAAGTTAAAGAGGAAAGAAAAGCTGAGAGAGAGAGAAATAGAGAGAGAGACACAGAGAATGAAAGGGAGAGAGAGACAGGAAAGAAAGGGGAGAGGGACATGGAGAATAGAGAAGGAGAATTAGAATTAGTAGGTTGGTAAAATTGTTGGGTTATTTTCTGCGGTAACTACGAGATGTCTCCACACTGCTCAAAGTTACAAATGAGGCCTCGTTGGGAAATATGGTAGGCAGAAAAAAAGAGAAATAGGCTGGGAAAAATGGATTGCAAAATGTGTAGTAGATGCAAACACCTTGCCCAAGGGTGTCCGAGAGAGTTTAATTCTATTTAACCAACAGATAGAGCGTTGACTGTTACTACCATTCTTGATCAGTGGACCTGAGAGTAATTGGGGCTCAAGGGGTGACTCCACATTTCTCAAAGCTCCCAAATTGGGCCTCATCACTGAGAGCATTTTAATCTCATACCAAAGACCAGAGAAAGAAGGAGAAAGACAGAAAGATTTGAAGTCCGGTGAAAGAAAGAGAGAAAGAAAGAAGACATAAAAAATGCTAGGACGAATAAAGAGAGAAAAAATGAGAGAAAAGGAAACAGAAGAAAAGAGAAAATTCAGAGTCAGAAATAAAGACCCAAGAATGATGGCAGAACAGCTCGAACCAAAATAACAACTGGCTTCTTCCTTATTAATCAACCTCCAACCCACGAACCTATCCACACGCAGAAAATATCACTCCACCCAGGAAGACATAACAATGGCATATTTGTCAAGTTTGGCAGTGGGCTTAAATACACAAAGCTTGTTTGTTGAGAACTGACACAACGTGAAGAATGCATTTTCTCAAGAATGTATCAAGTATGTGGAGACTCAGAAGAAAGCGTAAATGACCTGGTATCATGCAAGCGGAAGAAGACTAACATAAATTGTGTGAGACAGACAAAGAGAGAGACAAACACAGACAAGACAACACACAAAAAATACAGATAGACTATAAAATTACTGCAACTTGCAACTTGACTTATTTATTATATGTCTGTCTATCTGTCTAATAATTTCTGTAAATATTTTTAAAAAATGGATCTAATATCTTTTACAGATTCTCCACTGCAGTGATGATGATGATGATCATCATCATCTGGACCACTACCTACATATTCTACATATGGAATAGATAAACACTATCCCTGTTACAGGATCACAGGTAAAATAAGCCTGGGTTTGGGATTGTCACATACATCAATAAAACCATTAAAGAATTACACCAAATAAAACTGTGAGTCTTAGAAGAAAGATCTGAGCCTTCTGATTGGCAGGAACTCCATTTGATAGCCAACATAGGGGACCCAGTCGCCATTCTGAGAATGTTGGCTCTTCTTAATTTAGATAAAAGAATACACCAAACCAAATACAGGTAATGAAATATGCTAAGAACAAACCAAAGGTTATGCAAGGAATTAATGGATCACAAAGGCAATTAAACTAGTAATGAAGTGCTATTACAAAAGCAACCCCCTAAACAGAGGCTTTTTTACACATATAGAACAAAACTCTGTTTATGCCATCGGTTTTTCAAATACCTTGTATATTCATCCCATGTTCCAGAACAGATAAAATTATCTCCCTAAACAATACAGTTTTGCACCACTTTTATGCCATCTTATGAAGATTAAAATCAACAATATAATGTTACTAAACCTTGTGTCTAGATTCTAGACTCTAGAATACTTATTCCAATTTTAATCAAAATCCACTGCATGATTTTGATTCTAGAAAATGTTTTAAATTGAAGGATTAATCTTAAGGAGTTTAAGAAGAAATTGAATTTCAGGAAATCTAACTTAATTAGTATTCAATGGCTATTGGTCAAATTGAATGCAAATCTGAAATATTTGAATTTTGAAAAGGGAGATTGTGCCCGTATTATGACTCCTAAAACCCTTTAAAATACTCCAAAGAAACTGAAATTTAAGGAATATTTATTAATTGATGTCTTATACCTATTGTTAAAATTTCACAAAAATCGGAAGTATTTGAATTTTCATGAATTGTCCCCCCCCCTCGTTGCCCTCTTTGCATAAAACAAAATTAAACTACATATTGCCAACATTAACAACCACATAGCAGCTTGTTCCACAATTTAGAATGATCGGTTAATTGAATAATAATGATTGAATCCTGTCCATGTAAATATATAAACATATATACACATGCCTAACTTTATATAGATAGAGATATCTATCTATGTATCTACTACTTTTTGTAAATATAACAGACTATTTATATATTGTTTTCTGGTAGATGAATTCACGTCCCTTGAACCGAAGTTATTCAGTTTGGTTGAATCAATTTGTTTTCAATTTTAGATTCTACTCTTCAGTGGTCATATTTTGACATTGAAGGCTAATAAAATTGCATAAATCAATAAAAGAATTTTAGCTGAACCCAAATTCAAATATGAGATAAATATATATGGCTTTAATTAGACAAAAGAGGATAAAAAGTATTTTTATGCATTGGGTGTTCAGGTACATAATGGTACATTCCTTGAATCAGTATGGTCTTCCTTGGGCGAATTTTTAACAATTGGACAGCTAGTCTGTTGCAACTGGCTGAAGTCCTTTCTACCATTTTGTTTTTTTTCTACTTAACTCTATGTTACTCTATTACACAGCTGAGTCTTTGGAGATGTGCATATTTTTGCACCACATAATGACGAAATTAAAAAAAACTAATCCAACAGTTAATAATAGTGTATATAAAAAAGTGCTTTAACTGACAGTAATCAAAATCTGAATGTCATATTTGTGTTATATATTAAGGTGGTGGTGTGAGTGTGAAACGTGATGGATCATGTGTTGCTGTGACGTCACATGCAAAAGCTAATGCAATATCGTCGTCTCTTCTGGTTTTTACTTCAGCCGTACTAGACATGGTAAGTGTTAACTCATGACAAGATAACAAACCCAACTAAAGTAGAGTGAGGTTTTGGTATAAAATACATGAACAGGAAATACCCACACTCAATGTCCAATGTTTCTCTGAGCTAAGAAGAAATTATAATAAAAAAGATCTGAACCATTAATTTTAGTCTTGTGATTATTTCATCTCAAATAGAAGCTGGGAGACAAAAGAAAGATGGCTGACGTGAAAATGCTCTTGACAACTAGACAGTATCTGCACCTTCACAATGCCCCGGTTGTTTCAGCTATTTGTTGTAAACAATTGTAAAGAGTAAGCCACAGCATGAATTCAGATAAAGAGGAGAAATATATATACGTCTATTTGTGAAATATTTCCAGTACTCATATATAAGACGATACTATATATAGATATTTAGATATAGAAAAATCCAGCTCAGCCAGTTTGCTACACTTATAAAGTAAATACATGGAATTTATTTCTGTATAACATTGCTTATTAGTTGACACACGTGTTTGCACTGGTAATACTGCCATTAAATCAATGGTTATTTATTCTATAAGACTGGAAACAAGACATTCATAAAGAGAAAAATGAGACCTGTACAGGATTCAAATCTGTGTCTGGCACAATGTAATGTTTGAAATCAATAAACAAAGCAAAGTACTCACCATAAACATCTTGATCTTGGCCTTTTGGCTAAGAAGAAAGTGTAGTATCTGTTCCGATGGATACTGCACCCCATAGACCGGTATTGTCTTGGTATTCGGGGCTTGATTTACGCCGGTCTATGGGTCTGTCCTGTGCAGTTCTAGGAGGTCCATCCTCCCAGGCTTTGCCTCCCCTCTTTGGGGAGGAGTAAGTTTATTGCTTACTGCCTGAGGCACCCCTACCGGGGAATGCTGACAGAGCTGCCCAGGCAATTTTTAATGGCCAGAGTGCTCACCTTCTCGGGCGCTGGCTTTTCAAACCCAACTTTCCCGACCCGACCTTGGGTCACATCTTACTTGTGGGAGTAAGATAAAACTGGCCTTGTGCCTAACCTCCTGGAGAGGAGGTAAATAAATACTCACCATAAACATTGTATTAGTGCAAGAAGTAACAGCCTACATCGTAGAAACATGTAGATTATTACATTTCAATGTAAGATATTTGAACTTTAGTAGAACTAGTAGACCTCACTCGTATTCTATACAGCTTCTAAGATAAATATATAAAAAAATTCACAGAAAAAAATAATCTGAACAATGTTAACACTGTTTCTGCATCTTACATTAACAAAAAACTTTAATGTTGAATTCTAACTTTTTAAAAGGTTAATATTAGATAATCATGGGTTTTCTAAGGATTATAAAATCAAAGGATTTCACAAAGTCAGAATACATTGTGATGTCATAATAGACTATATCCCTCCCCCCCTCTCTCTCTCTCTCCTTTCTATCTTTTAATTATTTACAACTTCTCCCATCATTGGTCCTTTAGTTATGTTATTCGCCCTTCCTCCAGCCATCTAAAACATTCCTGCACGGATCAAGTGTGCACGATGACAAGCAATCAAGATAACAACACACTCAGATGATAGTTACCAAATTTATCATTTTTAATATCAATCTATGTTTTACTTATATTAAAGATGCATGCAAATAAAATGTAGAAATAAATGTATTCTTACCAAGTGACGTCCAGATAGGAGTTGACTCCGAGACGGTGTGCATGTTGGTTGCACATAATAGTTATCCAGTTTAATTCCATTGTTGGCAAGTTTATCAAGGGTCGGTGAGATGATATCTGGGTTGTGATAGCCAATGTCGCTCCATCCAAGGTCATCCAAAAGCACAAAGACTATGTGAGGCTGAGCATTCTTTCCGCGATAATTGTTCCAGGAATAGCCAAAGCAGATGATGAAGGAAATCGATGAGAGGATAATAAATGTGAATACAACTTTTTGAAGCTAAAAAGAGAAGAAACAAAAAGAATAATAAGATGGCCGCTTTGATTTGGTCAATTTTTTTTTCTTTTGTGTGTGAAATTCATTGTTATAATTTTGAAAGGAAAACAGATGACTTCCATATCTTGCTTTCTGGTTGAAGATTTTGAATTTTTGTTTCATTAAATTAATCAATAGTTTTCTTCGTTCTTGATTGAGTATCTAATCTATGATAATCAGGATTTAAATTTGTTGGTGTTGAAAATATATCACTGTTTCTCATCAGATCAAGATCAAATATGGCATGGAGGATCAAATTGAGGGGTAACACAGAATTTGTTTATGACATGACACTGCATTTAGGCGTATACGCATACATTTACACCATGAAATAACTAGTTATAGCAAACATCATGAATACATATTTGGAGATGTCAAAAACTTGAAGCAGAAAATCCTAAACAACAACAAATAAAATAACAATGATGTCAAAAAGATGAGGAATAAAATTAATTCAATTAAATTTTATAAAATAACTAGAAAAAAAAAACGTGAACCATTGGGTCACCCATTGAGCTATGGTCAGATTGTTTGAATCAGGAAAAGGTGAGTTTGCAAAGCCAGGGCAATTTTAAAAGTAAAAAGATAAAATCCAAAATCAGTCTTTTTTTACTCTTTATCTCTCCCTCTCTTTTTCTCTATTGTTACGGGTTAAATAGTATTACTACTTGTGGTTATATTTCCTTCTGTTGATATAAATAATGGATTATTCCTATCTTGAGTTTTACTGTTAATAAACAGAGTGAGAGAGAGAGAGAGACGTCAGCGAGAGTGATAGACACCGCATAAAATAAGAGAAGAGGGTCAAACAACATATAATGACAGAAAGTGATAGTGATAGACAGAAACTTAGTAAGAAACGGGTCACCTGATGAATTAATTACAAATTACGGCTGATTAGAACAATTGAAATGGATTTTTTCAAACATAACTAAATCCCAAAACTGAGGAATCTTTTATTGTATATTTTGTGTTATTACGATTTATAGGGAAAGAAACCTTTAGGAAACAAACTTTGATTCGCTCAGCTTTTATAATCTTTCAATGAAAATAATAAAATTTACAAAAGTAGATTTTTTGATTTTTTTCCTTGGGACAATTTTGTCTGTGTTTTATTTACTGTCATGATTTTTTTTTCAGTTTTAGAATTGGTGGGCGGTAATAAAGTCACAGAGAAAAGCCACAATATTAGCAAGTAAAGAAAGTCAAGTAATGAAACCAAAATATTCAAGTGTGTCACAATGTAAGTGGCATAAACAAAGTAATAAAACGAATATCTTGATTACAGTAAGCTAATCAAACAGAAATATTTAAGTCGCTCGTTTAGAATTAGAGTTTTGTTCATACAAAATATTAATCTTAAAATAGAAGTGAGAATTCGACTATTAAACTTTCTATTAGTAATAAATGTAAAAACAGTGACAACGTTAAAAGAAAAATGGTGACAGATTACCTTGAAGTACTCATTTTATTCAACAATTATTTATCCATACAATTTTTACATCTTTGAAATCTAAATTAATAATGGAGTCATCATTTTATAGTTTTTTTTTATTATTGAATACGGATAGTGCGTTAGTGCCAGTATTTAATGCTATTTTATAAATGTTAGGTTGCGTTTTTTAATGTAGAGGGCTTCGACTACAACCCTCTTTCAACGTCTTATGTACCACTTAAACGATAGCAGTGCCATTCAAAAACACATCACTTCACACAAAAAATCTCTACAGAACTCAAAAAATACTAATAACTAATAAATAATCCATAAGAATAATTGCATACACAGATTTAAAATCATCGAAGTCCCTCTACATATATATCTCTATATATATATTCTGTGATGTCATCAAGCGTTGCTGAATTTAAATCGTCAACGATTTCCTGGAACAATACGAAGACAAAACTGAAGACAAAAATTTACGCCTATTTGTATTACAAATCTTCTTATGTTATCTCTTATTAATGGAGAGTTGATATCTGTCTGAAGCCGAAACTATACTATTACTATCTTTAAATGCTTCATTCAGTGAACTATACTATTTCAGACTAATGTACTATGTTTCAATGCTGAATTCTGGGGGGGGGGGTAGTATATGTTCTATTGTGATACCATCCTTCCAGGCATTAGTTCCTCCTTTTACTTTGGGGGGTGGGAGTAGTGTAGTACCTTATGTGTAGTCATGATGTCATCCTCCCAGGGATTACCTGCTCCTTTTTTTGAGTAGGGTAGTATCTGTTCTTTTGTCATGAGATCATCCTCCCA
This sequence comes from Sepiola atlantica, assembly GCA_963556195.1. Classification (NCBI taxonomy): domain Eukaryota; kingdom Metazoa; phylum Mollusca; class Cephalopoda; order Sepiida; family Sepiolidae; genus Sepiola; species Sepiola atlantica. The sequence goes on along the minus strand of OY744520.1, from coordinate 162,203,091 downwards.
GGCATTATTGCTTGTTCTAATAACACGTGACCATTTTGACAGACAATCTGAAAGCTGGAAGAGTAATTATTTTCACTTTCTTAAATAAAGTGAAAATAATTACTCTTCCAGCTTTCAGATTGTCTGCCAATATGGTCACGTGTTAGAAACTAACATTTACAACTTGCATAGAATTCAGAGATCACATAAACTGAGGTTGTGTCCTCGCTAGTAAAAGAACCATTGTAAACAACAAATGGGACCTTGGAAAGTCATAAAAGTTATAAGTATCGCCTTGATGTGCAATGATGACGAGGATATCAAGTGACAAAGAAATGTTTATGAATGTTTTTATCAACGTAAGGAATTTAAGGCTTCATAAGAGAAGAGTTTATGAGCAAATTTAAAGCACACGATTTTCCAGAATTATTTAGAATTTAAAAATGATATGTAATTTTTTATCCAAACTCACAGAGAGGTGGTCGTGGTGAAGTGAATACCGATTTCGGACTGAAGACTCGGCACATTGTGTTTGAGTTGATCTCATCCATAGCATAACTGTCACTATGGTTGTTGGCAAACTTCACATAGTTTTTTCCTGTGAATATCTGATTTTAAACGTAATCTGTGAATCTCATGCCAGTAACAGAATCAAATTCAGGGCTGTATTATACATAAAGATGACTAAGCTTGAAGCTGAGTAGCTTGGTTCTACATTCAATTGCCAAGGGGGTTTGATAGTCCAAGAAATCGATTCATTTGACCACAACAACTTGTGGCACAATGGATAAAAGTGCTAAGTAATAATCATTTCAAAGTGAGTCTTCTGGAGTTTGAATGCTCAATTCTCAGTACAGCGATACTAAGAATACAATTACAAATTTCTTAAGACATCTACCTAGTCATGGCTAACGGAACAAGAGCAGGCTACTCTCGTGGATTTAATAAAAGGTTCCTTTCGAAATTCTGTACAGATTTCCGAGTTTGACAAGACACACTTGACAAAGGTAGGAGGTTACATCGGCCGAAACGTTGTGAGAATAACATCCCAGATAAGAACAGTAGTCCAAATAATCCAAATAATACACATTAACTGTCAAACTGTTGGTGCACTGGAAAAGATTTAAAATCCTGACTTTCTTTAAATATTTTGTCTTCTGTCTTTTATTCTGAACCCATTATTTGGCCATTTGAATTCCAGGTTATGAAATTCCTTTTCAAGTTATTTACTTTCGAATCATTTTGATAATTTTCTTATCTTTCAAGTTCTAATATGTTATTCGCTTTCAAGTATTAACTTTTATTTATATACTTTAATAATTTTTCTGTGGATATATATAATTATTAAAGTTACAACTCACCTCACAAATGTCAACATTACACCGGGTTTCTTGTCCTTAAGTGACAATTGTCAGATGTTGCTCCTGATGTAGTTGAGTTATTTTATTTATTTTAACATAATTATTTCAACGTAATAATTCAGGATGCTTCACATGTCAGAAAATGATGTAATATTCCTGTTGCCTACTCGTGGAAAAATAATCCCCTTTTTATTTCTATCTTATTTTTTTATTGATTTTTATATATATTTGTTGCTTTATAATATACACTTGATGAAAATCAAACAAATAGTATTTGTACATTTTAGAAGATGTTCGATTATAGTTTCATTGTTACAGTTAATTTGTAGTTATGATAGTTAACTAGTAGTTATAATAGTTAACTAGTTGTCTGAAAATGAATTAGGACTCTTACGTACTACTGTTTGCAGCCCTGAACCTATATTACCATTTTTATGCTTACTTTTTAATTCAGAATTTATCATTTTCAAGTTAAAAATAAGATAAAGTAAAAGTTTTTAATTTTTGTCTTATAATCCATAATACTAAAACCTCCAATACAAATTTAATACCACCGTTGGATTTCACGTAAAATTTTACCTGAGAGAAATTGTTTGATCTTGATATAGGATTTTATTTTCAATTGCATCCCCTGACAGAGAGAGAAACACAACAAATAAAGTATGGATATGCTAAAGACAACACAAACACATTTGTAGTGATATCATTTCTTCTAAGGCTCTTAAGGGTAATGAGACCCCAATTTGTGAACTCTGAAGAATGTAAAATCACCCCATAGTTACGATTATTTGCAGGTCTAATCAGACCAAAAGGGATAGTACCTGTCAGAATTCGATCTATAGGAAAATAGAATGTATCATTTACAGACTATGTATTTATGAAATATATGTCGACAGAACAAATTAATCTGCAAACAATTCATATTTCATATACAAAACAAACATTTACAGCATGAATAAATATTTGAAAATGTTAAGAACTTGAATCATAAAGACTTTTACCAGAATAACTAAATTCTGTGTTAAATACAAGCCGCGCATGCGTGGTCCCCCTCTGCATGTGACTCGATGTGGCGAGTGTAAAATGCAATAAATTTGGGCAATTTGGGGCATTTTTGACCCCCCTTTGACCCCTGGGGGCGAGAAACTGACTTTTTCTGAGGTCAAGGATGCTCATTTTAAATCCAGAACAATTGCCTCTACATTTTGGCCAAGTTTCAGAAAAATTGAATGCATGGATCAAACGTTATGGGAGAAAAGGGTCATTTTTTGCCATTTTAGGGGGCTTTTGACCCCCTGGTGGCGCGAACCAGATTTTTTCCAAGGTCAGCGATACTTATTTACTATTAGGAACAATTGCCTCCACATTTTGGTCAAGTTTCAGAGAAATTGAATGGATGGATGAAAAGTTATGGGGCAAAAAATGTCATTTTTTGCCATTTCGGGGCCTTTTGACCCCCTGCCAGGCTAACCAGATTTTTTTTCAAAAATCGGAGAATGTCACTTTCTAACCTGACCAAAGTTACAACTTCATGCAAAATTTCAGAGAAATTCAATGGATGGTTGCGTAGAAAAATCCGGACGGACGGACGGAAATGCCTCAAAACATAGGTCTCACGATTTTATAAATCGGGGGACCAATAATGAAAATAAAACGAAATGAGTTGATATGCTGTAAAAGAAAATAACCAAACTTTCCTCCTGGCTAATCTTAATTAATACTTTATGATAGTGGATGATGAGGAGTAGCTAGATTGGATGGTCTTTGTTTTGTTTCCCAGCCGCCATTATTAACTTATGTCAATCGGAAATTACTTCTTTGTTGGTGAAATCGCAAGAAGATTTTGCCTTTTTTCTTTTTCCATTGATCACACAACAAAAGAGAATTCCAAAAACAAGATGGTAACTTTCTCCAGGAAATGAAAAGAAATAATCGTAGTGAAATTTCCGGGGAAGAATTCCGTTTCTTTCTCTCCTTTTACAACTAATGAAACTTTTATTATTTTATTCTTATGCTTTTTTTTTGTTATGTTTCCTGATGAGAGAATAATAATTATCTTATGTAAATCTGTGTCTGTCGCATTTTTTTCTTTTTGAAAATCTTCCAATTTACATCTAAAAAAATTCAAATGATGTTGAGAATAAATCAATTCCTTTTCGAACATTGCAAAAGACATGACATGAATACAACAGGTAAACCCAATGAATTATTTGTTAATATTTTCTATATACAGGGTGTTCGATTCAAATTTGATAATATTTTATATTCTTTCATTTCATAACCATTTGAAGTCTTTAATAGCAGTAAAGTGCAACGGATAGCTGTTTCTTTGTACTACTGGTGGATTTGAGAGCTAAAGACCATGGATGATTGGACAACACCAGAGATTGGAAGGAAGTGACTTGTATCATGATGATTTGTGCCGAATTCAATTCTCCTAGAATACACTTAAGGCTGTAGAGAATTGCCACAGAGATGTGGAGGCAGTGGCTAGCAAGAAGGAGCATAGCAGACATCGAGAACCTACAACAAAAAAGTGCCGCGAGATCCAGATAATTCAATGTGGAACTTGGCAAGAAAGATAGGTATCAAAGTGGTGACTATGAAGAAAGAGCTGAAGGGGTCTTCGCTCCTCTTCATACAAGAGTTGCGAGGAAGAACTACTCATTGCCAAGCCCCAAGATAACTGCTTTATGAAAGCTAGATCAAATACCCAGTCAAGCTGGGGATGCTCTGATTGTTTTCAGGACCAGTTGCATCATGTGCAGAACAAAAGGTGTATTTTGGAAAGCATGAACATCATAAAGATTAAGTTTCTTTCAAACTATGATTGTCGTTAGGTGTGTTACCAGCAAAGGGCATGTGATGCTGCCCCATAACTTCGAAAACAAGACTGAGATTCAATTTAGATGGCGAGATTGAATTGCTGTCCACTGTTGTCAAATGCTAGGTGGAGAAGGTGGTTGTGGGAAGGGCATACGTGTGACAACAGGACTCAACCATAACATACCTCTGAGAAAACAAGCAGTGGCTGTCTGAAAACTCCCATGACTTCACTGGTTCAACAACTGGGCCCTAACACGTCTGATTGCAAGCCCATGGGTTATTATGTGTGGGGCGTACTTGAGGAAGACCTTACCGCCTGCAACACCAAGGACGAGCTGATTGCCAGGATCTAACTGATGTTTAGGAATTTCTTGAATTACATCGTAAAGGCTGCCTGGTCCCACCTGGAGGCTGTAGTGGGGACTCAGGGTGGCTTCTTTGAATGAGCCTTATTCGGCAAAAGGTCTTCGAAAAAGTGCACTTTGAGTTTTGAGAATAGATCTATTTTAGCCAGGATATGACGTTTTTTTTCCCTTTCCCACATAAAGTGTCAAATTTGTCTAAAAAACCCTGTATATTCATTAATATATATTTATATGTATCAGTTTTTTACAGATTAAGAAAGATCTCGTCTTTACATGAATAGTTGTTAATTGAAAAACTTATTTGTACTTAAGAGTGATAAGAACAAAATAAACGCATGTATTTTCGTATTAACAAAAAGAGGTAAATTCTATTTACCATTCAAACATACAATTCAATGGAGAGTTGATATATGCTTAAGCTTTACTTAAGAACACTTGAAATGATCATTGTACAACGTTGAAAATATATGCTTTTTTATGAGGTTACATATTCAATCAATCAGAGGATCGTCCGAAATATTAAAATTAAACATAATAATGACACTTATAATTTACATGTTTTTATCTTTTTCTTGAAGCTATGTTTTATTTGTCAAATGTGACGAAATTCATCGGTTTTAGCCGGGAAACACACACACATACACACATGAGATGAAATTACCCAATCAGTTTTATCCGCGTCTCTTTTTACTTTAATGTTTTTGTTTTATTTAACGGTCGTTTTTTTTTATTTACCAAATATTATTAAAAAATGTATTTGGAAAGTTGAATTTAATTATTATGGTATAGTTTGGTCATTCAATTATTAATTGAACCAAATTGTTATATAATTCTGTTATGGTAATGTTGTTTCAATCTGTATTCATAGAATTATACATTCTAAAACTTCTTGAGGATCATGTAGTGGCCTGGCATTCGAGTTTCGAATCTCGGGGTTGATGTGCTTGTTATGTCTAGTCACACTGATCATTGTGAAACTGTGGATGACTACGTCAAGCCGCTGGATAAAGTGTTAAAATTATCACTGTTTATTCGTTGTTCAGCGTTGGTCGAGTGGTTCTAGACGTTGGGATTTGAGTTGAAAAATACTTGTAATCCAGGGTAGTGAATAGTCATATTTCTATGCTGATGAGTCCAGATTAAAAAGGACGAAACGTATACGTACATAGATAATAAACAAAACAAATATTTATATATATATAGTTATTCACAGACATACATTTATTTGTCTACGACTCATCAGCATAGCTAGATGTAGCAAGATTCAAAAGACGATTAGTGTTTCGTACTCTAGCGACTGAGCTAACGAATCTACTACTGAAATGGAAGTGGAAGAAATATTAATTTATTTTCATTTTTAAGATGCTGATAATGCTCTTGCATTTAGTGGAAACCATCATTTACCCTACCAGAGTGCTCCACCCAGAGCATTCGAGTTAATAATTGCTTAACTTGGTTAGCTTCAGTTTTGTCAACGTTTTTCATTTTTTATTTTTATTCCATTTTTTATTTCAAAAGCTACAGGCCAATAAATACTATGTAAAATGTGTTTACAAAAACTATTAAAAAATAATGACGTTGTATAGTGTAGGTTAGGGTTGCACTTTCTCAATGCGTTAATAATTCTGTTAAAAGTATTCAAATCAGGTACGAGAACCATTGACTCTGCCAAATTATTCCCCAAACATTACAACTGTATTGTTTGAAATATAATTCTTGATAATTCATCCAAATTTCTTTCTTTCAGTATAGTATGCATGACCTCTTAGGCTATTGTTTCTGCTGTAAATAAAGAATACATTTGGGTCAACCAATTCAAAACAAAATGCATTATTTTAAACGGTTCTATTAAGTCACTCTTGACTTGTATACTAGTTTTTATGGAATACTCATACTTAATGAATAGTTCAAAATGGCGACTACACTCTTCATCTTGCCTGGCTATATTGGCAGGCACAGGTCTGGTAATGCTCTGGTGATGCCTGGAACCAACTCTTTGTTGTATGCGCCAAAGACTCATGTATAAGTTTTAATACTAAAATATATTAAGAGAAATAGATAGTTTGATGATTGAATACCCACTAATTCAATTTGGATGTCCGACCCTTCTCCCTGTGTTTACCATTGCTTGGCTCGATTCACATCACAGCATGAATCTTTTGTTTATAAAGAGTATCGTTTCATATATATTTATTCAAGAAGAATATAAAACTGTAAATTCCCCAAATTCAAATTAGTTTCTATAATCATAAACAGAGAGTTTGAATTACCTACTTAATGCTCTGGTGATGCCTGGGACAAACTCTTTGATTGCATGCCCCTAAGACTCTTGTATAAGTCCTAATACTCAAAAATATTATGAGAAAAAGATAGTTTGATGATTGAATATCGCCTCCTTCAATTTGGATGCCTGGCCTCTCTCCCTCTGCATGCAACTGCTTGGGTCGATTCACGTCGCAGCATGAATCTTTTGTTTATCAAGAGTATCGTTTCATATATATCTATTCAAGAAGAATATTAAACCTGTAAATTCCCCAAATTCTTCTGAAATGTTGAAATGATACATTATTATTTTAATGATTTCTAAAGTTATTATTATACATGTCTTTCATTTGCAAAAAGTATTAAAAATTACAGATATAAAATTTTCAAGGAAAATTTGCGATCAAGATGCTGAATAAATAAATATATCATGAATGTATTTTTGTTTAACTGTTCTAGTTTTGGCGTTTTAACTGGATAGGCATACACACATACAGACGAATGTCACTCATTAATATATAGTTAAGATAAATATATATAATTTGAAGACAATCTCCATAGGTTAGGTTATCACATGGACGGCGGCACCGGGGGAACAGGGGGGGGGGGGGTTCAAACCCCCCCACTTTAGGGTCATCAATAATGAAGTTATATATGCATGTGTTTTACCGGGCCCTCCACTTTTTAGGAGAGGCCTCCCCCCCTTTTATAACTGTCCCGCCGGTCCTGTATCATATGTACCAAATTTCAAGTCTCAATGTCTAATAGCCTAAAAGTAGTTTCCAAGGCTCCCTTTTAGTCTACAGAGAAATGGATACTCATTGTACGGATGCATGTGTGGGGAGTCTATAGTGGAGCAAGGGTGGTGTGATCTGCAACCGCACCTCCCCATAATGGACATTGCTCAAGTCCAGTAGCAGAGAGAAGTCGAGTGCGATCCAAATCAATACTAGGATAAGCAGAGAAGTTTGCCTTATCCTAGACTAGATGCACAACCAAGGCTTGAGAGTATAGTCTACCCTACTATTTAACCCATAGCTGGAAAGAGGACATATGGATTCATACTTTTCACAGAAGTATTGGTAAAAAAGATGCAGTAGCTACCTAAAAGTAGTTAATAGACAAACAGACATACAGATAGGTGTCTCTCATATTGGTATGAATTGATTTGATCAGTAATAATAATTCAAAAAATAGATTAATTCTAATCAATTATTATAAAGATATACAATTAATTTCACCAATTAAAAAATTCCAATATCATCATGAAAACTTTGTGTGCTTTCATTTTTTTAAAAATTATATTAGTTGTTAAATAGTCAGGAATCAGCTATGGAGTCAGTTTTAAAAAAAGAACACCAATTCCTGCAAATATCGTCTACTCCCAACTGCAAAAGTTACTGACCCCAACTCCCCGCTTTTGGTACCCTCTTATCTGCTTGCCAACATTCTAGGATTCAGACACCCTTTATGACTGCTGCGCATGTGCAGTAAGAAAAATATTTAAACAGAAATGAGGATCTTATTTTAAAATTGACACTGAAAATATTTTCATCACATGTTGAACCTCAGATAATGCTTATGATAGATAAACGTTCATTTAGAATTAACTAATTAAAAATAAACTAATTAAAAATAAACTAATTAAGAATAAACTAATTATAAATGTTTCTTTGTCGTTAAAGAAAGTTGCTGAAACGAAATAGTGAAAGTACTGACTATTGTGGTGGTGATAAGGAAGAAGAACTTGTAGAAACTAATGGAACATCATGGAAATTCCACCATTGCTTCTTTCACTGAACTGAAATTCTTTGAATGTTTCAAATACGATGAAATGTAAAGATTCTAGATGATAATTTCGTTTTATAGTAAAAGTACAATAAACATATTCATTTTTAGTTTTAGTTTTATACATTTTTCTTCTATAAACTTTGGTTAATAACTTTCTTAGTTAAAACCATTTTGTAGTTAAATTAACTTGGAGATTATTATGTTCTCGCTTGTCAATTGTTATGTGAATCTATTAGTGTTCGGCTCGCGACGTAATAGATACATATACATACAATGCGAAGCAGAGAACGTGGAATGAATAAGAGAGAGACATCGTTGATGTTTACGCTTCCGAGACCTTCTACCAAGAGAGCGATCTACGTCAGCATTCGTTTATATATGCAAGAGAAATATACAAAGGGAGATAATTACGCAATGTAAGGGAGGTAACTATGATACATTGTTGTTGTTTCTAAATGTAAGATACTACAGAGATAAATCAGTTGTCGTCTGCTCCTTGTTTGCATATACAAATAAAGCTGTATTAGTACTACTACAGCATCGTGCTTAGATGATTTAGTGCATACGTATTGGCAGCTAACTAACAAAAGGAGCGATAAGCAGAATTCTTATATTGATTCTTAGTAAAGAGATGATTATGATGAAGAAGAAGAAGATATTTTAATTCTGATTCTAACATCTATTAATAAAATACCACTTTTAGCAACAACGCATCCATTTAACCTTTCGATAGCTTCTAAATCTAAAACTGTCTGACAAGTGAGCGTGTCAGGTAAAAAAAAAGGCTTTTTCTTTTAACGTAAAAATACATTCTTTTCTTTTTTAATTTTAAGAAATTAAATTTAAAAAAAAAACAACGAAAAGTAAACACTGAAGAAAATTTAGGAAGACTTAAAGTAATTTATTCTGGAGTGAATAACACACACCTGGGAAAGGAATAAAAAACTGAAATGCTACAAACGGAATCTTGATTATATAATTAGATAGAAATATTTTATATCGATGCTGTTGACCAGCACAGACTGTGGGCCTGCTATGTCTGGTTTGAGTTCTGGCAGGGTTATAGCACCACTTTCACTAATACTCATGAGAAATGTTTGAACCCCCCCTCCCTAATAATAAGGTAGACTAGACCTTTAAGCCTCTGTAGGGTAACTAGTCCAGGAAAACCCTAAAAGAGCACCTGCAACCATGTTAATCTAGTAGAGATAGTATGGAGGACTAGATTCTTACGAACCCACATTGTACTAGTATGGTAATTATGACCCGAATGCTGTATTAATAGATGCAGATAGGGTGTGCCTCTGAAGTGAATGGAATCACCCTGGTGTTGTTGCACTTTAGAAATGTTAGATTTTTGTTTTTATTTTTTTACATTCAAAATTATTGAAATGTAAGAATTAAAGTTTATGAACATGCCAGAATTTAAGAATAGTTTCTATGCTTTCAATGAGGTGAAACTCATAGAGCTGTAAAATGACAAGTTTTCAATTGAATGTTAAAATATCATTAATCATTCCATGTCAAATGAACAAAGGTCAAACATTGACTGACATAGTTTTAATAAGATTTTCATGAGAAAAATTCAATGGCACCTATTTTATATCGCTAGGTCAAAGGTTTTCAGAGATATGACCTGCTGACCTTTGCCAAAAATGTGAATTTTTAAAGATAGTATCTGTGAAATATCAAGGACATGAGTTGTCATCGGTGAAGCAGACAACTTTTTATCTTGCCCTAAGGGGTGTTTCTTTGTTTTGTTTTTGTTTAAATAAAGGCAGGATATAAGCAATATATTTGCTTCATTCTAGCATTAAATGCTAACTGTGTATGTGTTTCCATTCTAACCGAGTTATACAGTATCAAAGTTTAAAGTCAATATCTCATTTTTTTCATCCATAAAGCTCATTTATAATACCATTTTTAAGTACTTGGATAGATCTATAATATATCTTTATCTGTTTTTTGTGATCCATATTTTCTATATAAAGAACAGTTAGTCGGATTTTTTTACATTAGACATAAATAGCATTTTATCTGACGAATTAATATTTGATTCTGCCTAGCCATTGAATAAAAAATTGTTCAATTCGTGTTCTATATATTATAAAAGAAGAAGTCCAATCAATTTCAATGATTCCATACTAGATCAACCTACATATATCCTTTAATAAGAGAAACCTCAGGATAAAAACACACTAATTTCCATTGGATAATCATCTATGTTTATTAGTTAATCAGATTGCTGTGATTTAAAAAATAAAGACAAAAGAACTTTGATCTGATAACCTCAGAAAAAGATTAAATTTGGAATCTATTGGAAGATCTGTGCAGAACAGAAGACTTCATTGGTATGGTCAGGTTGAAAGAGTGGATGAGAGTGCTTGGATTAATAGATGTATAACAGTTGAGGTAGCAGGGTTAGTTGGCAGGGGAATACCAAGGAAAACATGGATGGAATTGATAAAGATGGATGTGAGAGAAAAGTCAGAGATAAGTTAGTTTGGAAGTCAATTTCTAAACGCTGTCTTACACATGCCAGCATGTAAAACAGACGTTAAACTGTATATGATGATATATATGTATAAAAACAATAAATGGATTGACCATAGACGAGGGTAATTCGATGGTTCTCATTTCTTTGACTACTAGATGTAGGGGAGGGCGCCACTCCATGGATTGCTCCACTTACCCTTTATCCTTAACCTTATAATAGTGAGTGTTTAGCAAGGAGGCATCAAGTATAATTTCTTAAGTTTTTGGTACGACTTGATCGGGGATTGAACCCGAGTCTCTTAAAACATTAGCAAACACTCTAAGCATTATGCCAAATGGGCCGGTATATACTTGTAGAATATCCGTCCCAATTCTGCAAGCTAATAATACAATAATGTCACTGAATAAAACAGTTTTTCCTCCCTTTTTTCCTCATTACGAAGATTAAAATCAGCATATATATGCTTATGTCTAGAATCCTTATCCAATGTTAATCAGAATAAATTAAATGATTTTAATTCTAAAAGCATGCCAAAGTTTAATGTTTCTTAAGAAGAAATTGAAATTCAGTAAGAAAATTTTGCTTAATTGGCGTCTAATAATTATAGATAAAATTTCATGCAAATCAGAAATATTTGAAATTTAAAATAAGAGGTTGTTCCCATATTAGGTCGTCCTAACACCCTTTAAAATAGTCCAAAGGAACTGAAATTTTAGAAATAATTATTAATTTATGTTTAATAGCATTTGTTAACATTTCATAAAAATCAGAGGTATCTGAATTTTCTGAAGACCTTCCAGCGTTTGCATAAACTAAATTAAATTAAATATAGCTCACATTACTCATCCTTACGCCCAACACAAATTATATATATATATATATTTAATTAATTAATTAATTAATTAATTAATTTATAAATCAATTTATTGTATATAGATTATTATAATTAATTGATAAATTAATTTTTGCGTACACAAAAGTTAGAAAAGAAAAATGCGCTCCTCTGCACATTCTTAAATAATAAACAAACCGCTCAGGGTAGCAACACATAAACACGCACCGTTAAAAAAACACCGGTCGGTATCGCCAAAAACAAAACAATAACAAATAATCAGCATATATATATATAGAGAGAGATAGATAGATAGATAGATAGATAGATAGATAGATAGATAGATAGATAGAGAGAGAGAGAGAGAGAGAGAGTAGGTTGAGATAAATAAAATTAGCACATTATTTATATCAGTTCCAATAATTCAAACTAAAAAAATATTATTTTTATGTGTGTATATATATATATATATATATATATATATATATATATATATATATATATATATATACCTAACTTTATAAATATACATACACTTTTGGAATTCTTTCAAATTAACACTCTTAAATAATAATAATAATAATAATAATAATAATAATAATAATAATAATAATAATAATAATAATAATAATTATTATTAGTATTATTTATATGATGATGATGATGATGATGATGATTTGGATTCACGTGTCAATTACGAGTGTCAATGTGATCTTTCATATCTATATGCATATATCTTTTAGTTTATAAGTTGCCATATTAATGTGATTAGAGTGCCCAGTAGCAAGGATATATCACATATAATTATACATTTTTAATTTCTTGTAGACACAGAATTAAATTCACATGATCACTAACAGTTTCACACCATGAAGTTATTATTTAACTACCTCCCCACGAGGGCAATATATGACACAAGGTAGACTTTATAAGGAGGTGGGGAAGACCGACTCAATGGATCTACTGTTCCAGCTTTTGTGCAGTGAGGCTGGTACTACCTGGGAAGATGGATTTCTAGGATTGAGGTCTAACCTTAAAAGATTTGAACAGAATCCAAAATTATAATTAGATCTTACCTGATCATTGCTTTTGGTCATAAAACTACTAGTTACAATGGATGGTGGTGGGAGGAATTTGAGACAAAGTTTACTGTAGGGTCATAGGATTGTAAATGTGAGCATGGACACAAATTGCATGGTTAGTGTTTTCAATATGGAGAGATATAGGCCCAGTTGGCATCCCATTAAGTAAATCTCTTATGAATTGGCAATTTATGATATTTTGAGTTGTTTGATTCTGTTTTCATGGCATCGGTCTCCCCATAAAAGCAGATATTCGTGGGAGGAACACATGAAAATTATCAAAATCCCTCATTAAAGTGATCAGATGGAACCGATAGGACTCAAACACAGCTAACAAAGTTTGTCAGCCTGTGCTAGTATCCACTTTAGCAACACCAACTCAAGAGTCTGAAAATAACAACGGTTCAAGAACAGATACTGCACTTGGATCCTAAGCCTTTCCCTAGACTTTTTAATGGGATTTCTTGACAAATAGCGTAATAGTTTCCAATCTAGTGATGCACTTGCTTTTCTCTCCCCACCCCCAACACACACACTTTAATAATCTTGCATTCTTTTCTCAACTGGAACTTTTATGAAATGTTGCCTTTTGAGATTGCAGCTGTTTCAATAGTTTCACCATTTATTCTTGACTTATTGCCTTGACCTTTGGACGACAATCACTTTTTGTTTTTAAGTATTACTTAAGGCTGACACTTCCAGTAAAATACAAATTTTGGTTGAAAACAAAATCTTACATTAGCTGCAATTTATATCTTTTTGCAGTGTCGATCTGTCCGTCTGTCCTGAGATACAATTGAAAACAAAACCCTATATCAAGATCAAACAAAATTTTTCTCGAATAAAATTTAATAGGAAATCCAATGTTACTAAAACTAATAAGTGTATATTTTTCAACATTCGTGAAATAGTATAGATTGTTGCCAATTTGAAAGGCATTTTTCATTTCTCCTAGAGGTCAAACCAGAGTTTTCCTGAGATCACTCATACTTGTTTATGTAAATCTAGGTGCTTTCACAGATTAGGACTCACGCTAACTTTGATCCCGTCGTTAGGGTTAGGGTTTAGAGTTAGGGTTAAAGTTAGTGTCGGTCCTAATCTGTGAAAGAACCTGAATCTCTATACTAATAACACTCTGATTCTGATGTTATCTTGTCACCGTGCACACTTTTCATTTGTATTTAAATGTTTTAAATGGTTAGAATAATAATGTAAATAAAGGGCGAAAGCGAATGATAAGTGAGAAGAAGCAATTGAGTTGGGTAATTAAAAGAGAGACAGAAGGGAAGAGAAAGAGAGATAGAGTGGGAAGAGAGTTTTATTATGACATCACATAAAAGGTTCATGAATATTTGTGTATGTTTGAACACAGCAACAGACGTAATGTGTGCGTGTTTTGTTAGATGAAACTGTAATAATACTCAAATAAACAAACTGAATAAAGTCGAAGCGGTTTTTGAAAACAATCATGTTTTTGTGTTCGGCCAAAGGAATTTGTTTGCACTTTACAAATTTAATGATGACAAGATAAGGGAGTGCGATTGGCTGTTTCCGAGAATTTCTCTTGAACATTGTTTGGGGGAAACTCCAGCCTCATCTTAGCTGCAGGCTAACAAGGGGGAATACCCATTAAAAAAAAAGAAAAGGCTTCTTTTAGTAAGAAATATTCTAGTTTTCGATGTTTAATCGCAGACAGAGACAAACGACTGACCTTCATTTATATTTATATATATATATATGTATATATATATATATGTATATATATATGTATATGTATATATATATATATATATAGCATTTAGCCTGAAGATTCCTCCCGGGGATGAAACGCGGGAACCTCTGTGTAGCTTTATTGCCATAAATATATTTTCATAACTTACTACCTAGCTCTATTTACGTATCGAGCACTGTTGAAGTAAATACTGAAAACGGATACATAAAAAATTATATCTCCTTAGAAAATTTTATGTGGATACCTGAAATAGTTATATATATATATATATATATATATATATATATATATATATATATATATATATATATGAAGTAAATCCAACAAAAGATATAAGAGGCAACTAATATCATTTAATTAGTAAAACATCCGGATAAAGACTATATATATATATATATATATATATATATATATATATATATATATATATGCATACTAGTTGGATTAAACTCCTGTAGCGGAGTAAATAAAATACTAGTTGGATTACCTGGTGTTACCCATGTAATTATTAGATGAAAACTAACGCCCGCAATATACAAAGTCAGGATGAACAGTGGGCACTATATATCACAATCTTTCCCCTATTTCATTTACATAAATGTATTTGCCTTTATATCACATCAAATTAAAAGGGATGGCAATGAGATTTGAACATTTTCTTCGAATCAAACCCAAATAAAACATAATCAGCTGATTATAAGAATATATGTAAAAATAACAAATGAAATATTTACTTATGATTAAGTATTGAAGTAATATTGATGATGATGATGGTGATGGTGATGATGATGACGACGACGACGACGATTGATATTCATGTTGAAAGACAAACATTAAATGTGAAATAAATTTGCAGAAGAGGTTAAGGATAATTTTAAATTTAATTTCTTGATCATCCACAAATGACTATCAATTAACTTCTGCAAATTTAAAATGTTATCTTTAATAACACAAATACTTACAAGATACAATATTTTACTTACATTTTATTTTTATTACTAAATTTTAAAAACATCATTGAAAAAATTAGATTACAAAAATCAAAGTATAATGCTACTACTACTACTACTACTACTACTACTACTACTACTACTACTACAACTACAATAATAACATTTTAAATTGAAGTCTGCATTATACACCAGTTTGTTTCAAATAATCTGAAAATGTTACTTTAAATAATAAGATAAAAATAATCTAAAAGACGCGTATAAAATCTTTTAAAGTTAAAATTATTTTCCTCATTTAAAAATGAATAGGTGTGAGTCGGGGGGGGGGCGTACTTGATTCCCACTCCACCCAAATGTGGCACAAGGCCAGAAGATAGTAACAAAATAACGTCATTCGCCAGTAGGGACGCCTCAGGCTATCAGCAATACCCCTCCTTCCAGAAGGAGATGGTAATGGCTGGAAGAATGCACCTCCTAGGATCTGATTATTCAAGTCAGTCACTAGGTTGCCAGAATGATATCAAGTTTAGCGCGATATAATGAAAAGAAGAAGATAACATTCCTTCCTACATTCTATTTCTTCAAATTTCTTCCAAATTTCTCTTTTATCTTTCATATAAACGTTATGATAATAATTTTTTATCAAAACATGTCTTGGGGGATACTGAAGTAGACTATATATATATATATATATATATATATATATATATATATATATATATATATATATAAGAACAGGAGAACAAAGATATGATGTCTACCTTTAAAATGGAACCTATCATGAAAATTGCTGCTCGATATACGAAATAGAGTAATTATATAAACAAGTAAAGCATGAGAATAAACATTGTATAAAATGCAATATCTATTAAGTTATCAGTTGTTAAAAACAAGTGGTTTCAAACAAAAGAAAATTTATTTGTTCCTTCCTTAAGCCATAGCTTTTCAAAGAATGAAATCTTATCGTCAACGGTGAACTTTTTCCTATATTTTTACCTTTTCTTTTTACAGTGTACATTTTTTATTTGATATTATCTTTATATCTTTTCAAATTTTGACTTTTGATAATTCCTCTTTACCACCTTATTTGTTGCACTTCTCTGACGATAAGATTTCATGACTTAATAGATATTGTATTCTATACAATTTTTATTCACATCCTTTACTCTTTTATATATATATATATAATTACTATTTCATGTATATACAAATATAATGTTATATAGTGATATATTACATAGTGTATAGATTTTCAGTATTTAATTCAACAGTGCTCAAGATGTTAGTAGAGCTTATTAGTATTATGAAAATATTTCTATGGCAAGTAAGTATATCAATATATATATATATATATATATATATATATATATATATATATATATATATATAAACACAATAAATATACAATATATACAATAAATTGGCTTATAAATTAATATTTAATTAAATAAATCTATATATACAATTGATGACTCGTCCGAGTCAGGGCGAATTAAAAAAAGAAAATGCGCTCCTCTGCATATTCTTAAAAAATAAACAAAAAAAAAAAAATACAAACGAACCGGCAAAAAACACCGGTCGGTATTGCCAAAAACAATAATAAATAATCAACGTAACATTATAGGCGATAAGAAGTCGAGCACAAATGTGGCAGGTTATTCTGGTCTAGTGGTTAGAACGCTAGTATACGAACGTTCGACCCCTGCCCGGTGAGGCATGCTGATGACGGCTTATAGCCAGAAACGCGCGTCCATGTCTAACTTTTGTGCACACAAAAATTAATTTGTAAATTAATTATAAAAATATGTATACATTAAATTGGTTTATAAATTAATTAATTAATTAACTCAAAAAATCTCTCTCTCTCTCTAATAGTATGAAAATATATCTAAGTATTTGGCATAATAGTTAAGGAGATCAGAGTCGAGTCATGCCAAACACTTAAAAAATGGTACTTGATGTCCTCCTTCCTACACACTCAGCATTATAAGGTGAGGAGGTGGAGTAATCTTGGGAAAGGAGCAGCTTCATCCCCTAACTAACTAAGTAACTAATGAAAATGGAAGCCTTTTAGTCTCCCTCGACTATGGTCGACCATTTTAATTACTTTACTAATATATATATATGAATAAATATTAAATTATTAATGTCAACAGTGCAGGAAAGTAACAATTTCAGACGGTCGGGAGGCGCGAACCCGGTTCACAGAGTCAGCCTAGAATCTGCAAGCAGTCACCATATCCACTCGGCCAACGGAAACTGTCACGTAATTAAGGAAAATTAAGATCTATATGTACCTAGAAGCGGACACAGATAGAAGACTAGTCGAGAGTGTTCTACGAACGTATTCAGAACTTTGCATTGGTTCGTGAGTGTATCTTTGGTAGTTTTTCAGTTTTAGCAGGGCACACACATAGAGACTATTCTGCTTGATATAATATATTATATCAAATACAGAAAATGTTAAGTGGTAAATTAGAAAAATTAAATAAAGCATTTATAATTATTTAAAAATGTGTTATTATCGAAAAGCAAGAAAAGTAATATATCTTATTGAAAAAAAATACAAAGTCTCTTTTCCATTCCCAACGTAATCAAAATATTTTTGAATAAACAGAATAATAATAATATTAAAGATTCACTAAAAACATAATTTATTTAATTTCAGATGTGAAATTTAAACTGTGTAACGAAAGTTAACATTTGTACTTAATTAGTTATAGTACAAATTATAGCATTTAAAAATATATGTTTGAAGAAAATCTGTTTTTTTTTTGTAATATGAAACCAATCGTGGTGAACATTAACTTCAGGAAAATCCTAAAGTAATGCTGATCGACATTATTTCAAAACAATTTATAGCTGCATAAAACCATTATATTCAATCTTATTGGACAAAATATATGCGCATTTAATACAAACAAATTACGATCCATGTTTGACATTTATAATTTGATAATTTTAAAGATGCATGTTTCTTGTTGAGCGCCTGGAAGATTCATTATGTAATGTTTTGGAATATATGTTTAAAACTTTTACTTAAATATTTTACACTAGAAACACAAAAATAACTTTTTGCACAAAAATAAATGCTTACATTTTTTTAACACAAAAACTTTGGGATAGGATCAAAATGTAGTATCTGTTCTGTCTTCCCCACAAAATAATAAAAAATATATTCAAAAACATTCCCATAATGCATCTGTCAGTCGCTAACGAAGAAACGTCAATCTTATGTGTAAATGGTTCTCAATGAGAACTATTGTATTTTTTCACCCCATATTTTTTCTTTTTTCTTCTTCTTTCCTATTTCCATTAAGTAGAAATAATATTTTATAATACGTTTTTTATGTTTAAAAATAAATAATGCATACCAATGGTTTAAAAGATGATGTTGAGGCTGGTTGACAAAGTGACATGATGTCAAATATTACAGAGGAATAAAGCCAGTTTCCTTTAATAATAATAATAGTAGTTCCATTGATTCGTCTGTCAGAAAATATTGTGAATTACAAAGTGTTTTTTTTTCTTTTTTCTCTTTTTTTCTTTTATATCTTTTGCACTTGAGAAAGTATGTTTTATAAAAATGGATGTCCGCTATAAAATAGACTCTGTGGTGTTCTGTGTTTGGTGTATTCTGGTATTAATGAGTTCCAACTGGTTGATACTAGTTTCTGGATTTGGAAGAAAAAGTGAAGGCTAAAGTTGAATGGAAAAATGAGTGGGAGAGAACAATTAAAACAAAAATGCAACAATATTTAGAAGAGAGAACGAAAGAGCTTGAGGTAAAGGGATGGGAAAAGAAAAACGAAGAAGAAACTGGATAGGTGGAGTGAAAGGGAAAAAAGAGAAGAAATACTATAAAAGGAGGGAGGGATGGAAGAGAAAGAAAAGAAAATGAGAAAAGAAAGAATAAAACTACAGTATGAAAAGAGAAAACATAGGAAAAGAAAGGAGGAAAAAAGTTATGAAAAAAGAAAAAAAGAGGAAGAACCAAGAAATAATAGAAACATGGTGGAAACCAATAAGTAATGGAAGAGAAGGAATGTAAAGATAGAAAGGAGGAAAGGAAAGTTGGTTGGTTGTTGGGTTTTATGGCATGTCAACCATATATAAAAGGGGTTAGCTCCCTTCCCCCCCAAAAAAAATAACTCTCTTCTTGTCTATCACGACAAACCCTCTTATTCTGAAAATGCCCTGTTTGATTGGTCAAGACGATTCTCCTCGACCAATCAACAGACACTTAATTTTGGCAGGCTGAATAAAAAAAGCCCTATTCTTACTCTTTTGAATCCGTTCATAGTCCAGTCAACAAGTAAGAAAGATTTCTCCTTAATTTGAATGTGACGACTTGAGAATCTGAACATTTCAGGGGCCGTCTATTTTTTTACGTTAAATAACTCTTTTATTAGTTAGACTTCCTAAAGCCACACACACAATCAGTTTTGCAAGACTTTTCTGTATCATTGTTCAATTTAACAGTATTAATACAATTTTTCCTTTATCTCTGTCTTCTGTGTCTTCACTCTTTTTTTTAGCATTTTTACAACTTCGGCAAGCGACGACTGAACTGTTCTCTTGTTAAATCTCTTTAACCGTCATTGGGTCATTTTATTCCAAAATCGTACTATGTTTTGCCGATTTATTTTCTAGGGGTATATTTTGTAAACAAATAGTCTGTAAACGATGGTTTTTATTTAACGCATAGATTGGCCCTGACAGGTACTACCACTCCTCCGGGTCAGAGTGGACCTGGGAGTAGTGGTACCAAAGGGGTGACTCCACAGACTCTCAAGGTCCTAAGTTGAGGCCTTATCACTGGATTCAGTTTTGTGGCATACTCAGAACGGTTGAGAAGATAGCTTGCGTACTTGATAGGTTTGGGAAAATAGGGTAGGGATAAAAGAAAGTAGAAACGGATGTAAAAGATGGATTTTGAAACAGTGGTTTGGGGTGTGAGCAAACATTTTGCCCAAGGGTGTCAGAGGCAGTTTTGTGTAGTGTTCGGGACAAATGCTATTTAAACCATTGATGATACCAGGTACTATCAGGTCAGAGTAGACATAGGAGTAATGGTAACTAAGGGGTGACTCTATGCTCTCAAATTAGGGTCACAACACTGGATACACTTTAAGGTCATACTGAGGACCAAAACAGAAATGGCCAAACGCAATAATGGAAGCAAAAATAGAAAGAAAGACAAAGAACATGATGAAAAACAAAAAAAAACAAACGAAATTAAAAAAGCAAAGAAAAACTAAAATGCCACACCATAGAGTGCATACCTGCACCATGGTTCAACAGTTCCTTTTAATTCAGTTAACTCCAATCCAAAATCAATCTCACAGCATTGTAATCATTATTTAAAGTTACTGCATTGGTAACAGCTAAGAAAAACAAAACTAGGTAAAAAAAAGTCGCAAAAAAATAAATTCATTGTAAAATATGAACGGAACAAAAATAGTACAGTTTCTGCACTTTTACGTAATAGAAAGGTTAAGTGTCGAATTCTCACTCTTTTAAAGGTTAATATGAGGTATGAACAAAAGTGATTTTTATACTAGCAACTATAAATTAATTGTGACTTTTTATTTCCAAATTTGCCCAATTTGAGACTTTTATTGCCCAATTATTTATCCTGTGACTTTATAATAAAACAGTACAGGTGAAAAAAGTTTACAGATCTGGACGAATTGGAAAACTAAGCGAAACAAAGTCAAGACTCTGCTCCTCAAATAACGCATCACTATGGATGCCTATTATTATGAATATATTTTATTGGGATGCTGTGTATGTACAGATTCATATTTATTTTAGTTCATCTCATAATAATCCAGATTATTTAGAGTTTCCTCCCCCCTGGAAAGTCTGTGGCGCTTTCATGCTGCATCTAACTGGTTTATAAGGTTTAAATCCAGGATCATCCTTCAAGACTGGTTGCCGATATCGGTGAGAGAATTCAGTCTTACCTATTTTAACCATTGCCACGAGGGGTGAAGATACTTATCTCTCAGATAATAAATTTGAGAAAATACCCTGACCTCTCCCCCCTTTACGTAAAAGCATATTTAAATCTATTACGTAGATCCAAAACTTTATTGGATCTGTAGCTGAAAGTGCATACAGGTGTGTACAGTTTGATTTAACACACGTTACACTGATGATGATGATGATGATGATGATGATGATGATGATGATGATGATGATGATGATGATGATGATGATGATGATGATGATGATGATGATGATGATGATGATGATGATGATGATGATGATGATGATGATGATGATGATGATGATGATGATGATGATGATGATGATGATGATGATGATGATGATGATGATGATGATGATGATGATGATGATGATGATGATGATGATGATGATGATGATGATGATGATGATGATGATGATGATGATGATGATGATGATGATGATGATGATGATGATGATGATGATGATGATGATGATGATGATGATGATGATGATGATGATGATGATGATGATGATGATGATGATGATGATGATGATGATGATTTGTGTGTCTTTGAATCATGTGGCCATACGACAGTTTCCCATTTTTTTATGCAATCCTTTGCATTAGTGTCGTACTATGCAAGATCTTCCAAGCTGCACCGGTTGGGCAGACAAGGTAGTGTTGTATCGTATGGTTCTCCTCTCCAAGATGGTTGGGTCAGTTTTGTAGCCCCATCTACTCATAGCAACTTTTGGCTAAGATCAAAGTGTAGTATCTGTTCCGATGGTTGCTGCACCCCATATACTGGTATTGTCTTGGCCTTCGGGGCTTGATTTATGCTGGTCTATGGGTCTGTCCTGTGCAGTTCTAGGAGATCCACTCTCCCAGGCTTCGCCTCCCCTCTTTGGGGAGGAGTAAGTTTATTGCTTACTGTCTGAGGCGCCCCTACCGGGGAATGCCGACGGGGCTGCCCAGGCAATTTTTAAACCCCACTTTCCCGACCCGACCTTGGGTCACATCTTACTTGTGGGAGTAAGATAAAAACTGGCCTTGTGCCTAACTCCTGGAGAGAAGTAAATCCATACTCATAGCAACTTTTGATTGCTTCATTCCCATTCTCAGGTGGTTTAGTCTTTTCCACTGGAGCCAGGGTGCCTCTGAATAATGATGATGATGACGATGTTGACGATGATGACGATGACGACGATGATGATGATTATGATGATGATGATGATGATGATGATGATATCAAAATTCTTGCATTATTCTCCAAGAACTTAACAAAAATGCAACAAAACTGAATCTCGGACGTTTTGGTCAGCTATTTTTTCAAGCCCCTCTTCCCTTGAATAAATAGGCCTTTTTGGCCAACACATGAAATAAGTAAAACATCAATTAAAAAAATCAATTAAACTTCAATTAAAAAGTAAAAGATTAAAGCAGCTTATTTCATTTGTGTATAAAATTACACCAGTTGAACATTTTAATTGCATACAACACTGGCATCTTTGCATTCAACAGTAATTACTCATCACCTGATCAGGTCAATTGCGTTTTTTTTATCTCGTTGTGTATAAAATTAAATAATTTGCTTTATTGTTTCAAGTAACTTCCAACAGTATTTACATAAGCCTCATATCACCATCAACTTCCATTGTTTGTTACTATATAATCAATAAAAGTTTGCTCAGTTAATTTGCGAGACTTATGACCAGCCCAGAATATGGTATATATTTATATATATATATTTGTATTATTGTCAGATACTGACTCACATCTGTGGCGCTTGATATGATAAGGATAATGATGATGGTCTGAAAACTTTTTGAAGAGATGAAGATTACTGGTTAGACTAGTGTTTTTTTTTAGGGGTCATCTCTGGATTATTGCTAATTGCCAATGATTAACACGAAGGCATTTGTACTCAAAATATACGTTGTTTGTTATCTTTGGCACATTATTCGGAAAGAGAGAGAAAGAGAGAGAGGAGGGAGAGAGAAAGAGAGAATCTACTAGTGGCGGTTTTCAACAGTTTGCATTTTAACAAGTGCGTTCTGCTTCACCTTTAAATGAATTATCAGCTCCCAACATGCTAATTGATGCTTCTGTTTTATTTCTTCAGTTCTGTGTTCCCATTCTTGTCAGTGTTTAACTTTTAAACGCTTGACAACTCTTACTTCCTATATACACCCCTTCAAGGCCACCTCGATATACAATATTACGTTTCGGAATTTTTTAGATGAGGATTGATAATTTATATTATTTGGATCATTCGGACTACTGTTCACATCTTATATGTTATTCTTTCACATCAGCCGAAACATTGGGAGAATAACATCAAAGATGAGAACAGTAGTTCGAATAACTCAAATAATACAAATCATGACACCATATCCAGATGATATATTATAAGTCATTCAATTTTTTTTACTATTGAGTCAGCCCTTATAAAGGCCCAAAAGCCACTCGAGTATAAGGGTCAATGAGATGGATAGATTGTCAGTTGATTCGTGAAAAATATTATGAGCGGATTGAAAATGACGAATGAAATGAACAAAATGATCAAATAAAGGTTTTTAATAAATTTGTCTAGATAAGATTCGTCTTGTTGGGTGATACCCATTTCTCACCTTTTCACTCAATTTTGTGAAAATTAATTGAATAATTTTAAATCCCTTATCACGCTTATATAGCATTACTCTTAATTCACTGCCAGACAGATGTGACACCATACGACTAGGGCTAAATAAATAATTTGTTCTGATTAGCCAGTAAAAATAATGAAGTTAGTTCAAATAGAAAATAATATACGATAGAACAATCCAGAATTATATGAATTTGAACATTTTCTTTCAATTTTATTAATTAAGTAAAGATTTAATTTTTCAATATTTATCACCAGTTCTACAGAGTAAATAAAATACTTTTTACTCAACGTGATATTCTTTTCGTTAATAGTAACAAATAACATTTTCAGTTCACAGAGTAAATAGAATACCTAAATCTCGTCTTTAAAGATGAAATAACCAGTTAGTTCATTCATCGTAGACTGGGAATGAAGAAATAAATCGAGACAAATTGATAGATATATCGGTGTTATTTATGATGTACAGAGATTTTGAGCTAGCAAGCAAAGTGGGAAAACCATTCGTAGCTCGATAAGGGAAGTGACAGGAAGATTGATTAATTAATGACTCTATATCTCTCTCTTTGTGGTTAAGTAGTAAAGTTAGATTACTTTTTTTTTTATCTTGCCTCACTTTTTAGCGAATTGCTGGAAATGTACAGATACAATACTCTAATTACATAAATTTGTACATGATAAAAAATATGAAAATAAATAATGAAAATAAAATAGAGATTTTGTATCTGTATGCCTGTAACCCAAACTACGTTACAGTTCTTAAAAATATTACTTCAAATTCTCATATTTTTATTTTCTAAATATAGAGAAGAATTTAATACTAGCAAATATATGTACACATGTATTTGCTAGTATTGCAAACTAACAAACAAAAATATTCCACTAATAGACTTTTATTAAAGGAAAGTAGAAAAGAATTTACGAAAATGAAATGCAAAATGGTAAAAGTAAAATATTTAATATAGGAAAAACGAAATGGAAAATGAAGAACAAAAAACGAAACGAGAAAAAACAAAACAAATTCAAATAGGAAAAAAAGGAAAAAATAAAAAAACAGATAATTAGAGAAATTTTTTTCCAAAAAACTTAAAAGCAAAAGTAGATGGAAGAAAGTTGGGAAAACGTTTGGCAAAATTACAAGAAAAATATAAAGAACTTATATACACTAGGTTGACCGGTGTAAATTACATGGTATTTGAAATTTCATTTTCTTCTACGCATAAGAGGGTATATATCAATATATGGTTACATAAAGAAGTTTGCAAAATGTCTTGAAAATTTCAATAAAAACATTGGTTATCTCAATACTTTACTTATTATATTACTTAGTATGACTTAACACAGCGAATATATATACTGGCATGTGTAGTAAGGGAAAAAGGACAAAGATGGAATAAACTAACAGTCAGTAAAGTTAAGATCGCCCATCTGCTGCTGATCATCTCTATTCATTAAGAAAAAGATAGATAGTTATAGAAGAAAAATAGAAGGACTAAACTAACAAGCGGTTAAAGTGTGACACACATAACTAGGTATGTTGTTACTAGCCTGTATATATTTCTTATAAAATTAAGTCAGCCAGATTTCATAATTTAGGCCTAAATAGCATTGCATTTTACATGTCGATATTTGATTCTACCTAGCCACTTTGTCTTTTTTCCTTCCAACATATTCTTCAGTATACCGAACTGTGTTTCGTTTCAGTTTGTTTGAAAAAAAATATTGAACCATCAGTTTATTTATTTCATTATTGGATTGATTTACCAATGGGATTAAATCATCGAACTTCATCTAATAATTAGAAAAGAGAACTGTTTGCTTTCTGAATACCTAGAAAAATAATTCATCTTTATTCGGTGAATTAGCAGTAAGATATTTTACCCATCATTGTGACACTATTTTACCCACTTCTTTGTGTTACATGTAGCACGCATCAAACTCGCACGTCTATTTATTTCTCTTCCTTTCATGTTCGGTTGTTCTTTTATAAAATTTCGTTTGACTTTTGCCTCTTTTTAATCGTATTTGTTCATGCCATGATTTTCACTGGTATCATATTTCATATACCAAATATACAGTTGATTTTTGGAACATCATTACACAATATTAATTATGTCATAAATTTTATATTTTACTGACTATATATATATATATATATATATATATATATATATACAGGGTGTTTCAAAAGTCTTGGGAACATTACAAATGCGTATATCTCATGAACTATTCCAGGTAGAAAAATTAAACTGGTGCCATTTTAAAGCTTGCTTAATCAAGTTTTTGGTCATACTAATGATTTTCATGTTATCTTTCCAGGTGCAGTAATGGCGTTCTCTAAACAAGACAAGGCATTTTGCGTCCTCCAATTTGCAAAGACTGAATTGTGGACATGTGTTCAGCGTG
Source organism: Sepiola atlantica (assembly GCA_963556195.1). Taxonomy (NCBI): domain Eukaryota; kingdom Metazoa; phylum Mollusca; class Cephalopoda; order Sepiida; family Sepiolidae; genus Sepiola; species Sepiola atlantica. The sequence continues at coordinate 162,176,387 of OY744520.1, read as the reverse complement.
CATTTCGCAGGAAATTTAAAAAAGAAGCCCCTGAAAGGAAATCCATTGTCAGATGGCATGCTAAATTTGTGAAAGATGGGTGTTTGTGCCCAAGTAAGCGAACAGGTCGCCCTTCAACTTCAGAAGATGCAGTTGAGCAAATTCGGACAGCCTTTCAGCGGAGCCCCCGTAAATCAGTGAGAAGAGCCAGCAGGGAACTTCAGCTTGCTCCAGCAACTGTCTGGCGTGTCTTAAGGAAACGACTGCAAATGGTACCTTACAAGCTCAAGTTGGTCCAAAAGTTGAAGGACACTGATAAGCCACTTCGCCGTGACTTTTGCATTGCAATGCAAGAGAAGTTGGAAGATAACGGCTTTGATGACCGGCTTGTTTTTAGTGATGAGGCGACCTTCCATCTGAATGGCAAAGTTAACAAGCATAACACTCGCATATGGGGTACTGAGAATCCTCATGAACTTCTTGAGCACGAGCGAGATTCACCAAAAGTGAACGTGTTTTGTGCAATTTCCAAGAAAGGTGTCTATGGACCGTTTTTCTTTGAAGAGGCAACTATCACTGGTGAATCCTATCTCAACATGCTGGAAGACTGGTTAATGGCTCAGTTGGAACAAGCAGAATCTGATGACTTCATTTTTCAACAAGATGGTGCACCACCACACTGGAGTCTTAGAGTAAGGCAGTTTCTTAACACAAGGCTGCCTGGTAGATGGATTTGGAGATCTGGGCGAGGTGATGACGTTCTCATGCCCTGGCCTCCTAGGTCTCCAGATCTTACCCCGTGTGACTTTTTCCTTTGGGGCTTTGTCAAGCAACAAGTCTATGTGCCGCCCCTTCCAAGAGATATTGACGAACTAAAGGCTCGAGTAACGGCAGTTGTGGGAACCATTGACGTCAAGATGCTGGAACGCGTTTGGCAGGAAATGGACTATCGACTAGATGTCTGCCGTGTGACGAATGGTGCTCATATTGAGCAACTTTGAAGATTCCCCACAAAACTTGAAACTTTAACCTTTCCAACGGTACCAATTTCATTTTTCAACTCCTTATAGTTTTTGAGTTATTAAAAATCGTTATGTTCCCAAGACTTTTGAAACACCCTGTATATATATATATATCATTAAATACTATAGACAAATTCTGTCTAGATACTTTTGTTCTGATCATTTCCAATTTTCTAATGAATTTTCTTGTTTCTGGCAGGAACTGGCCCAGAAATCTTTACTGATGACCATCCCTAATGATGGATCCTGATGGAGCAGAAAGCACTCGTGTAAATAGCGATTATGGAAGATACATCGGCCAGTTTCTCGCCAGTAATCAACAAAATTCATTAGAAAATTGAAAAGGATTAGGACAAAAGTATGTAGACAGCATTTGCCTATAGTATTTAACAAAATATGTTTAAAGGAAGGAATGCTGCCCAAATATACATAAGTTCCAAATACATTCATTGAACCCTTTCGATAGTCTTATGTTTGCTGCCTGCTTTCTCTAGGAAAAATAGAACTTAAATTCCCCTTACTCACATGATAATTCCCAGTGGCCGTGGGGATAGAGCGATAGCTTGCAGAGTTCATGCTGACTCTGTGAACTGGGTTCGTGCTTTCCAACCGTCTGAAATTGTCACTTCCTCCACTGATGACGGCAATAAGCTTGAAACGCTCACGTATATAAGTAATAATAATTTAATGATTATTTATAAATATTGTTATATATTTAAGTGTGTGTGATTTCTTTATGGCCAACTGCATTATAGCAACAGAAATATTCGCTTATAAAAAATTAAATATTTTTCAATTTCGATGCAATGAATTATATTATTAGCAGATATTTTATTAAGTAGAAATGAATTTGTCAAAAGTTTTGTCTAAAAAAGACAAAAACAAAAATTTCTAAAAAAAAAAAAGACGGAGAGGTATATGGAATTCCAACTGAAGCAGTCAATGAGCAACAGATCGCACACAGAGGTCGATTGAGAAAGTGACTCATTCACACATATAAAACAGAATACATAATTACATACATATTAGCATGAACTTTGGATATGAAAACACTTCTGTATGTGTGAGTGTGCCACTTTCTCAATTGACATCTGGAAATCTGCGGTTTTGGCTTCCTCTCTGATTTCCGGTCATATTTCGCATCCACATACCTCCCCACCCATTTCTTTAGAAATTGATCTTTTTAAGAACATTTTTATTCATAGTTTTTAGACAAAGTTTTCGACAAAATATATTAAATAATTGCTTATTGCATCCCATTAAAACATGTTTTAATTTTAATAGGTTGATACCTTTAATAAATAAGTTTATTTTGTTACGTTAAGACATTTGACTCTGAAAAGACCGTTAGATTGAAACCTTGGCAGTGTCATGTAAGCAATATATAGTATTATCATAACTGCTCTACCTTTCATATTATTAAGCACTTTTCTGATTCAATACATACTATTTAATGAATTTATCACAAACAACCACATTTGGTAGTGTCCTCCTCATTTCTATTTATATAAAGTATAAAGTTAGGGTTAGGTATGTTTACATATTTGTATGTACAGTATTCACTCTTAAACTAATTAAGCGCTTATTCTGAATTTTGGAGCACAGCTGCTAGGCGTAAGGGTGGATAATGTAGGCTATATTTAGTTTTATTTAGTTTCATACAAAATAGGCCAAGGTGAAAATGCAGATACCTCTGACTTTGATGAAATTTTAACAATAGGTATTAAATATCAATTAATAAATATTCCTTAAATTTCAGTTTCTTTCGAGTATTTAAAGAGTTTTTAAGGGCATAATATAGGCACAACCTCTCATTTGAAAATTCAAATATTTCAGATTTGAATTAAATTTGATCCATAGTCATCAGACTCTAATTATGCAAGATTTCCTGAATTTCAATTTTATCTTAAGACTTCTTAAGCTTAAGCCTTAAATTTTAGAGATTTTCTAGAATCAAAATCATGTAATGGATTTTGATCAAAATTGGAATAAAGATTCTAGAAAACGTTTAGTAACACTTATTATTATATCTTGATTTTAATATACCTAAGGGAGCTTTAAAATAGTGCAAAACTGTTTTCTTTAAGAAATTAATTTTACCCATTCTGGGACGGGTATTTTACTAGTACATATATATATATATATATATATATATATATATATATATTTGAATCATGGCCGCCAACACCACCAGGGCGGAGAGACGTTTTATCAAGTAACAAAGAAATAAGTTTGGTTATTCTTGTTTTTGATAAAAAAATTTAAAAAATGACTCAATAACTGGTCACCTCTGAAGACCGAATTTATTCCGAAATATAAGATTAATGTAAAAATATATATATATATATACATATAAATTAATCTCGCATTGTTAATGGCTTACATATCAATTTTGTTAATATATATATATATATATATATATATATATATATATATATATATATATATTCTTTTCCTTCTTCTTCTTTCTTTACTGAACAACTAAAAGTCAGACTTTTTTTCTTAGTCCGATGAGATCATAGTTTTAATGGCTACCGATCGAAACATCGCCATGGCAGTGTCGCTTTTGTACATGTTTGTATAAATAAAAATATGAATATATATATATCACAAAATAATAATGTAATGTAATTATACAATTCAAAGTTATATTCACCCAAGAAAAAGACACAGACAGACGTTAACTTGTTTCATAATTTTATATATTTAGATTCACGTGCTGCAATTGATAATTTCCCAGCAAAGGCAGCTGAAATTCTGCCGTCACTTTTCATTTGATTACATGCAGAACAACTGACTATGCAAAGCAATTACTCAAGGCATGTGCATAATCCAAGTGCGTTTAGACCGGAAACAAGATCTAAATCAGTACACATTAAGTACTCACAGTTTCATAACAATTGAATTGAAATTAAAATCCCCCCCCCCCTCAAAAGAAAGCCAACAACTCTTAAACTAATGTTGTTTGGTAATAATGGAAAATAGCAAGTAGACAGAATTTGATTGAAGTTTATAGAATTGTAGTCTTATCAGTAGTTTGTTTGCTTAGAATGGAGTGAGAAAGAGAGGGAGAAAGAGAGAGAGAAGGAGAGAGAAAGAGAAAGGGCGAGAGAGAGGGGGGAGAGAGAGAAAGAGAGAGAGGAAGAGAGGCGAATATAGGGAAGAAGAAAGAGAAAATGAGAGAAAGAGAGAGAGGGGGAGAGAGAGACAGAGAAATAGAGAAAGAAAGAGATAATGAGAGAGAGAGAAAGAGAGAGAAAAAGAAAGAGAGAAAGAAAGAAAGAGAGGAAGAGAAAGAGAGAGGGGGTTAATCAAAAATACTCTCTTCATTTCTTTTACTAAAGGCAGCTGGAAGTTATGCGTATAGAACATAAAAGGATTGCATAAAGAATTTATTTCCTTAGATTTTTGCACTGCTTCAATAGATTTGAGAAAGTTAAAAAGCCATTACATCATACATCATCATCATCATCATCATCATCATCATCATCATCATCATCATCATCGTGCAAATCAAAGCAAACAGTGTTAGCTGCGTCATCGAATCTCTATGAGAGGCTTCGTCTGTCAGTCTGTCACACTTCAATTTAAAATACCTTTTCCATCGCTAAACATGCAGATTGAAAGGACGCATCTTATTTTAGATACATCCAATCATCTCTAGAAGAGGCTCGGTCGGTCTGTCAAGCTCATGTGAAACAATATTTTCTCTGATCTGTTACGCTTTAGTTTGAAATGAAATTTTAGCTGGTATGTCACGATTAGTTTTGATATTGTATTTTATATCTGTTTGACATCTCAGCTTGTCCTGCTACTAAACTTGAAGGAGAAATCCTTCTAGACTAAGGCAAGTTAAAATTTTTTATCCCAATCCAGAGTGCCCCTTTTTGGGGAGCTGGATTTTCCTCACCGACCGTGTGTCGAACTCTGCCCTACTGGGGAGGCAAGTAAATAAGGGCATCTCAGATTTTCACCATGTTGCATACATTATCTCGTAATGGCTGAACTGGCATGGAATCAATGACTACAAAAGATGGAAAACCTTTGGAGATTATTTTATCGAATGGCAAACTTCTAGCTGGCTGGTTGTTGCTTCATAATTTCGAAGGATGTTTTACCATTTCGTTTTGGTAGGCAACAGTTGAATCCTGTATAACTACCTGTTAGCTCTGCCCTATTTACTGGCCTCTTTACGATGCCAAATTTAGACAAAGGATCGGTTTTGAATATGGGCAAAATCCAGCTCCCCAAATCGGGGAATTTTGATAGGATTAAAAAATAGTTGTATAATCCTCTCACACACCGGCACCGGCACGAGTGAGGGTGCTTCAAGCAACAGATAATAAATCCATCTCCCCATCCCTAAAAGGAGGTAATCGCTGTGAGGATGGCTTCCAATTTGATCCTAGCCCGAGATGTTTTTCACTGATTGACTATATCAAATACCTTCTATCCTTTATCCTTGCTGCCACACCCGGGGAGGTGCTGACCAGAGCTCTCTTTATTGCCTAGACATCCAAATTCTGCAGTAGATAGATAGACTGGCTCGGATTATGTGTGTAAAATTTTGCTGACTAATACTCATAAATATTAAAGTCATAAAAAACGATATGCATCTTCATGTTCCGCTAAACGTTCGTTTTCAATTTCCATATTTCCAGAAGGCTACAACGTGGTCATCGTCAAATCTGATGTCAAAAACACTTGTCATAAATCGTCCTCAAATTTTATTCATTCCATTCATTATTTTCAATCCTCTCATAATATTCTTCATCATTCAACTGATAACCTATCCATCTCATTAACCCTTATTCTCGAGTGCCTTTTAGTCTTGATATGTGGTGATTCATTAGTAAGAAAATCTGTATATATATATATATATATATATATATATATATATATATATATATATATATATATATATGTATATATATATATATATATAAGATTTGTTTTTTTATAATGTGAGATGATCTATATAATTATTTTCACAATCAAACAATGCCACAGCTCACACAAACCATGAAAGCCACAGACGTGATGAGCCCAAAGTAAGGCGAAACTCGAGTCTAGGACTTCCGGTCTGTGGCTTTCATGGTTTGTGTGGGCTGCTGCGTCGTTTGATTGTGGAAATAATTATATATATATGTATAAGTAGGTAAGTGATGAGAATCAAAATTGTGAAGAGTGCAATGTCTATTAAATCATCAATTTTTCAAAACAAGGGGTTTTATATAAGAGAATTATTTTATTATTCCTTCCTTAAACCACGGCTTTTCAATACTAACCTACCCGGCGTTGCCCAGGAATAAAAAACAAAACAAAAACAAAAACGTTTATAAAGAAATTTGTTTATTATTGTTATTACTGAAAACGAGTTCTCACACTGGTCATCATCAGTGATTACTCACTGATAATAACCGGTGGGGTTTCCTGGAGTCTGGGTGATAACAAGTCTCTCCAGATTTCCAGTATTCTCCACCTCTCATGATAACAATTGCAAATGACTTTGCATTATTGCAACAGCCGCTTACCATTGATTTCTTGCTGGCATCGACCATTGACCTTCTCTGAGATTTGGGTGGCAATAAGCCTCCCCAAGGTCCCAGTACTCTCCACACTCATCCAGTGGAGGTTTGGTTAGTGCTCTCCCTCCTCGGTCTTTCCATACTCCTTGACCCTTCATGACTATTTTGTGTGGTATCAGCCGAGGCTGATGCTTTTATATTTTTTTTCGAGGGGGGGTGGGGCACAGTTTATAATATTTCTTGCAGTTTCAATTCCCTTGAGTTCATGTAGTATTCCTTCCATCTTTTTGTTTTACTTCTGTTGCGGTTTCCATGTGGCTGGTTAATATTTGTAGTTTATGTGGATTGATGGTGGTGGTATTATTATTATTATCATTATTATTATCATTATTATTATCATTATTATTATCATTATTATTATCATTATTATTATGATGATGATGATGATGATGATGATGATGATGATGATGATGATGATGATGATTCTTCATTTATAATTTACTAGCAGGACGTGTGTAAATTACACAATATCTTTATTTTACTTTCATTTGTGTCTATGTTGTCTTCTTTTTGTTCATCATCAACATTAATATCTACCAAAATATAGTTATATATTTTTTTTAAATGTCATAGATTAACACACATGCGCAATAATGTTTTTCTTTTATTTTCTTTAAATATGTTGTTACTGTTAAAGGTGACTCATATAATTTTTTCCAACAACATTTTAAGTAAAGTGAAAAAATAAAACTATGAAATAAAACTAAATAGGCCTCCAGAGCACTGCCGAAATCCAATCAAGATTCATTCAGCAGATTGTTACCCCCCCCCTTCCTCCCTTGTTCGGATTCAGAGGTAAGTAGTGCCGGTTCTGGTTTATCCTCAACTACATACTACTCTACTCCCTTCAAGAGGTATTCTTACTTTTTGATTGCGAGAAACACTACTTCATGGCACTCAAAAAAAAATTTTCCCACCATTTTGGTTCTTCTTGAGATTTCGGGATGGGGACTGTTTTTAACTTTCCACTCCACCCCAGGAACTAATTGTAATGGTCAGTATGTGAAAAAGCCATATGGTCTTCTAGTAGTGTATTGTGTATGTTGAGTGTAAAGGCATGGGAAAGGCTAATTACATTTTCAAAAAAGAGGGTGAAGAGAGGGAAGGAAAGAGAGAGAGAGGGGGAAGGGGAGAGAGATTACGACAGTGTTATAATTCTTTAAATATTTACCTTGTTTTATGAAGTAACAGATTTGGTTCAATGGATCTTTAAAAGATCCCAATATCTATAAACCATGAGTGATAGCAAGTGCTACTTATTCTTTTTTAAGTAAATTTTCTGCCTGTATTTCAAGGCGTTCTTCCCTAAAAGCACTGATGACACTGACGTCATAATTAATAATATTTTTAAAAGATCCTTTTTTCCGTTGTATTTTCATTTTTATATTTTTTAGAAACTTGTAACATAAACCGAGTGTAACACATGGATCTGTAGTACCCCCTCCCCGTAAGGACATTCTATAAAAATAGAGATTAAATAATAGTTTTACATTTGGATATGAAAATATTAAATAAATGAATAGATAAAAGCCTAAGTGTAGTTTTGAGTATATATATATATATTTTGAATATTTGGTCAGGGTTTACTTGTAGAGGGAAGTATCCTCATGTCAGGTTGTCCTGACAAACCCTTGTACAGAGAGACCAAAAACACTCGAGGATAGTGTCTAGTAAGTAATTATGTGTGTGTGTTAAAGATTGGAATTTATTTTCGACATTATATTATGTATGATGCTTCTTTTTTATGAATATTTTTCTCCTTGTGATTTTCTATGTTTATTTGTAGACCGATGGACTGTATTAACCGTTAAAAGACAATTTACACAAATACAAGTAAGATGCCAATTAAAGATTGTGCATCGAATAGTTTCATAAGTTTTAACAACACCTGACTTTGTAGAAAATTGCAAAATATGCCATTTTGGTTGTGTTTGCATCTTTAGTGGACAAAACATTGTTTTCTAGAAAAATCTGCTTCAGTCAATATTATCCGTGCATGAATTCAATTTCAAATTTTATGGAAAACTAATAAAACAATTTTGCGAAAATAAGAAAAATAACTGGATCGCAGAAAAAAAACAATAAGTCCTTTCCAATTAACATCGGGAAACCAGCAAAAAGAAAAACCACAACTAGAAGAAAATGAAGATTGATATTAGAATAATATCGAATAATCATTTCTTTTTTGGGGATTTTCTTTGCAGTTTTAGTTATGTTTTCTATAAAGGAAAGTCGTAATTCTGTGTGCGTCCGGCTATAAGTCAGAAACCACATAAGATAAACTTTCAAACTTTACATCATTGGATACAATGTGACGCTACCCATGTTATGGTAAAAGAAAATATTGTAATATTTATTTCGTTGGGGTCAACATAGACCAAATTTGTACACGGGGAGGGGAGGGGAGGGAAGGGGAGGGGAGGATTACTTTTTTTTCATTCTTATTAGTAGTTACTTTAAAGACAACATTGAAATTAGGTTAAACAGTCAGTCAGCTTCCCTTTTCTTTCTGGCTTTCTTTATTCTTTCTCTTATATCGTACCAGTTTCCAGAGAGAGAAAGAGAAAAAGGGCAGTCTGGGGAGAGGTTCAGAGAGAGAGAGAGAGAAAGAAAAGCACGGTCAGAGAGAGAGGAGACAGTCAGAGGAAAAGGTTGAGAAAGAGTGGGAGAGTCGGAGAGAGTTGAGAGAGAGGGGGCAATAAGATGGGGATTAAGAGAGAGAGAGAGAGAGAGAGAGAGGTGGGGAGGTTTAGAGAGAGAGAGAGAGGCAGTCGGAGAGGTTGAGAGAGAGAGGGAGCAGTCGGATGAAGGTTGAGAGAAAGAAAAATAGAGAGAGAGGCAGTAGGAGGGAGGTTGAGAGAAAGAGAGAGAACAGTTGGATGGAGAGAGGTATACAGAGAGGGGGAAGTCGGAGAGAGACGTTCAGAGAGAGAGAGAGAGAGATAGAGATAGTGAGAGGGATAGAGAGAGAGAGAGAGATGTTCTACTCACCTTTTTAACTCTATTTTGTTATCAATGCTTTGAGCAACGGCGAGTAGAATTGCTAGTTAAATATAATCTAAAAAATGTTTAGTTATAAGTTGATTAGTTTTATATATCAGGTTGTAACGTAAGTTCTGTCCGATTTTTAAAGCTCAGTACAACAATAAAAAAACACACTATCAGATGTATTTACTCGTTAATGTAGTCCCCATTTTTTTATATGACCCCTTTCCATCTATCAATCAGCTTTTTAATACTACGTTTATAACATTTCCATGGATTTGAACTGATTACTTCTTTTGAAGTAAGTCTTAATCCATATAAATGCCTTTGCAAACTTCTAAAGAGATGCTAATCTGTTGGTGCAAGGTTCAGAGAATATGGTGGGTAATGCATACTTTCTCAATATACTTTTCTAGGACGTATTTTGTCTTTTTGCAGCATAAGGTCTAGCATTATGATGATGAAGGATCCACAAAAAAATGAATATCTCCTAAAAATTTAATATGACTAGAAAATTGTGCATCCCTCGCCATATTTTCCGGATAATTTTACTGGATTTGAACGATTTGGCGATTCCATAGTCAGTGTTGATAACCATTAAGCCACCCGTACACTTCTTTTACAATAGGAAATTATGCTTCAGCATTACATAACTCAAATGGTTGATATGGTGTTAAACAACCAGAAGGAAAAAGAAAAAAAGAGATAAAAGTAAACAGAATTAATGTTAAACATAATTGTTTCCTTTACAGAAAAGAGCAATGCTAGATTGTGTAGTGACTTTAGTTTTGTTTGTCTGTTTAACGACAAATCAACCCGTTTTCAGGTTATTTATAGCCGAAGTGCAATAATACCTATATGCACACGAGTCGTTATATACAATTAATTGGACCACGAGTTTATATTACATGCTATAGTTTGTTTGGAAAGCAAGAAAGCTGAGGAAAATGTAATAATAAATATCTACTAGATTATTATAACATGTACTGCATAGAAAAATAAAATGGAACAAGGAATAAACGAAGACCAAATATAAGGGAAAAGGTCACATCAAGCCTAGTGGAAGGAATGGATATTTTTGCCTCTGCTTTATTGGAAGCTTATTCATATTCTTTATTCCATTACATTTTTCTTATGCAATCTGTCGGATTTGCATTTTTACATTCTATAGCATGTAATAGTAACACGCTGAAGATGGTCAAAGATTGTATCAGTTTAAGTTTTATGTTCATAACACCAGATGAAGATACGAGTTGAAAAGACATGAATAATAATAATAATAATAATAATGGAGCATGAAGAAAGTCAATATAATACCAGTAATCGTAGGAGCACTAGGAACAGTCCCAAAATGCTGGAAAACAGACTGGGAGAAATTGGAATCAAAGGGATCACTAAGACCATACAAAGGACGGCAATGATGAAAACAACCGCAATCTTAAAGAAAATCCTTGAATGCGGAAACCAATAAGTATAAGCTACGAACGGTAACCAGTCACATGGAAGTTACAAAACCACAAGAAGAACCACCACATGAACCCAAAGAAACAGAAACTGCCAGGAATTTAATAAACTGCCCCATCCCTAATAAAATGATGGCACCAGCCTCATCTGATACGACAAAGAAATGTCGTGAAGAGTCAAGGACGATTAGAAGACCGAGAAGAGAGAGCACTAACCAGACCTCTGCTGGAAGAGTGCATTGAGTACTGGGACCTTAGGGAGGCTTATCGCCGCCCAAATCCCAGAGGAGACCCATGGCTGTTACCAGCAAGAAATCACTGGTTAGCGGCTGTTGCGATACCGCAAAGTACTTTGCAATGGTTATCGAAATGAGGTGGAGAGTATTGGAAATCTGGAGAGGTTTGTCGTCACTCAAACTCCAAGGAACGCCACCGGTTATCATCAGTGATCAATCACTGATGATGACTTCTGTGAGAACTCCTAGTGAATACAAATAATAATAATAATAATAATAATAATAATAATAATAAAAATCTACATATTAATACGATAGCGTGTGTGTTCGTGTGTCACGCTCCTAAAGAAATGCAATAAATCAACATCAAATAAATTGGATGGAGAGACTTGGAATCGAAAACGTAACATACCATCTAGCTGAAAAGCGGCGACTTTACCACTGACCTAACTAAATGGAGTTGTTAAATAGATCAAAATTTACTTAATTAAACTATTAACTGACCCTCTCTGTCGCTTCAGCGTGGAAGGAGGAGGGCATTGTGGAAGGCGGAGGAGACGCGGAAACGCTTACCAAATGGGCCGGTTTCAGGCTTACGATATTTATTTATCATTTATTTTTTTTAATATTTAAAATTTCTTCTCCTTCTTCTTCTTCTTCTTCTTCTTCTTCTTCTTCTTCTTCTTCTTATTATTATTATTATTTATATATTAATACGATAGAGTGTGTGTTATTTATTTTGTGTCATGATCTGACACTCCTATTTAAGATTTGCCCCTGACAACGGGGGGGGGGGGTGTAGAGTGAGGGGAGGGAGGGTGCGAGTTAGAGGGGAGTCGCGACCGATGCTGACTTCTGAAGAGACAGCTTTTGCCCCGGCAACGGAGTAATATAAATAAATATATATACTTCCATCCCGTCTCGCAAGATTTTGGTGAGTAAAATATGAGCAGTTTTTTTTATATTTTCATCATTCTATGTTTTATTTATATGAACATTTTTATTGTCGTTTTTATCATAGCGTTTCATGTTATTAATTAAATCGAAAGATAAGCGATACTCTGTGATGAGCCAGAAATTGACAACTTTACAGCAAAGGAGAAGCACATTTGAACTTAGAAATGAAATTAAACTATGAAAAAAAGAAAACAACACCCTTTTTTGATAAAGGAAACAACAAAAATTTCACAACAAAAAACGAACAAGAACGGTATTATTTAGTCAGATTCTTATATAAATACGTATATACTTAATTTTTTGAGTTCGATTTCAGCCAAGTACACTTCTGATGATCGGTGATGCGTGAAACTGCAATATTTCATCCTTAAATAACCCCTCTCTCTCTCTCTCTCTCTCTCTCTCTCTCTCTCTCTCTCTCTCTCTCTCTCTCAAGTAGTGGCTTTTAAAAAATATATAATAACATAAAAATCAACTTCTGAACATCAATTCCAAAACCAAACTGAATCAAGATGGCGGACCTTTGTATATATAAAGGTCTCAATATATTGTCAGAGGCGGCTTGATAAGAATGATAAATTTAATTTATCTCAAGACTTTACTGCAGTTTCATGACTATACATTGACAAGAATTGTTTTTAATATTCCTCTTCTATTCTGAAACGATGTGATGCATTTGAATGAAACATTTTCCACTGAAGTTCTTTCTTTTTTATTCATTAAAATAATATGCTAATGAATAAAAAATGCAATTGATTGATTGAATGTAGTTTTTATGAACTTGAGAAAGATCTTAACTCGAAATGGTTGCCATATTTGAAAAAAGAAAAGCTTTTTCTTCCTACCAACCATAAGCTATTATCCTGAGGCTGAGAGCAGAGTTAATGTTCAGTCTTATCTCTGCCATCCAAAACACATTCAAATTATGTCCTCAGGAACATTTCTCTATACTTCCTTTTAATTGGCTAATTCATACGACCCATCAACTAATCAAGATATGTCTAGAATCTGTCTCCAAGTCTCAGCAGAAGTCAACAAGTGCACAAACTGCAACTGCTTGACCTTTAGTTTGATCTTAAGACCTTAACATGATTGTAATAATAGCTTATATAGAGAGAGAAAGAAGGGGAGAAAGGGTGTAAATGTTCTTTTTCATTGTTTTGAAAGGATACTTATGTTCCGCATAGACAAAGAAGCAATGTTGACTCTAAAAAATATAGTCAGATTATTAATTCATTTTTACTTAATTTATTTAATTTACCGAATACACTATGGATTTGTCTATCTAAAACAATATTTGTGATCATCCACTTCCGGACCAGATATTGCAAAAACAGACCGGATTAAAACAAACATTAAAAAACCCCATCGAGATCAAGACCATATTTTAAGACAAACCTTTCAATATGTCAGCTTAAAAAGTAAATGAAAGATTATGATTACTTATTAGTTGATTGTAAATCTTACATATGCAAATTAAAAAAGATGGCCAACTTTGTTGGAGACAAAACCACATATAAGTTTAGATGCTATTTTAACACACTGACGAATTACATTTTTTAAATATAAAAGATAACACAACAAAAAAGGGAAACCTCACGGAAAAATATCTGCAAAATAGTAATTCATAGTGTAGTATCTGTTTTGTTCATTCATAGGCGGTCATCCTCCAAAAGGTGGGGGAATTAGTTTATGACCGATCGCCTGAGACGCTCTTACCAGGAGATGCTGAAAGGTTCAATCAGGCAATTTTTATAGGTAATTGTTTTCAGACATGACAGCCCTTGTGGTGTTTAGAAATAGTCAGAGCTTACATTAGGCTTTTGTGAGGAGCAAGGGAAATCACAAATACATTTTTATCCAGTTTTATAATAAAAGTTTAGTGTAGCTGTTCTGTTTGTTCTTAGGAGGTAATCCTTCCAGGCATTACCCCTTCAAAAAGAAAGGGAGATGGGGTTATCACCTGTCTCCTGAGGTGTTCTCATCAGAAAATTCTGACAGGTTTGATCAGGCAATTTTTATAGGTAATAGTTACCGGCTGTAAATGTCCTTGTGGCGTTTTGAAATGGCCACATCCCACATTAATCTTGATCACACGTTCAGCCCACATGTGGTAGGAGCAGGAAAATAACATTTATAATTTATATCTTGCCTTCGTGTTGCATAGTCTTAAATTTCTCGTACCTTCTCTTCTTCGTCATGGAGGGGCGCCGTTTCGATGTCGTCTAGTGGTTGAGTTTCTTTCTTCGTCTCTGTACTGCCGTGAACATCGCCGTCCGCTGTGTCTACAACAAAAACCTTCCCAACAAAATTCACGAGGCAACAATCTTTTACTTTGATTTTGTTTTTTTCAGGCGTCAGTCTACCGTCGATCTTGGAGATGTTTCACCAACGTTAAGGGAGAGACCAAATTACTACTCTATCGTAGTTAATTCCTAGCTTAAGTCCATAGCCATTCGAGGAGGGGGAAGAAGGAATCTCGTGCCTGTATTCTCTTAGGGAATTTAATTCCCTAATCATGTTGAAGACTACATAGAGAAATCGTCCGTTCGGCTTGCTTCCAAAACCCAGACTGGCAAAACTCTGTTTCCCACACAAAAGCCTGTGATGTCACAGAACCCCTATGCGCAGGTCCACCTTGACCTTTGACCTGAGGTTTCGTCAACGTGGTGGCCCTGTCAACATTTGTGAGCTCCAACTGTGAGAACCAGTTTATTTTGCACTCGGTTGTACGGGTTCACCCGCACTAAATCACGCAGGCCAAACCAAACTATCTCCCACACATACGTCCGGCCTCACAGGGCCATTATCCAACATTCGGACTCGAATAAAACTTGCTGTTCTGTTTAATTTCAGGAGGCAATGGTTGATGGCCTAAGGTTCTCTCACCAGGAAATGCGAGGGTCCAATCATGGCTATCTTTGTAGGTAATTGTTAACGGACATGAACGCTTTTCTGGTATTCAGAATTTGTGACTCAACATTAAGCCTGACCTCATGTCATATCTTGTGTGCAAGGAGGTAAACAACAACATTTGTATAAATATAAAAGATTATTTCCTTGTTCTTTTGTTGTGACTCATTGTGAAGGATTAGCAGCAGGAGTAGAGTTTACAAGAGAACAGTGCAGAGAGTGTGTCATAAACTAGTGAGGAACACAAGAACCTTACTCATGAGTTAAAGAAGGAGATTATGGTTTTATGTAATCCCAAGAATTGTTTGCATATATTGAAGACTAGCAATAGCTTTCACATTTGTGTGATATTTCTTTTCATTTCATACAGTCCTAATACATAAAAAAACGGAATGATTAATGGATAAAGGAAATATGTACAAAAGAAACGTTTTCTTTTCAAATGTCCTGACCAGGTGTTCTTTATTTACTTGTGTCAAATATTCAATTCTTGCTTTATTCAGTAGGAGGTAGATTTTATATTATTAAATTTAGACAAGTGTCTTGGCCAAACTGTGGTATGCGATGCTTTCTGAATAGTCTGCCTGTTTTCATGAAAAAATAACTCTTATTTTCATATGAGGAAATGACTACATTAGAAACCTTTGGTGTACATTTTTATCATACGCTTTTTTTATATTAACGTTTCCTTTCAATTGAGGTGACAAATGAAATTATTTAAAGGAAATTCAATAAAGAAAATACATTTTAAAAAGTTTTAATTCACCGATTATGAAACTATTAAATTTTTTTTTCAATACATGGTTTATATTCATATTAAATATATTGATTTTTCAAGAATAGCAAGTCTCCTGGTTACACCGACTTATGACAACTCATAGTTTTTTCTATTTGTTATGTTTATGGAAGCCGCTCCAAACAAGGCATGAAGCCACTTGATGTAAAGAGCTTAAAAAAAAACTACTTCAAGGTCAAAAACTAACCAACGGTAAGTGTTAGATAGATAGATTTCAACCCAGAAAACAACAATTCTTCCACCTTTGTCAGAAATATTGCTCATGGAATGTGAGGACTAAAGGACAAAATAAGGAAAGCGAGTTATGAGGCTGCTGAAAGTAAACCCAAAGTCCACTTTCTACTCTCCTAATCTTTATATCACATTTATAAAATAGGTAAAATGTGAAAACTATCTGAGAGTTAGAAAGGGAGGAGCACACGCACACACGCACGCACGAGAGTGAGAGAGAGCATATGAATACATTATGTATGCATTTACTATATTGTAACATTATTTAAAGTAAAACGAAACACAAAGGTAATTGATTGTAAACAATTGCGACGTAAATTCACTAGACCAACTCGACAATCAACTAAATCCCATCCATTCACTGTGGAGGTCCCCAGATGCCGGAGAGCTTTCTACTCAAATAGCTTCTTTTCTCGTGCTGCTGGCCTCTGGAACTCTCTCTCTGCCCCCTGTTTCCCCGACAGTACTGACATGCAGAAATTTAAAATTAATGTAAACAGACATCTCGCTGCACACATGCCAATTTAGGTTGACCCCCCCCTTCTCCCCTTTTCTTTCTTCTCAGTAGCCCCTTACGTCTACAGTGACGGCCTGCCTTGTTTGGGGTGAACTATGTTAAAAAATATAAAATAAAAATATCTATATATGAGAGACAGAAAAAACAGACAGACAGACAGACAGATAGAAAGACTGACAGACAGACATACACACAGAGACAGAGACGGACAGAAAGAGAGAGAGAGAATAATGTTTGTCATATTGTAACATTATTTAAATTTAAAAACACAAAGGTACATGATTTTAATAGATTATATTAATATGTCTTCTTATATAGTAAAGTGATATTTTGCCCGGTGCCATTTACTAGAATAACTGCCTGACCAAAATTAATAATAATTGATTGTCATTTTATTTCTAAATGCCATGTAGGTCAATTTGATAGAAATAAAAATACATACATGGTTTGAGGAAAGCTTTCTTCAGCTGATACCTTAAAGATCTTTATATTACAAACTATATGATATGTTTCTATTTACAAATAACTTTACACAGTTCCCACCTAAAATCACAAAATAAATGTTTGTACATTCTCAGAATAAATTCTGCATTATTGTTCACTTTCATATAAAAATCTCATGTTTTTTCCTTTTAGCTTTGTCATAAAATACTTCGATTATAACAACAAAAGTCACGCAAGTGCTTTATTCTAATGCAGACATTTTGAACACCGTACAAAGGTGTATTTTTATTGTTCTTGAAGCTGTGCTAAATCTTTTCTCACAATATATAAAAAAGGAAGCATAAAAATACCAAACATTGGTTATTTTATTATTTCTCTGGACTATAGATAAAAGAAATAAGTATGCAAGGAATGACTCTCTAAAGCAAATGTATTATGACTAAAGACCGTCTAGCAAGACTCAAAAATGGACAGCTGTGGTCATAAGTTCAAGTTGCAATCATTAATATTCACAAAAATATCTTAGGAAATAAAGCATTTTATATGCAGAACAATATGACATTAAATAGGACTATGAGAATTATTGGTTTCTTATCTAGAGATAAACAAAAGAGAACTAAAAACCTTACTTAGAAAATACAACAGGATTTATTTATGTTCAAAAGTAATACATCACATATCAAGGTTTCCGAATAAATGGATATATGAAAAGCAGACTTATCGATATGTGTAGAGATCTTGTGTCAAAACATGTCAACAGAAATTGGTCTGAACAGAGGAATGCCTGACCTTATGTCAACAGATCTAAGAGCAGTTAACAAACAATGTTGTCACTTTGGTGGTTCAACCGAAAAGGGGGAAAAGAGACAGTGAATTCCTGAGTGACACCTTTTATAAGGGTGACCACGTGTCTAAATTAGGCAATGGTTGAATAGACCAAATGGGAGACCCTACATGATAAGGTCATCTGCGAGTCCAGGTATTAGGAAATAACAAAATCAACAAGGCTAAGAAAGCTTCTATATTTTATTACTGCCAAATTATGTGCTTGGATTTCAGATGAGTCTCATGCATATCTCTATGAGCAGGTCTGCGTGTCGGTCAGTCGATCTGTTACCTTTGGGTTTAAAACAGCATTTGCATGGTGCAGATTGTATGGATGTATATTATTTGAAACTGGATGCCATCAAGCATCTTTATAAGAAGCTGCTCTGTCCATCACTTGGTCTGTCGCGCTTATGTGTGACATACCATTTTTATCACTATGTTTCGGAATTTTTGTAGATAAGGATTGATAATTTGTATTTTTTTGTATTAGCTGGACTACTAGTGAAGATAACAACCAAGATGAGAACAATAGTCCGAAAAATCCAAAGAATACAAATCATGTATTCTTTGGATTATTCAAACTATTGTTCTCATCTTTGATGTTATTCTCACAATATATCATCCGACCTTCTTCAGATGCATCTTTATGTTGAACTCGGGAATCTGTACAAAATTTCAAACTAAACCCTTTATTGAATCCATGGGGTAGATTGTTCTCGTTCCATCAGCCATGACCAAGTAGAAGTCTTTCTGAAGATTCTATGGATGTATGTTATTTGAAACTAGATGCAATCAAGCATCTCTGTCCATCTGTTGGTCTGTCACATTTAAGTTTGACATTTGATTTTTGTCAGACTGTCACACTGAAGTTTGGGATAGCATTTTCAGATGCATCCCCAAATGAAATAACATTTTCGTCAGTCTGTCATGCTTAAGTTTAAAATATCATTTTCGTCAGTCTGTCATGCTTAAGTTTAAAATATTATTTTCGTCAGTCTGTCATGCTTAAGTTTAAAATATCATTTTCGTCAGTCTGTCATGCTTAAGTTTAAAATATCATTTTCGTCAGTCTGTCATGCTTAAGTTTAAAATATCATTTTCGTCAGTCTGTCATGCTTAAGTTTAAAATATCATTTTCGTCAGTCAGTCATGCTTAAGTTTAAAATATAATTTTTCTCATTATGTTTTGGAATCTTTGAGATGAGGATTTTGAGATTTGTATTATTTGGATTATTCAGACTATTCTTCTCATCTTGGATGTTATTCTTACAACGTTTCGACCGATGTAACCTCCAATCTTCCTCAGGGGCATTTTTATGTCAAACTCGGGAATCTGTATGTAATTTTGAAAGGTACCCTTTATTTAATTCAGAGGGTAAATTGTTCTCGTTCCATCAGCCATGACTGGGTATAAGTCTTCTTGAAGAAGGTCGGAGGTTACATCAGCCGAAACGTTGTTAGAATAACATCCTAAATGAGAACAGTAATTCGAATAATCCTAATTATCAATCCACATCTAAAAATATTTAAAAAACAATACAAATCATTTTTGTCAGTCTGTCACACTTAAGTTTAAGATAGCATTCTTGATGCATCCACAAACGAAATAACATTTTTGTTAGTCGCTTACGGTTAAAATATCAAGAATTCTTGTCCATGTTTATCAGTTGGTCAATCATACTTAAGTTTGAAATAACATTTTCATCGTTAAACGCACTAATTAAATTGACTCATCTTAAGAATGGACTCGTCCTTGTTTTCATGTGGTGGTATCAACCGAAATATTAATTTACCCCTTTTTTACACGAGTGGTAACACATTTTTGAAAGGGTAAGTCCATCTAGCACCTCACCCCATCTTGGAGGTAGATCTGCTGTACCCAGCATAGATGATACACAAATGTTGTTGTTTCTTAAGACAGAAATATAAGATTTCAAAACGACATCAAAGCAACATTTTCTTTATAAGTTCAACTCGTGATACAATGTTTCAATCGCCGAGATGAAACGGCTAGTTTTTGAAGATCAAATTAACGAGAACAAGAAAATATAATCAGAATATTAATTATAAACCCAAAAAACTGGAAATATTAAATATCAAATCATACTTGTCCCTCACTTTTTATCGCCGTATGAGGTGCGACTAAAAATAATTTGAGATGTTTTATTGTAGAAAGATTATTATTTACCCAACCTATTTTGCCCTGTCGCTTTTGATGTCTAGCTGAAACATTTTCTATCAGATTTCATAGATGAGTTGTTCCAATTCCTGAAATTTTCAGGAAGTGTCATCTCTCTCTCATTCTCCCTCTCTCTCTCTTTATATATATATATATATATATATATATATATATATATATAATTTATTTAGATACTGTATATATATATATATATATATATATATATATAAAGAGGTGTACTAAAAGCGAACTTTTAGGAAAGGTAAAACCCTATTGTGAAGAGTATACAGCTCTATATCC
>OY744520.1:162138449-162150949 GCA_963556195.1 Sepiola atlantica | reverse complement strand
ACGTTGGCAAAATTACATAAATTGCACTTCGAATTGCTTATGCATCTATTCTATTCTCCAGATCTCCCCCAAGTGACTACTGGCTGTTTGTAGACCTCAAAAGAATGCTCTAAGGAAAGATATTTGGCTCCAAAGAAAAAGTAATATCAGAAACGTAGGTGTATTTTGAAGCCAAATATAAAGCGTTCTACAATAAAGGCATAGTATTGTTAGAAATCATTTATTAGTTTGGCTGGGGCTTATTGAGTGATGTGTTATATATATATATTTTTTATGTTTCAGAATTCTTTAGATGAGGATTGATAATTTTGATTATTTGGATTGTTCGGACTACTTTTCTCATCTTGGATTTTATTCTCACAACGTTTCGGCCGATGTAAACTCTGACCTTCTTCGGGTGGATCTTGACGAACTCGGGAATCTTTTCATTGACCTCATGAATCTGTACAGAATTTCGAACGAACCCTTTCTCTCCTTCTGCAAGGACCCGTGGTGTAACGAATAAAGTGCTAAGTTATAATCAGTTCTAAGTGTCAGTCTTCTGGAGGTTGAAGGTTCAATCCTCAGTACGGGCTATAAAGAATATAATTACGAATTACTTAAAAATACTTCTACCCGGTCACGGCTGACAAAATGAGAGCAAGCTATCCTCGTGGATTAAATAAAGATTCCCGAGTTCAACAGGAAGATTCCTGAGTTCAACAAGACACAAGAACGTCGGAAGTTACATCAGTCGAAACGTTGTGAGAATAACATCCAAGATGAGAACAGTAGTCCAAATAATCCAAATATAGATTATTTAATATCATTCCTTATCCAATTCATTATTACATTATGCTGCTTATATTATTGTTTTAACTTTAAATAGTTATTGAAAAATATTTCACAGAATATGACAGAACAGTGAATGTTTTATTGAAAAAATAATATGACAATGGATATTCTTAAGAGGCATTCATTTAATGAAAATTCAATCATAAGCATGGCAAACCAACGGATGGAGGAGATACTTGGACGCAGCTAAAAACAAAGAAACTTTTCTTTTATTTGACTAATAAAAAATCTAACTTCAAAATAAAAACAAACGCACACAAAAAGAAAATAAGTAAATGTCTAGAAGTTTTTTTTTAATAAAAAAGATTAAAAAAATAGAAAGGAAAAATCTTAAAAGTTTTGTTCACGATTGAATACCATAAATTGCAGATGGCATTTCATTACAAGAAAATAAACTTTTTTTCACTCTCGAATGAAAACAAACAAACAAAAAAAAATGAAGAAAAGGAAACCAATAATAAAAAAAGAAAACATATTTACTCCATTCCAACCGCAGGAAATATGTACACAAGGCCGAGAAAGTGGGAGATAGGAAAAGTTAAAGCATCCGAAGGCTGGTGCACTCTGGCTCTGCAAAAATAGCTTCAGCAGCCCTGTCAGCATTTCCTGGTTGTGGTGCCTCAGGTAATTGGCAATAAACCAACTCCTTCTCAAAGAGAGAAGGTTAAGCTTGAGTGGTTACTTAACTTTTTACAGACAAAACAACTCTTCTTCAAAAGAACGTTCTTGGACACTGAACTCTGATTAATCCTTCAGAGTTAGTTTCATACTAAAACCAGACCGGCCATTGTTGAGATGGCTTGTTCTCTGTCGATCTCAGGTAGGATCCTATGCAGTCTTAGGAGGTCCACCTTCCCAGGCTTTACCTTCTCGTCATTTGAGAAGGGGTTAGTTTATTGCTAATTGTCCGATTTTTGTTCAGACAAAGTGCTCTTCCTCTGGAGTGCTGGCTTTTCAAATCCCACTTTCCCGACCACTCTGCTTATCTACTAACACTTTACTTTTGGTTTTCCTCACAAGTTGTCAATAAAATTGAAATATTTAGGTATGAATAGACTGTCACTCTGTCTCTGATATTGCATCATCATCATCATCATCATCATCATCATCATCATCATCATCATCATCATCATCATCATCATCTTTGATTTAACGTTTATTTTACATGCTGGTGTGTGTTGGACGGCTTTAAGAAATTGACTTTCAAACTAACCTATCTCTGCTAATTATTTATTTACTTAAAATGAACAGGGCCATGCCTCACGCCGACAGAGCTGGGCTACCTGATGCCACAGCAGCTCACATTTTGTCGAACTTATTGTCGAGGATGTATCCCTGACTGGCATGACAGCCTTAAAATTAATAAAACAAAAGATATTCTTAAGCTGCGTCCATTCAATCTACATGTTTAGTGTTGAAAATGCTATATCAAACGATGAAAATGCTATTTCAGACAGACTGAAAAAATGCTTCTTTAAACATAAGCATGACAGACCAACAGACGAATGGATGAACAGACATACATAGATTCTTATAGAGATGGTATGGCTCATACAATAAATAATTTAAATTTGAAAACAGCAAAATATGTTTTATTAAAATTTTATAAGTTAAAAAAATTAATTAAAAAGAAACTTGCATCGTATTCATGATTTATAACATTTTTTTGCTCAATGTTCAAATTTCAAATTTATAAGATGCTTCAAAAGAAATTTTCCATTCTCAAAATAAACGATTTTAATCTGTGCGTTTAACGATGAAAATACTATTTCAAATGTGAGTATGAGAGACCAACTGGCCAACTGATGGTCCGACAGACAGACAGAGCCTCTTAAAGAAACATTGACGCAACTAATAAATTACCTACGTTCACGTTTTTCAGACTGATTTTATTAAATCTGTGCATTTAGCGATGAAAATGCTATTTTAAACTTAAGCATAACAGACTGGCAGACAGAGCCTGTTATAGAGATGTATAGACACATCTAACAATGAAAATCTACAAAAAAGGTTAAAAATGAAAAAAGCTGCATGCAATGGTTCAACCATTGGGAATCTTTCGTCTGCAAAATGTTTAAAACATGACCCTTCGTTATTAATTACAGAGAAAAGATATATTCTAATGCAAAAATAAAATGATTTTTTAAAATGCTTGCTTAAAAATGGAGGAATAAGAGGAGTAATAGGAGGAGGGAAGGTGACGGTGACTAAGTGGTCAAGGACACGGACTGACAACCTGGGTGTGCCAAGTTCAAATCCAGTGTGTTCCACAGAAACACTTTCACCTAGGATGTTGGCAACCTTCATGTGGTTCATCCCGTAAGTACTCAATGTCTATCTAGAAAGAATTCTTACTAGAAAGATATCGGGGAAACCAATGGTAACGATAGAATCATCTGATTCATATGAAATGAATGAATTAAAGGAGAAAAGAAAGAGGAAGGAGTGGGAGGAGGAGAAAAACAAATACTGTTGGATGCAAAGAAAAACTGAAGCCTTATATTTCTTTGGAACGCATTTAATTTGCAATTTATGGACACAATCTTGACATTTAAGAGTAAGACCAGACATGGAAGACGATTTGAAACAGAGCATCACACAGAGAATACATTGTTCAGAAGTAGTTACATTGTGAAATACATGCAATACAAAGCAACTGAAAAAATCACAAGAGAAAAGGAGAAAAATGATTTTTAACTATCTCTATATATAGTAGTATGAAAATTTACTTATAGCAAGTAAGCTACACAGAAACGTTTGTGCTTCATTCTTGAGGTAAATCATCAGGTTAATTGCATGGATTTACATTTCATGATTATTTTTATAGCTAACCAATGCCTACTCTAGCTTCTATCCAATCAGTGTACTTGGTTTTATTAACTCCTCACTACCGATTTATTTCCTCAGAGTATTTTCTATGTTGAAAAAGATTTGAGGCATTAGTCACTTTTAGGTGGGTCAAATAAGCAAAAGGTGACCTTACTCTAACGCAAGAAAAACGCATTTTTCCTGTTACCCATCGCCATCTTATATTTATTTTAGAATTATAGTTTTAGCACTATATATACCATTCATTTTTTTTCATTTGTTTTTATTTTTTATTTATTTATTCTTATTTAATTTCCTTATTTAAACATATTTTTTGTTATCTCAAAGTAAAGTTTATTTTATGTTTACAGTTAGCTGCTATTTAACTTCCATGATTTATGATTTTTTGGGGCATCTTTGAAATTGAAAATTTCTAGTTTGTCACTCAAACATCATCTATATTGATCGTCTAAATATCTTCACGACCCATCTTAATATTTTCTATTCAACTATAGGCAACTACCTGCTTTCTGTAAGTTCGCAGTAATGTTTCGATAATGATGTACTATATCTGCGTTTTTTATTATTGAATGTGCTTTTGTAATTATAATATGATTTTTAATTTCTAGTAGACGTAGAACAGTTCAGGTAGCAGGGTCAGTTGGCAGGGGTAAGCCAAGGAAAACATGGGAGGAAGCGATGAGGATGAATTTGAGAGAAATAGCGATAAATTAAAACCTGAACAGAGATAGGTTAGTTTTAAAGTCAATTTCTAAATGCCACCCAACACATGCCAGCATGTGAAACTGACGTTAAATTGAAGATGATGATGATGATGAGGAGGAGGAGGAGGAGGAGGATGAGGAGGATGAGGAGGATGAGGAAGAGGGTGAGCATTTTAATTTGATGTCACGCTTGAGGCTGAAAAAGCACAGAGACCACAAAAACAATATTTGCTCTCTTTGAAAAATACATTAGAGAGCAAGAAAACTTTTCTCATTCTGGAGGCTTTCCAACACTACAGCCGGGTACTGTAAGTTGAATACCTCCTTGCTGGAGATACGAGACTTCTGGGAAAAGCTAATGAAGCTTATCAAGAAGGCTTTAGTGGGGGCAGTTACCGGGAGTAAGTGGTGGCTTAGCTTAAAAACTAAGATCAGAAGCTTTTCTGTCAAATACACCCAGCATCTTGCTTTAGATAAGGTCAAGATGGAAAAGCACTTAGAAGAGAAACTAACCCGGGTGGTAGCTGAGGTGGATACTGTAAGCATAGAACTAGCTAAGCAGGACCTACGACGCAAGGCTAGCGAGTGTTACGAAAGCCAAGTAGTTAGGGCTAGGCTAAGGAAAGTTTCCAATGAAGCCGTGAACTGTGACATAGATGGGAAGTTTCAAGGCGTGGCTCGGATACATACATCAGAAAAGTCAAGCACCCAGATGGACGTGCCTTGGAGTCGACTCCGGAGATCTGTGAGCATTTCGAGGAGCGCTACACGCAACTGCCCAACCTCCTGGTCCAGGAGTTTAGCAACTATTTGGCTGACTCTCTCCGCCTCAATGCAGCTAGAGCAGCTTGTTGTGAAGGCAGGGTTACAGAGCATGAGGTCTTAGCTGCATTGAACCAAGTCGGCTGTAACAAATCGTTGGGACTTGATGGTCTGTCCTACGAGATGTATTTGAGGCTGTCGCACATGTTTTGCCGATTCTGACGGATGTGTTCAACCACTGGTTTGACGAGGGTTCTATCCCAGGTCAAGTCACCAAGGGAGTGATCACATTGCTAACGAAGCGGGACAGGCATGGGGGGGGAACTAGACGATTACCGGCCCATTACTCTGCTAAACACAGTTAAAGATTTTGACCAAGATCTTAGCGAATCGGTTGCAGGGTGTCATCGGAGAATTGATCGAACTTGAGTAGAACTACGCTGTGAAGGGGAGATCGATTCAGAACAACTTGCACCTGATTCGTACGATCATAGAGGGGGATTGAAGACGACATGGAAGCCGCGCTGATCAACTTGGATCAGTCCAAAGCTTTTGGCAGGGTCGACCATCGCTTCTTGGTATCTGTTTTTGAGACCACCGGTTTTAAACCGGACTTCCGCAAATGGATCTATGTTCTGATGATCACTTTGGTAAAATTAACTCTCAAAAACAATATTTTGCTCTCTTTCTCTTTCTTTCTTTCTATCTCTTTTTCTTTCTTTCTATCTCTTTTTCTTTCTTTCTTTCTATCTCTTTTTCTTTCTTTCTTTCTATCTCTTTTTCTTTCTTTCTATCTCTCTAATTTTTTACGATGTGTCCATGTATCACTATAAGAACCTCTGTCCGTCGATCGAGCCGCCTGTCAACCTTAAATTTGAAATAGCATTTCCATAGCTAAACGTACAGATTGAATGGGTGCATCTTATTTTAGATACGCCTAAGCATCTCTGTAAGAGGCACCGTCTGTCAGTCGGTCTATAACGTTTAAGTTTGAAATAGCATCCATGCATCTCTATATGATGCGCTATCCTTCTGTCATCCTGTCATGTTTAAGTTTAAAATAAAAGTTTTGTGTGTGCTCGTCTCTTAAGTTTGAAATTTCACTTAAACTTGAAGATTGAATGGACATATCTTATGAATCTCCATTCTTGTTTTAATTGGTAAACTATCAAATCTCGTTCACGTTACTTTTCAATCATTCACAAATTGCTAAATAGAAGTGTATCACATTACAATTGAACAATTGAAATTTCGAACAAGAGATACTAAAAATATTTTGACAAGAGAAATTGATGACTTTTCCCTGTCTGAAAAACAAATTAACTTAAATTACTCTTCAGAATCTGCCGGAAAAAATACTGAAAGAATATAAAGATTTATATGTATGAGTAAATGACATAACTGAAAGTGAGCATATAACAAAAAACATAACACAAATTCTGAGATCAGCCTGCTAACAACTGAACTACCGCAGGCGCCCAATATTCATAAAGAGATAAATATAAATAGATTGTCTCCATTAAGGAAGAACTCAAGCGTTTTCTCTCTTGAAGGGTTTTAAGATACTCAAATATACTTCATCATAAATAGTTACTTATTCTC
The DNA here is from genome assembly GCA_963556195.1 of Sepiola atlantica. Classification (NCBI taxonomy): domain Eukaryota; kingdom Metazoa; phylum Mollusca; class Cephalopoda; order Sepiida; family Sepiolidae; genus Sepiola; species Sepiola atlantica. Next base: position 162,144,218 of record OY744520.1, on the reverse strand, counting down.
AAGTGATTTTTCATTTTGTTGACTTAGTCATTGGTCATCTGGCACCATGGAGACCAATTAATTTAAAACTACAGACTGGAGTTGAACTAAAAGGATTAATTGACAATGGTCTGGAATAATTGTATAGTGGGTTTCTTTAATCATTAATAGTAAATTCTCTCTAATATATATATCAAATCAATCATCTTGAGAAAGTCTTGAAATGAAGACGAAACGTCGATGAATATATAAATAATTTTCGTGTTTCTTTTTCATTTTCCATATACATATTACTTTTATCGAAATAAGCTTTTAATAATTTATAAACCAAGAAAAAATAGTAAAATAATAAAATAAAAAATGCAGACGCTTATATATTTCTATGTATGTACAGGATTTACTTCCAAACTAATTAACCGATCATTATGAATTTTGGAACACAACTGCTATGTGTCAGGGATCCAAATGTGGGTTATATTTAGTTTAATATAGTTTTATGTAAAAGAGGTAAAAGAGAGCGGAAATTTTTTGTGAAAATTCATATGAGCGATTTGAGTGAAATTTTTACAATAGGTATGGGACGTTAAGTAATAAATATTGCTCAAATTTCAGTTTCATTGGAGCATTTTAAAGGGTTTTAAGGGGCATAATATGGGCACAACCTCCCATTTGAAAATTAAAATATTTCAGATTTGCATTGAATTAGGTCTATAGTCATTAAACAACAATGAAGCAAGATTTCCTGAATTTGAATTTTTTCTGAAGACACCCTAATATTTAAATTTTAGATACTTTCTGGAATTAAAAAAAATTAGAATAAGGATTCTCGACATAAGGATTACTAGTATTATATCCTGATTTTAATCTTAATAAGGGGACATAAAATTGGTGCAAAACTGTTTCGTTCGAGGAATATATATTGTTGCATCCTTGTGCTTGTTTTACAAGTGAAGAGTTCGAATGCAAAACGCGATAAACGCCATTTTGAAAATCACGAAACTCTCCCTACAAAAAGTGTTGCATTTGAACACTCGACGATACCCCAAAACAATGTGTTACATAATATGATACCGAAATAATTACTTTTAGATTTAAATTAAAATTAGCTTTCATTCGAAGTCTAGATTTAATATATTCGTGTTTTTATTGTTTACGGTATCAATTTAAACGAATTGGATTTATCGCGTTTTGCGTTCGAACTCTTCAAGTATTTCCTTGAAATGTGCTCCGATGAACTTACTGCCCTTGTTTCCCCTCAATGTAGATACACCTGACCCACCCGACGAGCTGTAAAATTCCATTCCTTCACTGTCGAGTTCTCTAGATGTTAGAAGATTTTCTACTCTAATAGCTTCTTTCGTCAGACCGCTTATCTTTGGAATTCTCTTTCGAGTTCCTGTTTCTGTGACTGTACCAACATGCAGAATTTTAAATGTAATGTGTACAAACATCTTTCAGCACATATTTTCACCTAAGTTGCCTCTATAAATCTGGCCTCTATGTGAGGGGGTGAGCAAAGGTAAAAAATAAAACTTTGCTTCTATAAATAGACCCCTTCCTCAACGTAATTTCTTCTTTTTTTTAACACAAATCACACATTCTTTTTCGATGTAATACATTTTCTTCACCCCTCTCACTTTCCACTAACGGGTACGCCAGCTAGTCATTAAACTCGATAAACAAAAGAGACATCTGATTTTATTAAGAATGAAAAGGAGACAAAGTGGGATAACCATAAAAAAAACGTTAAAAAGACGTTTTTTTAGCAATTAGAAAGTTGATCTAAAAATCTGTGCTTCTTTTTTTGTTAATTGCTTTTCAGAGATTAGACAAGCATTTTATTATTTCTTTCAAGTTAAAAAAAACAAACTCTTTTCTGTCCAAATGGAAAAGATTTAATCAATGGTATTTTCCTAAAATACATCTTGGAAAAATAAAAATAGAAAATGAGATGATGAAGAATTATGAATTTCAATATTTATGTAAATATAAATACATTTGTATCATTTGTATTTCCATATCTGTATGTACTGTATGTATATATATATATATATATATATATATATATATATATATAATTTTGTGACAAACGGCAGAGAACTGCTCGAAATATTAAGCTTATTATTACATATATAATATTTACATGCTTTTACACTTCCCATAAGGCTATTTTTTTATTGATCAAATGTGAAGAAATTCATTATTTTAGTCAAGAAACAGATTTTCAATTACAAGAAAAGCATATATGAAAAGCATACATATCATTATATATATATATATATATATATATATATATATATAAATCATATACTAAATCTAACTTACATCCATTTCATTTTATTTTATCTCTTTTTATGATATCCTAACATTGTTTAGCATTGTGGAAACTTATCTTATCGCTCCTAATAGAGTTCAATGTTACCTTTATTCACTTTTCTATCCTATTTTTATTAAAGAATGTTCACTAATGTATTTCTTACACCAATGTAATTTGTCTCCGTGTCGATTCAACCTGTATGTGAATACTCTGAATGTTTTGAATGTTTTTATTGGTTAATCAATTCACTGTCATGCTTTTGCTCTGAATAGTCGTGATGAATCTTTTGTACTGAAATATCTGAGGCTTCTTTTCATTAAACTTCTGTACACGATATTATATAAGGTACTGACGAAGTGATTTTCGTATTATTATAGAATAACAACAAATAATGAACAATAAACTATTTCCAAAACGTCTTGAAAACGATTGTATGCCGAGTGTTCGTTGGTTTTGAATTATTGGAACAGTGTTCAAATTATATTGATCTCAACTAACATTATATATATATATATATATATATATATATATATATATATATATATATATATATATATATATATATATATATATATATAAAGAGGTGTACTAAAAGCGAACTTTTAGGAAAGGTAAAACCCTATTGTGAAGAGTATACAGCTCAATATCCAGGATAGAGCAGGTAGAAATGAAGGAGAATGGAAAGGAATTAGAGAAAGCAAAAGCCAAATCAAAATTCAATTCAAAAGTTCAAAGCAAGGTATATTCCGCAAAAAGGCAATTTATTCAAGTTAAATTTTCCTTAAGCCAGGCTTTTCAAAGATCAAAATCTTATCATCAGAGGAAGTCGCTGGGATAGATAAGTTGGCAATGGCCAAGATTTAAAATTTGAAAAAATGAAATAAAAGTTGTAGGGAAAGAAACGCAGGGCAAAACTGTGCCAGGGTGCAAGCAAATGTCCGATTGCCAAAAAGTCCGGTGTCGAAGAGTCCAGCGGAGAGAATAAGATGTAGATAGGTAGGTCGTATATATATATTGCAGGCAAATTAATCAGTAGCCTCGATCGAGAGTCATAATCACTCAACCATCAAATGTATTAATGCTTATATATTAACAATTATTTGCTATCTTGAGTGCTTTTTTATTAATGCATTTATTAATATACACACACACAATGCATTTATGCTAAGTAAGAACCTATGATCTTCCTTACCATATATGTGTTTATGCATATTAATTTTCATATATATATATATGTGTGTGATTATTATTTCATGTATATGTAATATTTTAAGATGGTATAATATATTGGGTATAGATTTTCAGTATTTACTTCAACAGTGTTCAATACGTGAGTAAGCTTAGTAGTAGTAGTATGAAAATGTATATATGGCAAGTAAGATACACAAAGGCGTCCATGTTTCATCCCCGAAGGTAATCATCAGGCTAAGTGCACAGATTTTTGTTAGCGGTTGTTTTTATATATCTAGGTAGTGTTAAGTCTAGCTATTATTTGGTCTGTTTTTCTTCATTAATTTAATAATGTATATGTGTAACGTATATGTGCATATGCATTTTCAAGTGTATGTGTGTGCATATGCACATAAGCATTTTCTTATAAATGTATGTGTGCCTGTGTGAGAGGTGCACATAGACTCTAGCAGCCATCATCGGATTTTATCTTATTAAGTTGGAAACAAATTTAATATTTCTCATTCAACATTAAAAAAAGAAAGGAAGAAATTGTAGTTTCAAATAATCTCTGCATTATTGTGTGAATTATTTGCAAACAACCTGTCACGACTTAATAGAATTAAAACGGACTAACACCCCTTTATTATCAAGAATATTTTAGAACTGTAAATAATAAACGCCTTTAAACTAGTAAATTACGAAACATTCTTCAAGCTGATGAAATGCATTTCAGAGTTTTCATATTTTTACTTAAAATCTTATTTTATATACACTGATAAAAACTATGACTTCCTTATACAATCTATTAATTATGGTGATTTGGTATCTGTCGGTCTTGACCCGAACCTATACTATTACTATCTTTTAATGCTCAATTCAAGGGAATAGTGTAGTATCTGTTCGGTTGTCATGATACCATCCTCCTAAGAATTACCTCCTTCTTTTTTGAGTTGGGAGGAGATAGTGTAGTATCTGTTCTATTGTCATGAGACCATCCTCTCAGATATTATCTTCTCCTTTTTTTTCTGAGGGAAGGGGGATAGTGTAGTATCTGTTCTGTAGTCATGATATTATCCTCCCAGGGATTACTTTCATTTTTGGGGTGTTGGAGGTAGTGTTGTATTTTTTCTGTTGTCATGATATCACCCTCCCAGGCAGTACCTCCTTCTTTTTGAGTTGGGAGAAGATAGTGTAGTATTTGTTCTATTGTTATGAGACCATCCTTCCTAATATTACCTTCTCCTTTTTTTCTGGGGGGATAGTGTAGTATATGTTCTGTAGTCCTGATATTATCCTCCTAGGGATTACTTTCACCTTTTCACCTTTTTTTGAGGTGGAGGTTGTGTAATATTTTTTCTGTTGTCATAAGACAATCCGCCCAGGCATTACTTCGTCCTTGGGGGGGGGGGCAGTGTAGTATACGCTCATTCGTCATATATACTAGCAAAAATATGCGATCAGAGGGAGCAAATCTTTGCTAGTAAATGTGTTTTCTGATTTAACTTGATAATATTCTATTATTTGATACTCCTATTAAAAGATGCTTATCAAAATTCTTTAGTTTTACTTTTCATATCAACATAGTCGATTGTGTATTTAAGTGCAGAAAAACAAATCCTTAATATTTGAAGCTGAGCAAATGAAGAAGAAAAAAATTGTTAATCAAACGAGCAAATAAAAATACAAAATACATTTTTTGTACAAATGAACTTCAGTTTATGCCTAACTTGTTCACCAATTTCCAACAGTCTTTGTTTTATCGTATGGTGGACACTTTGGTGATCGTCTCATGAGTAATAGGTGTGAGCCTCAATGGGCTTTACACTCATCAGACCATAAGTCCCCAGAATGTTTATATGTGCAGTTATCTAAAAAATAATGTCTATCAAAATAATCCCAAGACTATTCTGGAACTGAAGAGCCCGATCACAGCCAAAATCAGAGTGTTACCAAGAGAGGAATGTGTAAGATATATTAACCATTTTGCAATTTTATGATAAAACAAAACTATTAGAAGTGAGTCACAGACTGAAGTTTATTTGTACCAAATATAATTCAATTTTATTAATGAGTCCATGGCTGGTATTTTTAGGAGGGGGGAGAGAGGTCACCCGATGATATATTAATGCAGAAGGTTAGGAGGCAATCATTTGATGCATCCTCACAGCTCAATTAGAGGCTTTGTCCGTCAGTTAGTCGCGCTTCAGTTTGAAATAGAATTTACTTGGTCCGTCAGGCTTCAGTTAGAAATAGCAGTTTCTTTGGTCTGTCAGGCTTAAGTTTGCAATAATATTTTCATC
>OY744520.1:161920949-162133449 GCA_963556195.1 Sepiola atlantica | reverse complement strand
AATGTAATGTGAATCAACACATTGCTGCCCAACTCACCACTCAGGTTGCCCCCTTATAAATTTGGCCCCTATCACAGTAGTACCTTATGCTTCAGTGGCAATATGCCTTTTTTGAGGCGAACAAAAGTAAATAAAAAAATGAAAGGTATCAAATATTTAAATGTTATTTTGTTTTGTGCATTTTTAATCACGTCTTCTTTTCCTTATGCGTTAATCCTGTGCTATGACGACGTCGGCAATGATGGATTTTTGTCTCCAGTTGACACGATCACAGGTTTGGTTCGGGTGAAGGCTGGTTTTATAGATATCTTTTTGCAGGGTGTTTGCACATCTCATTATCAGCCTACCCCTCGGTTGCCCTCTGGTGACTTCTGGTGCAAAGACAAGTTTCGCGATGGTGTCTTTGTTGGCCGTCAGCACATGTTCAAACCATCCAAGCCACTACTCTCTCATCTTGCCCTCAATCGATGTGATGCCGTAGCACTTTCGGACCTCCTCATTGCAGATGTAGTCGAGCAGTGTAATTCCAGACATCCAGCAGAGCATTTTGCTTTCCATAACAGCAAATCTTCGCTCCACCTTCCTCATTGTCAGTAAGTACTCAGAGCTGTATAAAGTGACGGGTCTCACAACAGTTCGGTAGATCTTCGACTCTAGACTGCCACTGATCGCATGGTCACAGCACGCTGGCGGTGGTGCATTTTTAATCATGTATCATATGCTAATTATTTTGTACGTTGGAGTTTTGTAAGTGGGAGTCGGACAATTTTCACTGACTCCGACTCCTGAAGCAAAATCAAAAATTCTCAAAATCATTTTGAAAGAAATGCCTTCCATATATTTTAACACAGACTGATGAGTGGTATATTATTTCATTTAAAAAACAAAGTAAACATTTTCAAAGTTTATTTTAGTAAATGGTAATAATTGATATATTTGATGCGTTTTTTATACTAATGAGTCACCACTTATCAAGGACAAAAGTCACTCAAGGATACGAGTCAATGAGATTGCCAGTTCGATGATGACCAACACTATGAGTTGATTGGAAATTATGAATGCAATGAACAACATTTGATTACTTAAGAGGACACCCTGACAAGTATTTGTTGACATTGAACATCTGATGACCATGTTGTAGTCTTCAGGGAAGTTCTAAGAAAGAAACTCTGCTCATGGAAATTTAGTTTGGTTTTAGCTACACATAGGTAGGAAGAAAGGTTTTGCAGTAAATGTTTTACGGTGTGCAGACAAAAGCCCACTGGACATAAGCCCACCGGACAAAAGTCCACCAATGTAAAAATAAATAAATTTAAAAAATTAAAAAACATATTTTTATATTTAATTTTTTTACAATTATCAATAACTCTTTGTCTGTAATTTTTTTTTTTCGACATTTTCCGGTACTTTGTAAATACTGAATTCTTTATACATGCACCCTTTTTACTACTAACCTTAAGTCCGGGTTGTAAAACGAAAATACATTTAAACATTTTTTTTTTATCTGGTGTTCTTATGTCCGGTGCACTTTTGTCCGGTGGGCTTTTATCCTACCACCATGTTTTACAGGCAGTAACCAGAGGTTGGAGCTTAGTCGAGCAGCCTCCATATATACGTCACTTAAAAGTACCGAGAAAATATTCACAAATTATAGTTAATTATTAACAATTATTATAATTCTGTTAAGTTTAAAAAATCAGAGATTTTTTTCTTTTCCATTCCGGAAGCAATTAGACATTATCTGATTAGAAATCTTGTGGTTTTCTGAGTAATGGCGCTCTTGAATAGAGTCATGAGGTGAGTGGGGGAAATCTATAAGAAGAGAATGTTCATCAACTGACCAACTCTTTTATTGCTTGTGGGTAAAGAGATGAGTTGAATATTGCCTGTCTTCACTGACTCCCGGCTGAGTCACATTCATGATGAAGTCAGAACTAAAAATTCCACCCACTTCACAGAAAATCACTTCTGTAGACAAAATGCTTTGTGGCACTCTTAAGGCACTTTAGTCTTCTGTCAGAAATTAAATATCTATTGCAGAATAGTTCACATAAATTGGCAGACTTTTAAGACAAATTATTCTAGAATTCAAGACGATTCATTCTGCCAGGCTTATATTTCGTCATTTATACAAATAAAATTAAATGCTTGTCTGTTTATTTATCTGTTTGTCTGCTCCAGAATCAGAAATTACTAATAGGATTTAAAACAAACGTTAAAATGCAAATAGGTTATGACTTTGGAGTGGCACAAGCTATTAAAAGTTGATCTAGGTCAACAGTGAATGTAATAAAAGATAAAAATTAAGGTCAAGCAACTTCTCATGGAAGTGGATATCCAATTAAAACAAAATAATGAAAGATATGTGGATTGACTCCAAAAGTGGAGAAACTATTTGGGGTCAGAATTGACCTCAGTTTTTATGATAACAATGTAGAGTCTGTATTTGTTCCAAACAATATAATTGCAAGAAAAAAGAATGACATTTATATATATATATATATATATATATAATATATATAGCCTGCGGGATGAAATGCAGACGCCTCTGTATAGCTTAATTGCAAAAGTAGTTTTCATACATTATGAGTAAGCTTTACTCACACATTGAAGTAAATACTGAAAATCTATACACATTATATAATAGTATATCACCTTATAATAATAAATGTGTATAGATGAAAATATAATATATATATATATATATATATATATATATATATATATATATATATATATATATATATATATATATTAGAGATTTTTTTCTGATAAAAAATGAAAGACTTTACTGCAGCTTCACGGTAGATCCGATTGTCATGAGCATAGTTTTGTCCCATATGTCTGTATAGCTTTTAATGCCAGTTTAAGTTACTATTCATTCATTGTATTGCTGTTGTTAATCAGTAGTTTAATATCTTTACTTGTTTTATTGAAATATATATATATATACATATATAGTATTTTTATGTCATTATTTTTATTGGTGAGTGCAGCGTTCGTTTTTTTTGTTCACTACTACTTCGATTGCATTCTTTATAAGACGTATTTTTCGTTAATATATATATTTTTATTAGCAAAATATTTCTACTGTATAGAATGCATTTAAATTTGTAATTTGAAACGGTTCTAAAAACCAATAAAAATGCAAATACTTTTTTTTTTTAAATAAACATATTCATTTAAAATTCAAATTTTCCATTCACACAGGAATCCTCATCAGGATAATAGACACTATATATATTTTTGTCCTCTTTTTTTTTTTAAACGACGTGGTGTCGCTTGATCTTGTGTTTCAGTTGTTAACGAAGCTCGTTGTGTAATAATGTTCACAAGTGGTGCATGTGCTCTGCTCGCACGTTATAAGTATTAGTAAAATGTTTCCTCTGTATTAAATACATTTAAATTTTGTAATTTGAAACGGTTTTTGAAACCAGTAAAATGCAAAGTGGTGTGCCCTGGTCGCTGAGGGGGAAAATATTGTCTATTATCCTGATGATGGTTTCCTGTGTGAATCGAAAATTTGAATTTTAAATGAAAAATATGTTTACGTCTTTGCATTTTATTCTGGAAAGGTACAAAAATAGCTGTAAATGGACCCATCAGCATTCTCTGATAGGAGTGGCTTCGGCAATAAACTAACTCTTATCGCCAAAGAGGAGGTAATGCCTGAGAGGAGAGAAAAAATCGAACCATACCTCATCCTGACAATGAAGGATCTGCCAAGAGACAAAATAGTTCCTAGGTTGCCAGAATTATGCCAACAATTATTTCTGCGAGTATGACAATGAAAGTGAGTTTGCAAAGCCAGTTTTTAAAATAAAAAGAGAAAGTCCAAAATTAGCCACTTTCTGTTGGCTATATCTCCCTCTCTCTCTCTCACATACACACACACCTTTATTCAGCTATGAATTAAATAGTATTACTAATGTTGTGATATTCTCTATCGTTTCCAATCTTCTGTTTTATAGTTAATTTAATTTAATTATCTTTGACTGTTAATAAACACAGTGAGAGAGAGAGAGAGGGAGGGAGAGAGAGAAAGAGAGAGAGGGAGAGAGAGAGAGGGAGAGAGAGTGTGTGTGTATATAAGATAAGAGTATGTGGTTCAAACAACATCGAGTGAAAGAGAGTAAGAGTATTTATTTATTCCTCTCCAGGAGTTAGGCACAAGGCCAGTTTTATCTTACTCCCACAAGTAAGATGTGACCCAAGGTCGGGTCGGGAAAGTGGGGTTTGAAAAGCCAGCGCCCGAGAGGTCAGCACTCAGGTCATTAAAAATTGCCTGGGCAGCCCTGTCGGCATTCCCCGGTAGGGGCGCCTCAGGCAGTAAGCAATAAACTTACTCCCACCCCCCAAAGAGGGGAGGCGAAGCCTGGGAGGGTAGACCTCCTAGAACTGCACAGGACAGACCCATAGACCGGCGTAAATCAAGCCCCGAAGGCCAAGACAATAACAGTCTATGGGGTGCAGTATCCATCGGAACAGATACTACACTTTGATCTTAGCCAAAATCAGAGTAATTAAAATAAATTTAGTAAGAGATGAGTAACTTAGTCAGTAACTTACAAATTATGGCAAATTAGAACAATTAAAATAGATTTGTGTTAACATAACTCAATCCCAATGCCAAATCTTTTAACCGCTCGTAATTTATGCTTTTAAAGTGAGCATCTGTAGTGATGAGATGTTGCATGCAAACGTGCTTACGTGCAAAATTCAAAGAATTTTAAATCTTAATTAATATGCTAGACACTTTAATTTTCGAACTAATTTTGTAATAATTATTATTAATTGTGGGATGTCTACTGTCGAAATTTTCGCGGTCGTTAGCAAAATTCGAATTACTTGGTAACAAAGGGGGTTAAACACAGTTTTAAAAAAAACATGACAAGGGGGAAGAAAAAAATAAGAGGTTCGATTAAGTGAAAATAGAGCTTTATTTACATTAAAATGGGGCTGGCTGCTTTTATTTCCCAAAGCAAGGTTAATATTATTAACCCACAGTAACCAAGATAAAAATAAAAATAAAAACTTAAGACATGAAAATTCACATATGGATAGAGTTCGTGGGCACAACGAACTGGAAACAAATTAATTACCCTTTTTTTCTGTTCATCCAAAACATAGAATAACGACTAAAAAGTCTTCTTAAAAATTTAACAAAGGGGCAAAAAACAATAAAAATAATACTCAAATATACAGAACCGTAACAGTTGTCTGTAGGATCTTCACTGGTACAGTTTTTTTTTCTTTCATTGAAATGTCCGTTTTAAAAGTCCCTCTTTATCCTTTTTTCAACATTTTTCATTCCAAGGGGATCGATCCTCGAAATTACTTCATAAATAAATATTACCAAAAATGTCCTTCGTTAATCCTTCACATTTTCATTCCTCGAAATTAATTCATAAATGAATTTCTTCAAAAAAGTCAAACACCTTTTCTTCATAAAGTGTTCCATTATCCAGAAATGTCCTTCGTTAATCCCTTCTAGGAAAAATATGTTTCTGTATAAATAGGGTCGCTCAAATACCCAGAATTTCATAATAAGTCGTTCTTGCTCCAAGAACGAGGAGAAATCATCCAAACATTTTTACGTCCATTTTGAATAGACGGAGTATTTTCAAAAGAGAACCGTTGTCTCCAAAATCCATGCTGGTACTAACTAAAAAAAACGCCAAAGACACCGGATGGACACCGGTATGACGTCACCTCTAGACCTCTTCATAGCGATGATGCAACTGAAACAATAAGATGGCGCGAAATATCACGCCATCCAGACAAACAACCTTGACCTTCATTCACACGGTGGCAATATGTCGACCTCCCCCCCTTTTATGCCCAAAATAAAAATAAATTTCCGAAACTACATTTAATTTAAATGGTTTAAAAATATTTTAATCATTTGATGTGAGTATCGTGGTGTATTGTTTTTGTATTATTAATTAAAATGCGTCTATATTGAAATATTATTTAATAACATTTGCCTAATATATATATATATATATATATATATATATATATATATATATATATATATATATATATGTGTGGATGACATATATATATATATATATATATATATATATATATATATATATATATATATATTGTCATCCAGAGACAGACTGTTGTGTTGTATCATATCTCTTCAGTGCGGCTTGACTAGCACCAATCTCAAGCCGGGGATCAAACCAACTATCTAGATAGTCGGCAGACCTTATCACTAAACCACGAGACAGGCGCTGATATATATATATGTATATATATATATATATATATATATATATATATATATATATATATATATATATATAAGTAGTGTACTAAAAGCGAACTTTTAGGAAAGGTAAAACCTATTGTGAAGAGTATACAGCTCAATATCCAGGATAGAGCAGGTAGATATGAAGAAGAATGGAAAGGAATTAGAGAAGCAAAAGCCAAATCAAAATTCAATTCAATTGCTCAGAGCAAGGTATATTCCGCAAAAAGGCAATTTATTCAAGTTAAATTTTCCTTAAGCCAGGCTTTTCAAAGATCAAAATCTTATCATCAGAGGAAGTCGCTGGGATAGATAAGTTGGCAAAGGCCAAGATTTAAAATTTGAAAAAATAAAATAAAAGAAACACAGAGCAAAACTCTGCCCGAATGCAAGCAAATGTCCGATTGCTAAAAAGTCTGGTGTCGAAAAGTCCAGCGGAGAGAATGAGATGTAGATAGGTAGGTCGTTAAAGGCACGAGATGTTATGAGAGAGGATTCAAAGTAAATTCCAAGAAGCCACAACTTCAGGTGCGGCGAAAATAGAAAATCCAAAGGGTAAAAAGTCCAATAAGAGGTACGCTCGTGGATGCAGGCAGGCTCAGAGAAGAGTGAAGTGGAAAATATTCGCCATTAAGAATACTTCCTGGGCTGAGATATCAAGGAAAAGTGTTTTAAAATGGGAAAAAAGGCAGCGAAAATATATTTTAAAGCTAGCCTGCAGAGAAAGCCGGCTTGAAATGAAGAAAAGCAGAAACTCATATGCGACCAGTAGGCAGGGAAGGAACGAGTAAGGGGTGTGGAGGAGGAGAAACCTAACTTGAACTTCATAACATTCGATATTAATAATTACTACCAATCCATTTCCCCTATCTTACTTAACAAAGCATTAATCTTCGCTAAAAATAATTCTGACATTACAGACATAGAGATTAAACTAATAATATTAGCCAGAAGATCCCTACTAGAATTTGATAATAAGCTTTGGACTAGGAAGGACACCCCCAATAACATTGATATTACCATGGGGGCGTCAGACTCTGCCCAGGTCACTGACCTGGTAGGTTTGTACTTGATGAGAGAATTGGGGTTTAATTTTGGACATTTACAGGGTGGGTTGTATAGGGACGATGCCTTGTTTGTATCTGGGGAGAGATCGAGACAATATAATAACACTATCAAAAACTTGCATAACTTCTTCAAAAACTTTGGTTTGACCATTACAGTGGAACCTGAGAAAAGAATATCCAACTTTCTTGACCTTACATTAGATCTTAACTCGGGAACCTTCAGCCCATACCATAAACCTAACTTAACCCTTTTCTACGTACATAGCCTACCTAACCACCCTAAATCCATCATAAACTCAATAGTCCCCTCAGTATCTAACAGAATCTTTAAGCTATCTGCGAATAAATCTATCTTCGATCAAAATTCTAGCTTCTACAATTATGCTTTGCTAAACTCAGGCTACAATCACAAAATTAAATATAACTGCAACCCCCTCACTCAAGTTAACAGACCTCCAGGCATTATTACGCACAACATGACCACACACAGAAATAAAAAGTTTAACTCATCTGCACCTAAGATAATGAAAACACATGCTAATAAGCCCATAGGAACTAACAATATTGATAATCGGGCAGACCCACAGGCGCACAGACAAAGAAAAAAACTTAGAAGAAAGAATAACATTTGGTTCAATCCGCCTTTCAGCAGTAATGTTAAAACCAATATACCTAAAGAATTTTTCCAAATTTTAGACAGATCTTTTAAGCACCCCCACAGATATAGCATGATTCTTAACAAAAATTCTATTAAAATATCTTACTCTACTATGCCCAATATTGAACAAACTATCATAACCTCTAACAATAGGAAAATCAAACATATCCAACAACAACCACCCACCACATCCCTCACCACTTGTAACTGCCGTAAACCTAGAGATTGTCCCTTAAACAACAACTGTGTACAGAAGGACGTAATATACGCTTGTACTGTGAAACAATTCCCCCGCTCCACCAATGTTGTGAGCAATCATAGTTCCCATACTCCACGCGAACTCCGTATCTCCCCACAACCCCAATCCGCTTCTACTCAAGACTCCCACTTATACAGCCATACCTCTAACCAAGCACCCCTAATAATAGATAGTGCCCATGGGCTAACTCACATTTCCCCCATATCCGCTCCGCCCCACTTCTTCAAACAACCTCCCTCGCATAACTTGAATCTCCAAACCCAAATCTCATCTAATACCACTAGCAATCTCAATGCAACTATAGCACCACCTTTCAAGATACACACATATATTGGGGCGTCCTCTTTCCCCATTAAGACCCGGATCTCTAACCATATCTATTCCTTTAAAAATAGCAGCGATAATAGCACAGGCACTTCACTTTCCAATTTAATTAGAAACCTCAATCTTAAAAATACTCCCTATTCACTTCACTGGTCAATACTTAAAAAGTCCAAATCATATACCCCGGGAGCATCCCATTGCCAACTTTGTACTTTGGAAACCTTTATGATAGCTACTGCTACTAAATCTAAAAATATTATTAATTCTAAGAATGAAATTATCTCCAGTCAGGCATAAACGTAAATTCAAGTATAGCAACCATAGTAATCCCCCAGACACCCCTCCCCCATTTGATTAAATACCCTCCCATCATCTCGGATCTTCCCTCCCTACATCTCGAATTTCCTTTCCGATAGTTCTAATTCCTGTTGTTCTATAATATCTGCATATATCTCCCTCATCCCTTTAGCCTTCTCTTAACTTAAAAAATTACCCATAAACTCCGTTAGCTTCTCAATTCCCTTAGCTTTAATACCTTTCTCCCACTACCCCTAAATCATTCTACTTAACCTCCTTAACCGTATAACTTTTATATGACTTCCATTTCTTTCCCCTTTAACTTCTTTTAATACACTCGTCCGCTTCCTTTCAACACTTCCAAACTTCTATCCTTCCTTCTCAACTTGATAACTAACCCACCATATTCACATTATACCCTAGCCCTTTTATTTACTTGATTATTCGCCTTATCTACTCTTAATCTCCTTTGCACACTTCGATATCGAACTCCTTACTGTTTTCTCTGTGCACTCTAATTATTTTTCCCCTCCTGTTTTTACTTCTAAATAATTCTTCTCACTCTTTTAATAGCCTCGATTATTCCCCCCTTGTTTACCTCGCCCTTCGCTCACTTCTCTCAGACCATGCTCAACCCCCAACCCGCCCTAGCTCTACATCTTTTAATCCCCATAATATTTACTTTTAACTGCGATCTCCACTCTCACTCTGGTTTAATCTATTGTCACTACTTTAACCTTGTATGTCTCTTACTTCTTTCTGCCATCACCTATTTAATAATTTTCTTATCAACCTCCATATAACTTTTTTATTTAATTTTATTTATAAAAGCTCTACTTTGTATTGAGCACTTTTGAAAAAAATATCGTTTTAAGTTCATGTTATCAATATATTTGAACTTAATTAATTAAAAAAGAATGATATATTTATATGTATATGAATATATATATATATATATATATATATATATATATATATATATGTGTGTGTGTGTGTGTATGAGAGTTAGGGGTATTTAACACTTATGTTTTTTTTATGTAAAAAACAACCGTATTGAAGACAACATCTTGATAGTCTTCCCATCAATTACTAAAGAGTTTATTCTCCGGCATTTTTAGCTAAGTTTGAAAATGCTGTCTCTATCTTAATAAGATGATGAGTTTCACTCCATCCTTGAAGACAGCTTTGCACCAACCGGCACAAACCGGCAAGGGGATGCAAGCTATCATTAACAAAATTCAATAAAGAATAATTTATTAACACTACCCCATTTTTCTTCACACTTCCGTCTTACTTAAGAGCACCCCCAGGGTCTTCGAAAACAAAAATAAAAAATCGGGTACACTTTTAGTCAAACTTTCTGCCATTACTCTTTTAACAAGTGAAAAATTGATATCAAGGTGAGAACTAGGTTTACCATTGCCTTAAAGTCTATCATTTTGAGATTTAAAAAAAACAACATATTCTCATTACTATAGATTAAGCACTACATTACAAGATTATAACAAAAATTATAAAATAATTAATTTTTCGTACTTACGAGGAGTGGGTGGAGATCAATTAAATATCTTGTAAAATGCACCTGAACAGATAGTAATCACGTCTCTAAATGTATATATTTTAAATTAGACATAATTTTCTTTTAGTTACTATGAATTAAGTAGTGTGTTACAAGATTATATAAAGAAAAGGAGGTGGGCTCTGTGAAGTGGATACAGATGTGGACTGACGACCTTGGGTGTCAAGTTCGAATCATATCGGTTCTCTTGGCGCCACTATTTTCACTATGGATGTTGTAACATGCACGTGGTTTCTTCCTCTAAGTAACTTATTCTAAAAGGAATTGGGGAAACCAATGCCAACAACTGAATTGAGCCGGTCAAAAAGTAGTACTATGCTGTTTCAAGCGAATTTACGTTTTTAAGGCAAAGAAAAGGATCATGAGAAATGAATTTGACATCATTAACATCGAGCGGTTTGAAACGAAAATATCTCTGTTAAACTTTAGTCTACTTTCTTAAGGGTTGAAACTGTATACTTTCGCCCAGCTATTTATGCACAGAATATAAGTATAGAATATCATTGATGTTTAGATGCGTCCAGGAATCTCTACAAGAGTCTCTCCTCGTTGTATGCACACGTTTGAAATTGCATTTTCATTGCTAATCAATTCAATAGCCGCATCTCATTTTAAGATTTGTCCAAGCATATATATAAGAGGTTCTGTCAGTCGGTCAATCGGTGCATCTTTTGATCTGTCGCATTTCAGTTTGAAATATCCTTTTGATCCACCCAGTCAGCGCCAGTTCTGAGTGGATGATATTAAACTAAATCCGGTTGTGAGGCCCAAACTTGGGAGTTTTGAAGAGTATGAAGTCACCTCTTAATAGCCATTACTTCTAGGTCCATTCTGAATGGAAGTGGTAGGAGCTGTTATCCGCCCATCTATAGTTGAATAGAATCTGTCCTGGGTATTACATAAAACTACATCTGGTGGTTATACATATACATTTATATCATGAACGCTTTCTACCAAATGAATGGATTCAGCAAAGGCTTGATATACCGGCAAACAAAACAACTATCCAACAGCTTGAGAAATGTGAAAGAATTGTGTAAAAACCCTTCAATAGGCATGATAATAACCTTCCTAAAAGCAATCGATCTAGATGAAAATAAAAAGTATAAAGAATGTCAAATTGTATAAGTCTACAAGTTAATATTTGAAAATGAATTTCACAGAATTTTACACCATGAATATGAGTATTTGAAGATATGAAGAAGTTGAAGCATGAAACCATTTACCAAAATGACTGGATTCGTGATCAGTTAACAAGAAAAATAGTTAATATGTGGCAAAACAAAATTAAACACAAATAGTTCTTCTAGTGTTGGCTGACTGCGCTCCAATCTTAGGTTCCCTCTGTAAAACATTAACAGCAAACACTCAACTACCTAAAACGATTGCAGAGAACTTCCCTGTGTACCAAAAACCAAACAGAACTTCCATGAACAAAGTTTTTTTTTCTAGAAATCCCAACTTTGGAACACAATACCACAGGACTGCTTCTCAGCTGATTACAACATGGTCATTTTCAATCACATGTTAACAAATACTTGTTGAGCCGTCCTCTTAAATAATCAATTTATCCACATTCTACCCATCATTTCCAATGTTCTCATAATGTTGTTTATCGTCCAACTGACAATCTCATTGGCCCTTATCCTCGAGTGGCCTTTGGGCATTGATAAGTGGTGACTGATTAGTATTAAAATGAAATTTAAATTTGCAGAAAAAATTTCTGTTAAGAATGAAGCAATAAACACATGACGTTTGACAAATTTGAGAAAGTAGCAGATACGGTCATTGTCTGCTAATGGAATGAAAATGGACTTTCTGATTTTCTTGAATGTTTTTATTTGATATTTTCTTGTTTTCCACTCAAGCAGACGATAATAGTCATTGTTTTGTCTTTTTTTATACAGGAAAAATGCATCTTATGTTGGAGTACAATCATTGTTTGGAGTTAAGGTCTGGTATACATTTTTTTAAAAACTTTGATTCACCTCAAACAAGACATATTACCACTGAAGCATAGGGGCCAGATTTATAGAGGAACAATCTTGATAGGGAGTTGGGCAGCAAGATGTTCAGATTACATTTAAATTTCTGCTTGTCGGTACTGTCAAGGAAACAGAGAAAAGGAAGGGAATTCAGAAGGCAAACTGTTGAACAAAAGTAGCTATCAGAGTAGAAAATCTTCCGACATCAAGTGATTTCTACAGTGAAGGGGTGGGATTTAGCAGCTAATCGGATTGGTCGGGGTATTTTCGTCTAAGGCAGGGGCGGGCAACCTATTCAGAGTGAGGGCCAGATGAGACTTTTGGGAGGAGATTGCAGGCCGGAGGGAAAAACGAAATCTCAGAATTACAATATTTTGTTTACATGAATAAATTGTACAAAAATTGCATTGACTACTCTACAAATCTGATATTTTTTCTTCTGTATGTAATGTTATAAAAGGCGCCGACAAAGAGCCATTTTGGAATCATAAAAAATAATGACGGAGGAAGTAGCAAGTTGATCCATCATTCGTTTTCACACACCTCACATAAGTTCTATGTTTCATGACCTTTCCTCGTCTCTCGTTTCCTCTTTGCCTCTCTCTTTCTCTTTTTCTATTTTTATCTCAGGCCAAGGATTTGAAATTAATAGTTAAAGAAAAATGAAATCTACATGCATCATCGCTCGCTGATATTTATACATTTTTATCCCACTGTAAATCTTAATTGAAACCTAGTTTTACGTCTATGTCACAAAATGATATGAGTTTTACTGGGAGGTTCGTGGGCCAGATTGCAATAATAAAGCATAGTAGGGTGGCGGGCCGGACGCTAAGCCTTCGCGGGCCGGATGTGGCCCGCGGGCCGGATGTTGCTCGCCCCTGGTCTAGGGAGAGCATATTTCATGGAAGTATTATAAAACAAACACATGGATGTAACTCGTCAGTGATGCGACAGGGGCTGGAGCTTGGCAGACAGTGTCGAACCTATCAGGTTAGAAATTGTTTGTTGCACCTTGTACAAAGAGGAGAGGCTAGTGGTTGATTCACCAGCCCATATGTGACAACAGTGCCCTATGTACGGGTGAATAGTGGCTTTGTAGAGATGAATCTTGATAAGCGGCTCTGTCTGTGGATCCGTTGGTTTGTCCCGCAGATGGAATGGATACATCTTATTTTAGATGTATCCAATCATTCCTATAAGAGGCTCGGTCTGTCAGACTCACGTTTGAAATAGTACTTTCGTCTGTCACACTTAAATTTGAAATAGCATTTAGACCACAGAATATTTAAAAAATTAGATTTCTAATTAATATTTTCAACCTAATATTCTAGAAATCTCTTTTTATGAATGAATCACATAAACGTAATATTTATGTAAAATGTAATTCTTAGAATTAAAATTCCCAAGTTTGTGTGCAACAAGTGTAAGACAATCGAGATGGATGAGGATGCGGATGTGGAGAAAGCATCTCTGGATAGCGAAGATATTGATGTTATTCAGAAGTGTTGGTGACACTATTGGAGAACAAAGTGCAGATTGCAAAAGTTAGGAATGGATGGTATAAGTTAAGGGAATTTCTGCAATTACTAACCAGCAGAGCGTTATCACTGTCGACGAAGAGGAAGATTTAATCTGGTTGTAGAGAGATATGTGAAGAACAGGAGATTTCGTTGGTTGGTTTCACATTGACAGAATGGATGAGAGTTCTTAGGTTAGTAGATGTAGAACAGTTGAGGTAGTAGGGTCCGTTTGCAGGTGATGATGATGCTGCTGCTGCTGCTGATGATGATGATGATGATGATGATGATGATGATGATGATGATGTGAACATTACTAAAATGTATACTTTAAAATGTATTCAGCATATTTATGACTAGTCGAAGTATCCATCTAGACTGTGTTTCTCAAATTTTCCTCAACTTTAAAGCCATGTCATGAAATCCATTCAGTAATTCGAGTTCGGGTTTGAAAATTTCAAAAGATAGATGAATTTATACATATATATTGTCAATAGTAATCGTGTGTATTATTTATCAAGGTTTAGGTTTTTTACTTAGAAGAATTGTGTACTATGAAATTAGACTATAAAGTAATTAAGAAAAAAAAAGTATTTGTTAAATAAAAGAAAAAAGAAAAGAAATTTAATTTTTTTGTACATTTGGAAAAAAACATCTCCCTTATTCTTGCTTGGTCTTAAAGACAGGGTCCATTGTTTAGATTGGATATTGGTCCATGCTACAACAATAGGGAAACATTACAAGTGAACAGACACACAATTTTTGTATTTCATACATGTGTTGATATTTAATATTTTTCACATGATTATTTTTAGCAAAACAACCATCCCACCCAATTGGGTGACTTTTATTCGGTTTTAAAAATCTCCAGCTTAGCTAAATTATCCATTCAATTGATTAACTTCATTATCACTAAGACACTGTCCCCTGTCTTTTAGATGTACAACCTGACAAAATAATTTGAATTTTAAAGAATTAACTCAGACACTGATAACATATGTAATATATTATTACTTGCTTATTACCTCAAACTATATACACTTGTCATCTGAGTAATACTATTTCTCTCATAATTACTTCTATTAAAATAGGACAATAAGTCCCAATGTTTCAGAATTTAAAAAAAGTCTTTAAGAATATGATGGAATATCTTAGATAAATGGCATATACTTTCGGTAACAGACAGGCACCTGTTCGCCATTATAATAACATATAAATAGACTAAGTCAGTATAACCTTTATCATTAAGGGGGCTGTGCTCCCTCTTCCTTTCGAGATGTACAACCTGAAAAATTAATTTTAATTTAAAAGTAAATCAAATACTGATAACGTTTGTAGTATACTATTACTTACTTATGACCTTAAACAATATACACTTGTCATCCGAGTAATACTAAGTGCTCCCCTCCTCACCCCGCTCGTGTTTAGAATCATTCCCTCATGCAATATTAGAAGCATTCAAGTAGAAGCGAGAAGCAGCCACGGCCTCCAGGAAGCAGGGAAAGTGAGGAACCTTGTCTGACATATGAACTGGTATCATGCTGAGGAATTTGGCCAGAGGGAAACAGTTATCGCATACAAGACATTGTCAGCAGTTTTAAATAGGTTAAATAAAAATTAGATTTACAGTTCCCGGCTGACTATTGAGCCAGGACCGACTATAAATAAAAGGCTGCCTCAACCAGATTGCATGTGCTTATGTATGTATGTATGTATGTATGTATGTATGTATGTATGTGAAATGGGTTCAGCAGTAAATCGCTGATGGTGGTTTGTCTCGCCGTATTCAAATCCTGGTCGAACTGTTGTGTCAATTTCACTAATACCCTTAGGAAAGGTATAAAACTATCTCTATTTTCCAAAGCTAAGAGAGAACTAGTAGGGTAGCCTAGACTCTAAAACTTTTTAAAATACATGCGTTTAGTATGTATATGAGATTAATATTCCGTTAGTATGAACACTACAGATTTGATTGAGATCGCATCATTCATCGGTGAAAGAGGAAAGACGAAAAAAGAGTGATAGGAGAAAAAAGGTTGGAAAGACCCAATAGGAAAATGTGCAGTCGGAACCAAATGGTAAAGAGGAAGAAAGTGTGCCTTCTGGTCAATTTTACAAGCTTAACATAGAAAGGTTAGAGAATCTACATAAAAACTAAAAGTGTATTCATGTGTAAAATTTTACGAGGAAGACAATAGAAGCAGTCCCGAATGTGTAAAGTAATTATGCCCCCCCCCCCCTAGAACTTAAAATATATCCCATTTTGATGAAATTTAAATCATATGTATAAAATTTTCTGGGGAAGACAATAGAAGTGGTTCTGAATCTTTATGTGGCCTGGCCCCCCCTAGAACTTCAAATGTAGCCCATTTTGATGAAATTTAAATGATATGTATAAAATTTTCCGGGTAAACGATAGAAGTGGTCCTGAATCTCTACATGCCCTAAAAACTTCAAACGTGTTAATTCCTGAAGAAACATAAGGTGTGCCTTAAAGGCAGATAAAGATTATACATTTACAGAAATTAACATGTAAAACAAAATAGTAATAAAAAAGTAATATGGGCAGGGAGCAGGAGGACATAGGATTCCTTATTCAATGTTAGGTCTTCCTGCTATTACTATAATAATATGATAAGGCATTTCATGTTCGTATGTACGTTATCACCTTTCACACACATTTTAAAAACTGATATAAGCAGTGAAAATCTAACAAGAAAAGAAAGTTAAGATAGCACAGGTTGTTGTTAAGTAACCAACTTCATTCTACAACATTTCATTAATATCAAAATCAATTCCTTTCTATTTTTATAACAAAGTAACTACTATTTCTTACAAGGTAAACTTCATGTCTATGTCAGTACATAGAGTATAATTATAATCTCTAAAATGGCATCTTTCACACCTGTTTTCTTGAGTCTTACGAAACAGAGTATACCTTTATAATAAACTAACTGAAGTACCCATTCAAGGATGGTTCAAAATATTAATTAATTCTCAGATGACTTAATACCACATTTACTGCCCATCACACGTTTCTTTTCCTAAAAGGAAATGTGTAAAAACACTGCCTGAATCTTATTATACGAAGGTCGACCTGCTGAAAAGTCTAAGAGTTTAGCTTAACTTGTGTGTATGACTCTCTAAAGCAAACGTCTCTTGTCAATCTCAGCATCTTATGTAATGGGAAATATTGTACGTGCAATTGAGTCAAACTCAAAAATACTTCACTCAAAAACTGCTGTTGATTAAACGACATGAAAGTGGAGTTTAACTGGCTGAAGTTATTGCCTTAGAAATTGTTTATTTCAGTGAAGACAAACCACATTATTAAATGTAAAAATGATTTTGAAATTTACTCAAATTTAGTACATTGGTGAAATTTGGAAATTCTTCTGAAGTTTAATAATAAAATGATATACAACCCTATACATATGATATTCTGAGGTCAACATTTAGTCAATTGTGACGACTTCTACACTTGAACCAAATTTTAAACTGATTATATATATATATATATATATATATATATATATATATATATATATATATATATATATATTTACATATATATATATATATATATATATATATATATATAAATATATAGGTAGAAGGATGAAAAGGAATACATATGATATTCTGAGTCAACATTTAGTCAATTGTGACGACTTCTAGACTTGAACCAAATTTTAAACTTATTATATATATATATATATATATATATATATATATATATAAATATATAGGTAGAAGTATGAAAAGGAATTAGAAAAGTGATGGAGGCAGATCTTTTTTCAATTCAGTTACTCAATGCAAGGTATATTCTGCAAAAAAGCAATTTATTCAATTATTTTTTCTTTAAGCCAGGCTTTTCAAAGATCAAAATCTTATCATTAGATGAAATTGCTGGGATAGATAAGTTGGCACAGGCCAAGCTTTACAATTTGAAAAAGTAAAATAAAGATTGTGGGGAAAAAACAAGGCAAAAAGCTACCCGTATGCAAGCAAGTGTCCGATTGCAAAAAAATCCGGTGTCAAAAAGTCCAGCGGAGAAAGTGATTTGTAGGTAGGTCGTTAGAATGCATGAGAAATAAATTGAGAGGTTTCAAAGTTAAACTCCAGAAACCACCATCTTCAGGTGTGGCCAAAATAGATAGAATCCAGAAGGTAAAAAGTCCAATAGAGGGTCAGTAATTCGTGAGGTGGGAAATATTAGCCATATTAAAAAGTCTTCCTTGGCTGAAAATCATAAAATAAGTTGAAATTGACGAAGAGACAGTGAATTAATATTTAAAGGCTAGGCCAAGATGCCAAATTGCCCAGTTGATAAACAGGACCGTCTGAAGAATGGCAAATACTCATATTCCTAAAAGTTCGCTTTTAGTTCTCCACTTTATATATATATATATATATATATATATATATATATATAGTTTAAAAATAAACAAATTTATGACATATCTATTTACATCCGTTCAAAGAATTCAACATCAACAACAGTTTAGGTGTATGATCGTTTCTGAGACATAAGGTCTTTATTGATGCCAAGTCTCTTCATCAGGTTTCAAACAACCGAAGTTTGAAGTCGAACAAAACCATCAACATTTCAGTATTATTCACCATAAAATACACAGCAAAATGGGAGGGGTTTGGTTTGGTAGTTTTGTTTTACGGCATATCAACCCTTTTTGGGTTATTTAATGCCGAATCTGGTCTTGTTTTCTTCTCTTTTTTGTTTCTTTCCCCTTTTAATATCTGTTTCTATTTAACCCATAGTTGGGACCCTAACAGGTACTACCACTCCGGGTCAGGGTGGACCTGGGAGCAATGGTAATTAAGAGGAGGCTCCACATTCCCCAAAGTCCGTAAGCCGGATCTCACCATCGGATGTAGTTTAAGGTCATATCCAGGACCGGGAGTAGGGTAGGAAAAATAAAAATAAAAAAGGGGAGGGAGAAAGGGAGAGGGGCTGTTGTTTTTGGTTTTGTAGAACATAATTAAGTTTTACAAAAAAAAAAAAAAAAAAATGTCAATGTAGGTGAATTTCGTCTCAGGGAGCCACAGGGCAGCCTGATCTGGTATCACCAGTGCAAAATGGGATGGAGAGATATCACAATTAACATCCTCTTCAAAAACACCATACATAAAAAAAATCGCATAAAAATATAATAGAAGCAAATAAATATCAAAAGTGCAAAATTGAAAAAAAAAAAAAAAAATGAATAAAAATAATAATAATAACAACAATAATTATAATAAGAGGAATGATGAAAAATAGAATTAAAATGTAAGTTAATATATATATATGGAAAAATAAAACTATAAAAAACTATAATATATAAAAAATTACTTGGATATGTAACTAAATCTTATAGTATTATACAACACATATATGTTTAATAGAAGTAGGAGGTGTAATACAACTGAAACGTTACATTAACACATGTACTGACACACATAATTGTATATATATATATATATATATATATATATATATATATATATATATAATATAGTAAATACAATTATAAAAAAAAAGAATGACAGACATACTAAGATATATTTACTCCTCCACCATAAGGGTCTTGCTAAAACGTATTATTTAGCATAGTTATAAAAGAAAACGCTCAAAGAATTCGCAATTTAAACAATAATAATCATTTAAAATAGAAATCATTTAATATTTCTAAGACAATAATTAATATCACCTTCAACAACTTTCATCATCTCAAACAAAGAAAACATTTTTTTAATGGAAATCGCTCCAGACAAGGCGTGAAGCCACTTGATGTAAGGATCTAACAAGAACGAAATATGATTGTCACAAAGACAGGAGATGCCTATTATCTTGAGTTTTGAAAAGACTAAGACTAAGAGAGTTCTACAAGCCTGCAGTTCTTGGAAAGAAGCTACTGGAATATGAAGCTGTATTGCAATGAGGTATACAAAACAGCGAATTGATGGTGACCACTAGACTAACGAATAAAACGAGCTGGAACAAAAGAACCAGGAAATATATAACATGATGCTGAAGAAAACATATAAATCGTTTGATTCAAAAGAAATGACTCAAAATACTGCCTTATGTGTATACCAGAGCCAACCAGTGTAAGCAGGGGAATAATTTCAAAATCTGACTGAATTAAAACGAATCAATTCAAGGAGAATAACTAACTATATATATATATATATATATATATATATATATTACTATTTCGTGTATCCACATAAAATGTTGTAAGGAGATAAAACTTTTTATGTATCAATTGTCAGTATTTAGTTTAGCAGTGCTCGATACGTAAGTAGAGCTAGGTAGTAAGCTATGAGTATATATATATATATATATATATATATATATATATATATATATATATATATATATATATATATATATATATAAGGTTAATACAACAAAAGATATAAGAGGCAACTAATATCTTTAATTAGTGAACATCCGGATAAAACTGAAGCTCAATATACTGGATAGAGCATTAATAGCACTAGATAAAGTGAAAGAATAAAATAAGGTGCAAATCAAATTTTATTAGAATTCAATGTTCAGGCAAAGTACTTTAAGTCCTTAACTCATGAGTTTTCAAAGAAAATTCTTCTCCTCAGAGGACCATTACCGCAATGACATTACTGCAGGAAATAAAATTAAACTTTGAAAATATATAAAAAAATATATATAAAATACTTAAAAGTATATAAAACATCAAATATATCGGCTCAAAACATACTTTTTTGTTAAATCTATACAGTTCATCCAAGTCATAAAGTTTAAAGCATATTCAGGAAAGATATCAAAGAGGTTGATTGAAAAATAATCCAGGTGGTGAATGGTAGTCTAAAAACGAAAAAGTTATCCAGGCGGGAAATTTGTTTGCTATCGATGCAGTAAATGACAGTGAAAAATGTATCCAAGGTGTATGCAAATTAATAGAACAATAGAAAAAAACAAATCATATGAAAAGTTCAGAAAACTCACTTGGTGTTGAATATTATAATGTCCAAAATTCAGGGTTCTTATGAGCTTATAGGAGTAGTTTGAATGCATAAGTAACATACATCAGATCGTTTTAAAAGACGAGATATCGATAATTTTGAAAATCCTAATACATAGAATAACTGTTCGAAATCTCATATGAATCAGTTTAATAGTTCTGGAGTTATAGTGCGGACATAAATATATGCATACATTATAGATCCCCTTTTATTTCATAAATAACTAGCATGGTTACCAGGCGTTGCCCGGGGGTGGAGCAAGGACAACAAAATAGAAGAGTTAAAAGTGTGTGTAACATCTTTATTTTAAAACTTCTCTCCCTCTCTCTTCTATACCTATCTCCTCCTCTCTCCCCCTCTCCCCTATGTAACCATCACTCTCTTTCTCTTTATTGCCACGCTCTCTCTCTCTCTCTCTCTCTCGCTCTCTCTCTCTCTCTCTCTCTCTATATATATATATATATATATATATTACCCCCTCTCTCACTTTCTCTAGCAATTGGAAAGAAGATGTCGACAAATTACTACATAACATTAAAAAATCGCTTTTAATATCGACTCCCCCTCCTCCGACAAATTCTCTTCCTTTTTTCTTTTTCAAAACGATAAATATTAATGTGCCTATATTTTGTCTGAAGCAATGCTGAAAAAGAATATATCAGCTTTGTGGGTGTGTCTAGTTTTTACTTTTAAATGGACACACACAGACAGACAACTTTCCGTTACATAATAGATCCTAAAACAATATATTTCCGTACTTATGGTTTAATATTTCCCCATTTTGTAGAACTGATGGGCGTTTGTGAAACTAATACATGCTTATTTATTATGCTTAACTATTTTTGTGGCTGCCTTTGAAATTTGGAACTTGTAATATTAACTGGGTTAACAATTGTTCGATTTCAATTTTGACATTGATAAATATAATGAGTTCAGTGTGCATTTTAACATGCAGAGTCAGTTTATTTTCGGATTACACGCGTCTATTAATTGTTGAACATGATCGGTATTCTCATTTTATGACAGAAAGAAAAACTTTAAACTATTTTTAAAATGTTGCTTTCTAAAACTTCTTTGGTACAGGCAGCATGATAAAAGATCTGAGTGTTATTTATAACGATCTAAAGATCTGTTATTTATAAAAAAATATTTTTAAAGTTATATGTAAAGAATTTATATATATATATATATATATATATATATATATTGGTTTTAAATATGATGAACGGAGTCATAGCGAATCGAGGCACTATCACAAGAAAAAGAAAAGAGAGGAAATATTAAATAATATATTTAATCGCCGATTAAAAACTTTTAAAAAGGATAAAAAGATCGACTAAAATTAACAGAACAAAACTACATCCCAAAGTACCTTTCAACCGACACATTGTCAAGGGAAACGTCGGCGAATATCGCTTAAAAACGGAGAAAAGAGTCATGTGGAGAGAAAAAATTAAAAAAACAAAAACAAAAAAAATAAAACAGGGAGATTGAATAACGCCATTAAACCGAAAAGGAATAAATGGTCATTATAAGCAAAGTATTTTTTTTTTGTTTTTAGAAGTCTCTAAATAAGTCCAATTTGTGAGACAACTCTTTTTGTCTACAGAGCGATGGTTTTCGCATTGTAACACTCACTGCTTGAGATGTGTTGTATATTTGAATGAGACGACGACAAACGTACAACCTACCTCGTGTGGGGAGCCGGGCACAACGAAAGAAAAGAAAGAGAAGGAGCAATGCGTTTTTATGGGAAGGAAGTACTTCCGGCGGAAACGGAAGTGCTTCCGGCGGAGACGGATTATGGGAAGGAGGCTGCACTATAAGAGCAATCAATGTTTGGGTAGGAGGGGCGGGGCAGTTGTCTGAGAAACACGTAGTGCCGTCGTCTAAAGTGATAGAAGGAAGAAGGAGAGAGAATGAAGGGAAAAAGAAGAAGGAGAGAAAGAGGAATTTATTTTTATTTCGGGTTGCTACCTACTGCCCGAAACATAAGAACAAGATGGTGTGTGGAACGAACCTTGTGTACAATGCGAAAACATCCATTGGAGTACGCCTCACCACACTTTTTATTGTCATACAAGTGCTGTCCAATGGATGACTCGTGGACTTGTGATTAAGAATTAGAACATAAAGTCCATTATGGCGTACGATCGTTTCCAAAACAGTTTGGAAATACTTTATTTTATTTTATAATTTTATAAAGTTAGTCCAAAACGTCTCTTTATCGGTACCTATAGCAACACGTCTTACAAAAAAAAAACTTGTTCTAGAGAAACATCCACTGCCAGAAAGAATCATAGGTGGATATGTTGGTAGCATAGGAGGGGAAAAACACAATGATACCTATATATATATATTATAAAACCATATATGCTGTACACATAAAATACTTAAACGGGACTTTGCAAAAGTCCTGTTACACTTCATTTTCAAAATATTTTGAATAAACTTCAACTGTATAATTATCTTTGTGATTTGAAATCTTTCCTTTTCAGACAATTATCATGTGAAGTAAATAGCGGTAAGGTGTATGTGTACCACAATGGAAGGAACAAGAATTGATATCTGCTCTTGTGTGTGTGTGTGTGTGTGTGTGGGGGGTGTACAACGAGTCAAATATCACCAAACAGCTAAATGTCAGTCTGATAACCATCCACGGGGTTGTAGTTAGGTTGAGGAACAGGGAAAGCTTCAAGGATCGATCTTGCTCAGGCAAAACCTGAGTTGTCAACCAATCAACGGTTAAGAAATTTTTAAAGAATTATCCAATGCTAAAAATGGTGAACTGTGAAAATAAAATAATACCTCTGAGGTCACAGTGTCCAGAGTCAGTAAAGGAAGGTGGAAAGAGATTGAGGAGAATGTAAAGACTCCTACTAACTGTTTGTAGGCAAGAGCAACATCAAATCATTATCATTTTCTCAGATAGGAAAAGCTTCATGGTGGATGCAGTCATGAACAAACAGGACAATCACATTGTTAGTTCCGACCAGGACGTCTCTTATCAAGCACCTGGACTCTGTGATGATGCTTGGCTCCATGACTTGAACTGGACAGACAATGCATCCTATATGGTTGTAAACTGGTTACAGGTTAACTGTTGCCGAATATAGGGTTATCTTGGCACGAAAGTCCTACCTTGGATAGGAAAAATAATCAAGTGCAGACTATGCCTTACAGCAGGACAATACCTCTGCACAAAGCCAAAGTCGTGCAAGTGTTGCTTCAAGTGCAATTTCTAAGCAATTTCTAATCAAAGGATTTCTGGTAACCACAGTCACCCACATTTAACCCTTCGAGTTACAGCATGTTGGCACATGTTGAGAACAAAGCTTGCAAAGTTTGCCATAGCAATGTTGATGAGCTGAAGTTTCTTTATTAACCTTGCACAGGGGAAGACGAGGAAAGATTATTTCCGCAAAGTGTGATCAGGTTTCCAACCAAACCGTTACATCGTCCTCACTGCTGAGGATGAGTTTATTGATTAAATAGCATCATGTAAACGCATAATAACATATTAGAATAACAATATCCTCATTTTAGGCGTTGAAAGCAAAATAGCATTGTAACAAGACTTTTGCCATAAAGTCATATTTCAAGTTATATTTTAAAACTTATGTGTGCATTTTAATATTCTAAGTCGGTATTGATTAATCTATATAAGAAAAGTGAACATATGTGATTCACTGTATAATGAAGAAGAGGTGAGTCGGGAGGCACGAATAAAAAGGCGAAAAGGGTAGTAGGCAAAGTAGTGGCGGCTGCTGCTGCTTCTTTTAAAGCTTGATACCGGTCAACAATTCACTATTCAGTTTTAAGCTGTAGACGTCAGCTGCTGCTGCTTTTGCTTCCAGTTACCTAATAAATATATTTTATTTCAATACTTGATTTATTTGTTCATAAAATGAAACATTTTTCTGTAATTTTTGACGGAATGTGTCATGCACTCATGTTTTTATCTTTTGTTTATCTCATTAAAAGGTATGTATGTTCGAGAGAGATAGTTAGAGAGAGAGAGAGGGAGAAAGAGAAAGAGAGAGAAAGGCAGAGGATGCACTTAAGTTTGAAATAGCAATAGCATTTTTAAACAAATTAAGATTTTATTTACCTTTTAAAAGTTAAATTGATATTTTATTTAGGTCTTGAATATTTTTTTAATGCTAAAAAAGGTAACATTTCTTTAGTAGTGCGATTTGTATGGATGTGAGTGAATGAGAGAGAGCGCTTAATTTGGGGTAACACTAGCAGTTGTTTTGTCTTCTTTATCTATTAGTTTCATTTTATTGATTTCAAGTAGTGAATAGTTATTAAATTGCGAAGCAATAGCGACCGGATGAAGCCAGCTAGTTGTTGAATATATTCCATATTCTAATTTACTGTAATGTCATAACTGAAAAGCAATAACATTTCTAATAAAAACTACTTTTAAAATATTGCTATTAAAAAACTAAACTTCTTTGGTAGAGGTGACATGATAAATGAGTGTTATTTATAACGATACATTATTTATAATGATAATACCTTCATATACAATTTGGGATCTTATCAATAACACATACATTATACAAACATTAGATTTAGAAAAAAAATACTGAAACTTTACAAAGCTCTCTTGAAAAAACTGGAAACCCCTATTATCAAAAACATACCATTGAAATTCGGCTATGTTTTAGTCGTATTTGCCAACTAATTCCACAGACATGAAAACAAAATTATAACTATTATCATTGCTATTGTTGATAATTATTATTAACATATAATTCGGTGATGATAGCTAGTGAAATATCCGAAAGCACTAGGATACATGGAAATAAAAACATGGAAACATCAATTGGAAATTGTCTTTATACCATCTTGTGAGAATACATGAAAAGCTATGGAAAAAAGACTAAAGAATTCCTTGAACAATTCCGGAACACGAGTCATGTTTAAAACTCAAATTCCAACGTCTTAGCTCACACAGCCATTATCAACAACCCGGTAAATTAACAAGAGATTAATCCTATTTAAAGGCAGCCCTCGTCAAAGTGTGAGTCAATGTGATTATGATGTATATATATATATATATATATATATATATATATATATATATATATATATATATATATATCGGAAATGAAAAAGGAAAAACCAAGAGATATTTTTTTATATATTCATCAACGTTTCGTCTTTATTGTAAGACTTCCTCAGGATGATAATTTTAAGAAAAATGTCATGCAAGTACATCGAAATATTGGGTTGACATGATGTGTTGATGAGAAAAAGTAGTAGCCGTGGCTACTAAGAACACTGAACCAAGGTCCGGGCTGAGAGAAGTCAGTCAGTGGCAAAGAGTGAAATGAATGTGGACAGCTGTGAGTGAAAAAAGGGAGGGGTGGGAGTGTTAGTGAATTTGTCTTAGGGTGGGAGAGAGGGGATGGGGGTGCTGAGGTTTTTATCTTGGTGAGGTGTAGAATGGATTTCTGAGGAAGTCTTACAATAAAGACGAAACGTTGATGAATATATAAAAAATATCTCTTGGTTTTTCCTTTTTCATTTCCCATTACGTCGGATTACTCTCATCCTTCCTTTCTCATATATATATATATATATATATATATATATATATATATATATATATATATATATATATATATATATACAGCATAATCACGTTGACACACCGGTTTCCGTTAGATCACCGAAGTTAAGCAACGTTAAGCCTAAAAGTACTAAAATGGGTGACCATTTGGGAATACCAGGCGTTGTATGTGAGCATCTAGCTATGGGCAAATAGCGTCGCAAACCCACAGTGCCTAGCGTGGTGACTATGGCAAAAACCCCTGAATGACTGTCGCAAAAAAGGTGGACAGAAACCAGGGAGGGCTTCCTCCTCAAGAAGTGATTAAAAACCCTGATGGTGATGGTGACGATATACATATACATATATATATATATATATAAATCTTTTAAACTAAAGAACAAAGGCACATTTGTGTCTTAATGTACACATACGCTCGACACATCTAGCACAGAGACTTATCCTTCCATTCTATTTTTAGTTAAATGGAACATGTGTGAAAAAAGGAAATAACTCAGTTGTGTACTTTCATTTTAAACGATGACTTTTCTTTTCTGCTTTAGATTTATAATTTTTTGTGTAATAATGGATGAGTCTATGTCAATTGATGTTGACATTTCTAAAATCATTGAAGTAAAATATTTTCGGTTGATTCCTTTATAAAAATAAAGATAAATATTATACATGGCCTGTTCCAAATCGTCAAACATTCACGGACCTCTCCTCCTCCTTATTATTATTATAACTGTGATGGTACATTACCTATAACACACTTTGGACTCTTCTATTTACCATAAATACTGGGAAAAACTGCTCCTCATCATCTGGCCTCACCCCATCCCGTTCAATCAAGGATTCATTCTCAATAATCAGTCCGGGAGGAACTGGGCCATTTCGGTGGCCTTTTACCAGGCGCCACAACCGGGGAATGCCGACAGGGCTGCCAAGGCTATTTTTGCAAGGCCAGAGTGCTCCTCCTGTAGGGGAGCTGGCTTGACTCTTCCCCAACCTTCCGACTTTGTGTCACATATTACTGCAGTGGGATGCAATTAAATACCTGGATCCGCCCTAACCCGTTCAGTCTCTAATTAACTTCAGTTGATTGAAGACACTGGGATGGGGTAATACCAGTCGAGGATTTGTTCTTGACAATCAGTCCGGCAGGAAGCTGGCCATTTCAGTGGCCTTTTATCTGTCGGGCTGAGGTATACTGTCTTGAGTTCTCCTAGGAGGTGCACCATCCCAGGCCTTTTCTCCCTGCTTTGGGGTGGAGTAAGTTCATTGCTTACTGCCTGAACAGCACAGATCGGTGAATGCTGACAGGGTTACCCAGGCTATTTTTGCTAGGCCAGAGTGCCCCTGTTTTAGGGGCGCTGGCTTGACTCTTCCCCCACTTTCCGACTTTGCGCCACATATTGCTGCTGTGGGAAGCAATTAAATACTGGGTCTGCCCCATCCTGTTCAGTCTTTCATTAACTTCGGTTGATTGAGGACGTCGGGATAGGGTAAGGTAATACCCGTCGAGGATTCTTTCTTAACAATCAGTCTGGTAGGAACTGGGCCATTTTGGGTGGCCTTTTATCTGCCGAGCTGAGCTGTACTGTCCTAGGTTGTCCTAGGAGGTGCACTCAAATTGGTTCAATTAATAATTTAATGACCAAACGATACTGTAATAGTTATATCAAACTTCCAAAATTCCTATTTGAAAGAAATTCATTTGATAAAACCAGAAAAACGGTATTGTCGAACAAAAAATAGATGAAACAAAAATGAAAGCCAAAAAACTCCCGAACAACGCCGGGTAGGTACAGCCAGTCCTTAATAAAGCACAAAATAAAGGCACTGTTCTTTCTTTGATATTTTTAAAAAAGCACAGAAATTAAAATAATTGGACATGTTTTACATGTCTATGCAGAGTTGGGTTATCTCATTAAATTGGTCTCGTGTGGACCTTTTTATCTGGGTGGCATGGAAGAATAAACTATTATTACTTTTACTCTGATTTGTCATTGTTACATCGTGGCCGTCTCAGCCCTTCGAGTCGCCACTGCTAAAGGTATAATTACCTCAAAATAAAGTGGATCAGAGTATCAACCCTCGTTTTGCCTGAGGAAGAGAAAGTTATTATTGCTCGGACCCGTTTGTGTGCAGTGGCGCCTGCATTCATTTCAGCTTTGTATCGCATCCACCCTCGTCTTATTGGGAGGCAAATAATAAGCTGCCTTGTTCTCTCTTCAGGCTAATACATGTCAAAATAGAGCACTAATTAATTTTACTCAAAATGTGATGATGTAACATTGATTTAATTAAAGTCAAGGTGATGCTATGTCCGTTATATCAACCCACTCGTATGAGTTAGAATTGCGCACGGAACTTTTACTGAAATATTTAAGATGCATTTATTTTAAATACTAATGGGTCACCACTTACGAAGGCCAAAACTACTCGAGGATAAAGGTTAATAAGATCGTCAATTGGATGATGAACAATATTATGAGAGGCTTGAAAACGATGAATCAAATGGACACAATTTGATTACTTAAGAGGACAGGTATTTGTGGACATTGAACATGAAGACGACCATGTTGTAGTATGCAGGGAAACAGTCCGTGGCAATGTGTTCCAAGATGTATTAAAACAAAAACGGGTATTTTTAAGATGCGTCCATTCAATCTGTGTGTTTAGTGGATGAAAATGTTGTTTCAAATGACCGACAGACAAACTAAGATTTTAATAGAGATGTGCGGACGCATGTAAACATGTTATTTCAGACTTCAGCGTGACTGACTGACAGACGAACAGAGCCTTATATATAGTTTTATGCAGGGGCGGCCTTAGGGTGTGTGTGGGCCTCGATTCAAATTTTTAAAAGAAATTTATGAATGTGCACAAAATAAAAGGCATACAAAAACATTACCAAAAAATAAAAATAGCAAACAATTGCCATTTGAAACGTTATACAGGGTGGGCCAAAATAAGGGTCCTATCTTTAAATTTGAATAACTTGAATTTGAATAACTTGCACAAAATAAAAGTTAAACTCACCAAACTTTATGTGTGTGTAGACTGACCCTTCCGAGATTTTTTGAAATAAACAAAACAAATTTTAGCCGAAAAACACTTCTTAAAACTTACAAAAACTAAAGTATTGTTTTTTACACTGTTTTGAGTTTTTTAAGCAAAAATCATGTTTTCTAAATGAGGGTACGTTCCTTAGGGCTAATACGGCTCATGCTTGCTTCGGAAGGGGTCCTTTACTTATTCTAAAAAATAAATTTAAAAAAATCAATAAATAAAAAAGTTATGAATTTTTAAAAATAGGACCCTTATTTTTGCCCACCCTGTATCTATCTATATAAATTTAGGTATGTGTATATGTTTATATATTTCTATGTACAGGATTCACTCCTAAACTTATTAACGGATCATTATGAATTTTGGAACACAGCTGTTAGAGATAAGGGTGTGTAAGTTAGGCTATAGTTAGTTTTCTGCAAAAGGGGTAAAAAGGGGTGGAAGCCCTTCCTAAAATTCAGATACCTTCGACTTTTGTGAAATTTTTACAACAGGTTTAGCAGCATTATATATTGATTTTAATCTTCGTAAGGGGGACATAAATGTGATGCAAAACTCTTTTGTTCGGGGAATTAATCTTACCCGTCCTGGAATAGGTATTCTTCTAGTTTAATATGAATATTTCATCGCCAATTTTAATGGTGCTGATATCGATCCTGAACCAGTTTTCGTGAGGTTCGACTCGGAAGCGTTCGGCTGGCCTATGCACACGCCCGAGAGTTGACGAGCCGATTTGTACCAGACGACAATTTTGATACGGTGTTGCGTCCTATGATAATAATGTTTTGCTTGTTTTGTTTTTTGTTGTTGTTAGGGTTAGGGTTTAGGGTTAGGGTTTAGGTTTAGGGTTAGGGTTTAGGGTTAGAGGTTAGGGGTTAGGGGTTAGGGGTTAGGGTTTAGGGTTAGGGTTTAGGGTTTAGGTTTAGGTTTAGGGTTAGGGGTTAGGGGTTAGGGTTTAGCGTTTAGGGTAAGGGTTTAGGGTTAGGGTTTAGGGTTAGGGTTAGCGTTAGGGTTAGGGTTAGGGTTTAGGGTTAGGGGTTAGGGCTAGGGTTAGGGTTAAAATATTTATTTGATAACAGTAATTTCGCTCTGTTTTGCTTGTTTTATTTGTTTTTTGTTTAAAAAATTTCTTGCAACTATAACTAAAAATTATAGGACGCAGCAACGTATCAAAATAAAAATAAAAATTTATTTGATAACAGTAACTTTGCTATGTTTTGCTTGTTTTGTTTTTGTTGTTGTTTCTTTTAGAAAATTTCTTGAAAATATAACTTACAATCACAGGACGCAGCACCGTATCAAAATTGTCGTCTGGTACCATTCGGCTTGTCAACACTCGGGCGTTTGCGTAGGACAGCCGAACGCTTCCGAGTCGAACCTCACAAAAACTGGTTCAGAATCGATATCAGTACCATTTTAATAGTTATAACATGTGTCCTTTCACTCTATGCATTTACTGATGAATATACTATTTCAAACTGAAGCATGAAACAATAGAACAAAGCTTCTCATAGAAATTTGAGAACAACAACAACAAAATGATAGACTTTGAGACACACTTATGACGTCATCGAAACAGACAAAAGGTTGAATGTTAAAATAAAACTGCAATCAAAGAAAAAATTAAACTTTAATTCTAAGCTTAATGTAATGTGTTTGTTATTTATCTGTCATCTCACGAAAATTCAATGTGACATAAATTCGAGCTAAATGTGGTGTGTGGCCATTTCTGAATGCTACAAGCACGTTCAGGACTCAGTCTAGAAGGATTTCTGCTCTTCTGACTGATCTCAGAACAGATACAATCCTAGCGAGAAGGCCGGCTCAAAATGTTAGAATTAAATTATTACTTAGAAAAACAAAAAAATAAATATCATTGACGCGTTTATCATTTGTTCTCAGACTATTTTGGTCCCAAACAGTTAAGAATTGCAAGAAAAACATAATTGAAAAGAAAATTTGATAAACTAGAATTAACTGGTAAAACTTACTTAGACACCGAGTCAAACAGTGACAGAAGAGAAACACATCTACACAGACTAAATCATTCTTCTCATTTCGGACGTTCTAGAGAAGACAAAAGAAAGGACATCTCATTACTGAAGTTTATTTTGGTTAGTTTCCAAGTTTACCTTGTAAATAAACCTAAATATATTTTTGTATGGATTACTTTGTCATTCATCTGATATTTGTCTACCCCTCTATAAGGGTGAACAGAAGGTTTCCTTTTCATTGGCTACTGAGATGTAGGGAAAACCAGGACTCCTTTCCCTTGATTATTCAATTTATGCTTGCCCCAAACTTTATAATGCTGAGTGATGAGCAAGGAGGCAGATTTTAGTTGACATTTTAATTATTTCTCAAAAAGATATAGCTGGGCCACCCAAAGCATGAACAATGACTTGTGGTGGAGTTCTAACGACGGATCAAGTAAATGTATGTGGAAATTATTAAAACTTGGTGAGAAATCAAACTACATTTCCTTTTTGTGGATGGCTGTGGAGTCATGGCAAAAGAAACTCCGAAAGATTTCTGGTACTTGACGACAGAAGTTTTAAAGGCATCTTTGAGATTTTGTGGAGAATGTAACACGAGACTCACTTCTCTGCAAAGCTGGTATTCGTGAACAAGGTGCATTTTATACAGCCGGAAAAATACATTTGAAAGTTTACTGTTATCTCCTTTATAAAAAAAACTTTGGGACCCTATTTTGGAGAATTGCCAGAATTTTAAGATATTTACAAACAAAATTATCATTGTTTGACGATTTCGGTGGACAAATCAGAGTTTTGTCCCAAAATTGAGTCTAGCCATTTTTCTGCATTCAAAATTTTGACAAAATCCAAAACTTACTGGAATAATGAACTAACGGACAGTGATAAAAATGTGTAAGTCTCTTGCGATTAACATTAGGGGATCTTCAGATGTGAGATGGGATGCAAGCCAAGTAGCGATTACAAAGGCTATCAGTGATTAACACCATCTCCTTCATGGACCTGAACCAACGGTCCAATGACTGAAGTCAAGGAGAAGCTTCCACAGCCATGTCGAACCCCCAATAACATCTCAGGAAGAGACCAGACTACAGCTGTGGACCAGACGGCTAAAAGATGGTTCTCCCTCCTACTGACATTGGAATACATGCTTCTGAGGAACTCCCTTCTGATTCAGAGGCACCCTGGCTCCAGTGATAAACACTAAACCACCTGAGAATGGGAACAGGGTGATGAAAAGTTGCTAGGAGTAGATGAGGCTACAAAACTGACCCAACCATCTGTGAATGTGGAGAGGATGACCATACAATGCAACACTTCCTTGTCTGCCCCCTACTGTCCAACTGGTGCAGCTTGAAAGAGCTTGCAGAGTACAACACTAATGCAAAGAACTGCATAAAAAAGTGGGAAACTGTCGTATGACTACATGCTTCAAAGACACGCAAAGAAGAAGAAGAAGAAGAAGAATAAGAAAGGGACCAAAAAGAAAAAAGAAAACAAAAAAATTATTATTTGGATTATTCAGACTACTATTCTGATTTTGGTTGTTATTTTTGCAATGTTTCAGCCAATGTAACCTCCGACCTTCTTCAGGTGCATCTTCTCAAACTTGAGAATCTTGATGTCGGACACATGAACCTAGACGGAATTTTAAACTAAACCCTTTATTTAATTCATATAGATAGATTTTTCTCATCCGTGCATGGTACAACGGATAAAGGCGTTCAGTTACAATCAGTTCTATGTGATAATCTTCTGGAGGGTGAAGGTTCATTCTTCATAACTAAGAATAAAATAAAAACAAAAATTACTTTTACCCAATCATGGCTAATCGAATGAGAAAAATCTCCCCACCCCCATGAATTTCAGTTCGAAATTCCGTATAGGTTCCTGAGTTCAGAAAGATGCATCTGAAGAAAGTCGGAGGTTACATTGGCATAAACATTGTTAGAATAACATCCAAGATGAGAACAGTAGTCCAAATAATCCAAATAATAAAAAAATTAAATCCTCATCTAAAAAATTTCAAACCAAACAAAATGTAAAAAACACAATGATCAGTGTGTAACTACATTTAGTAAATGTGGTTAAACACATTCCAAAGAAGGAAATAGATCAACGCGAAACATGTGTTAAATGTTTTATTTTGATTTATTCTGACTTGTTTTAGTCATCAACTGGCAAAAAAAAGAAAAACTTAAATAAATAAAATTTAAGTATCTGTGCCAATAAAAATTGCTATTATTTGGCTTCAAAAAAGGAATAAAAGAAAGAATTGTGATTCAGCAAGTTTAAAAATAAAATTAATTGAATCAAGTTTAAATCTATAAAACATTTGGTTCAATTATAGTATAGAGACAGTTGGAATAGCTCACTTATTTCACTCGTTTTTTTAATGTTTTTTTCTCTGAAAGAATTTTCAATAAAATTGAGTTGTGGCCTTTAATTATATTTCTTGACCTGAAACAAAAATTCTACTCCACTCTTTTTTTAACCTTTATGAATTTGAACTTTTATTCCATTTTGTTCTCGATAACGTTCATTTTCTTTACAATTATTGTTGTTATAATAAGATAGGAACTTGTACACAGGACACTGGTGACTTCCGCCCAGACTGACTACTTGTACATACTTGAAAAATAAAGACAGCAATACACATGCTCATGTTGTGCTAATCTAAATGCACCCTGTCTCTTCATAATTAATATGTAAATAAGAAGGCATATATATGGATTAAGATGTTAATCCAACATCTAGTAAGAGACTCATGTAGAAAATATTCATTGGTATTTTGCTCTAACTTATATTAGTTAGAAATCGCTCACATGACGTCAGAAGTGGGATCTTAGTTGTGTAACCCTCATCAAGGTTAATTTCTCCAAGCTGATCATGTCTCTTTTCTTGAGTTGCTTCTGTGTCGTTTTTGATTTGATGTTTCTCCTTTTTCACCTGAATTTATTTGCAATTAAATTTTTTTCAAATATGCACCTGTCCACAAATATCATAAATACTCTACCGGTTACAAAAAATCAAAATTTCAGTCAAGACAATTTAGCTGAGGTCTGTAAGCGTTGGAATGAGAGACTAAATCTATATCTAATGGTTCACACCTCAATTTTGTTGACATATATAGAGCCAATATAACGAGAGATTTACTCAACCCTCCAATTCATTCAAGCATAATATTGACAATGTCATGCATCAGTTTGATGTGTACTGCCAGCCTTGCAAAAATCTGACGATTCTGAGACACAAATTTCTCAAGAAGCGAGCAGACAAAAATTTAATAATTTCGTAAAAGTACTTTGTAAATATGCTACAGACTGTGAATTGGGGGCCCTGATTGGCTCGTTAGTTAAAGACGTTCTCATTATGGAAAAAAAAGATCTTCATCTAAGGGATGGCTGTTGAGGGAGAATGACGTCAAGCTGAATCAAGCAAGAGAAGAAACAAGAAGCCAGGTGAAGATTCTGGCAAGTACAGAGGAATACGACAAGATCTGGCAGCTATAAAACATAGACACCAAAAGAGATAACTTTTCTCTGACTGCAACTCACCCAAGTGGGATCCAGCACGTGACAGGCAGCAACAGATCAACTCATGCAAATTTTGCGTCGATTCACACGCATGAAGCCAATGTCTGGCATATCATTAATGATGGCCAAACTGCAATCACAAAGATCATTTTGCCAGCTGCTGCTACTGCAGAATTACTTCCACCAGGTAGAAGCATACTCATCAGACTCAGATTAAATCTCGGACACATCTGACATTTTCATCGACATGACCACCACTAATAACCATCGAGAACGAGACATAGCCCTTCCACAATCAGATAGTAACTGCACTCTCCACCAACACTCTTCACTATGATGAGCAAGCCAATCCATGGACAGTGAACCTGGATATCAATGACAACAGCATTCATTTTAATCTCGAGACTGGTTCTGAAATCGATGCACTCACTAAAGCAATCAACAACAAGCTCGATCAGCGCCCAAGGCTCAATCTCATCGGCCTCACCACCTACAATGGCACAAACAATTCTGTTCTAAGCAAATGCACAGCCTTTGAAACTTACAAAAAAGTTGTTACCAGAATCAAGTTTATCATAGCTGATCAAATTCAACAACCAGTTCTAAATGCCACCACCTGCAAGAAACTCAATTTCATTAAGCACATTTTTCAGATTGATGCAAACATGCCAGCTCTTCTAAAAAAATTTCATGACTGCTTGGCGTACTCGAGACTCTTCAAAATGAACACCACATAACAGGTGACCCTTCTTTTCCTCCTGTGATCTACCCTCCAAGGAAAACTCTTTGCACTGCAAAGCCAGTTTTACCAAACTGTAAACAATGAAAGCCAGTTTTACCAAACTGTAAACAATGAAAGCCAGTTTTACCAAACTGTAAACAATGAAAGCCAGTTTTACCAAAACGTAAACAGCGAAAGAACAAAAACAGAACACCCAGACCTGACAGAAAAAAAAAAAAAATTCTGGGGCAATATATGGGAAAAGCGGCAAGATCACAACATAAATGCCGAATAATTGACAAACATGAAACAGATCTTCAGGAAATTGAAGAAAGAAACAAACCAAAATTGATGAAGAAACACTGAAAACAACTCTAAGAAAATGTCAAACTGGAAAGCACTACCCACGACAGCATATTCTGATTTTAAAAATCCATGATCCTGCATGAATAGCTAACACAAAACCTAAGAAGATATATACATGAAACAGACATACAAGAGTGAATAACTAAAGGAAGAATCACATTAATACACAAGGACAGAAAGATGTGAACAATCCATAACAACTACAGACCGATAACTTGCCTACCAACCTTAGCTAGCACAACACGAAATTGTTGTGAAGGGTAAAGGAGAATGGAAAGAATGAGGAGAGAACACCAACCAAACCTACACTGCAAGGGTGCAGAGTATACTTGTATTGCTATTCAAATTCCAGAGAAGACCAATGGTCGTTTCCAGCAACAAATCAATGGTAAACGACTGTTGTGATAACGAGTTACCCTTCTTGTCGTGATGAGGTATGGTTCCACTCTATCCTAGGATGTGCACTATCCCAGGCATGACATCCTCCTTCAGCAGTGCATGTATTGGTGTGTGTGTGGGGGTGTTAAGTGCTATTTGCCTTAGGCGCTCCCACCAAGGGATGGCGACAGTTCGTTCTCGGCTATTTTTACATCCAGCCAGACTGTCCCCCTCAGGAACCTGTCGTTACCCTTGTTAAATGACCTTGTGTCACATTGCGCATTAGAGGAATGAACATAAATCCTGCACTCACGCTTGCAGTACCGATAAAAATGGTAACTTTCCAGCTAACCAATTTTTTATTCTTGAGATATTTGTTGACGTCGACCAAAACAATTTATTTTTAAAAATTAAAATCATGATTTTTGTATTTATTGTTATGTTACATATTGTTTTTATTTACTTGCCTCCCCACAAGGAGAGTTAGACCACGACCATCGTTAAGAAGGCCTGTCCATTGAATCGAGTTTATCTGCTGACATCACGGCAGTAAGTATGCTAAGCAGATAAACAAGACGCTTCGAAGATTATTACAAGCCAACACACGAACATATGACTGTGGTCATTTCTGTCTGGAATTATTTCATCTTTGATCTAGTAATTGTTTTGCATTTAAAAACTATAAAAAAGGCAAAAACTATAAAAAAAAAACTCATAAACTAAAATTCAAGATGGTTGACAAACCTATTTTGATAGAAAAGGCTTAAATAATTAAAATATTTGCTTTTCTCTAAAATTTGAAATATTTTTTACACAATAACAAGTCTGCATAACATAAAACGTTTTGCTTGTTCTGATACAAAATTAAACTTTTATGCTGTCCCGTCGACTGTCATAAAATAATATCAACTAGAAATTCGGTTAAAACTTGTTTCTTTTTGTATAAAAAAAAACTTTTTTTTGCCAAAAGGTTCTTAATGTGTGCTAAAAAAAACAATGATTAAAACATTGAATTAAAGTTCTGAACACTTTAAAAATAATTTTATTTCAGGATAAGAAATACAATTAAACAAGTAAAATTGACAATAAAATAACTTTGTTTATATATTTATTTTCAAATAGTTTTGCATTTTTTATAACACTTATAAAATTAATTATTTAATCAATTTTTAATTATTTATGGTTTTCATATTTTATATTATTTGTCGTTTGTTTGTTTGTTTATTTAATTACTGTGGGCTGTTTATTCTTTATGAAAGGGTAGAAGGGTCTTATCAACCGTTTTTATTGTCCCACTTACCACTTTCAGTGAATTGGTACATATATATAAATAATATTATAAATAAAATTTAAATTTTCAACACATTGAGTAAATGTGGTATCGTGGTGACTAATGATTCTAGCAAAGAGTAGGATAGCCAGAGGATGACATTCTAAATCCCACACTTTTGATGGCCTTGTGCCTAATTTGTTTAAAATTTAAATTGTATTTTTATATTTTGTTGCAATAAAATAATTAAAAGTGTAATATCTGTTCTGATACTACACTTTGTCTTTTTTGTCCTAGGTCAGTAAAGGTGAATGAGAAATTCTTCTAGACTGAGGCAATTTTAATTATCCCGATCCAGAATGCCCCTTTGTGGGAGCTTGATTTTCCTTACATTAAAAACTGAACTTCTGTCTAACTCTGTCCTGTCCTCGTAGGGAGGCAAGTAAATAGAAATAGTAAATAAAAATCCATGAAACAAGAACAATAACACAACTATTCATTTTGAATTTTTTAAATTTATTTATGGTGAATAAAGTTCAGTTTCAGTATGAATTGAATTGTGTTCCTTTCTTTTATTTTTTAAATGCAATTTTTTAAGTTTTCAAACGCTTTTTAAAAAAAGAAGAAGCTCCCATTCATTATCGACAGTCTGACTGTTCGACTGATCTCGCTTGCTACTTACTAGCATGACGTCATTTTCAGTGACCAGGCCTTACTCAGGAAGGTCACGGTTAGACACAAGGTCGGTTTTTAATGTGGGGAAAATCCAGCATCCTCCCCAAAAGAGGTACTCTGGATTGGAACAAAAATAAAAATTGTC
Source organism: Sepiola atlantica (assembly GCA_963556195.1). Classification (NCBI taxonomy): domain Eukaryota; kingdom Metazoa; phylum Mollusca; class Cephalopoda; order Sepiida; family Sepiolidae; genus Sepiola; species Sepiola atlantica. The sequence goes on along the minus strand of OY744520.1, from coordinate 162,094,767 downwards.
TCAGTCTAGAAGGACCTCCCATTCACTGACCGTTGACAGAAAAACTAAATGCGGCATCAAAACAGATACTACACCCTGCTCGCAGCCTCAAATTCTTAAATTATTCATACTTTTTTTCGAAAGAAAATATGAAAATACCTCAATGTTTTTTTTAAACAGAGAGAGAGAGAGAGAGAGAGAGAGAGAGAGAAAGAGAGAGAGAGAGAGAGAGACGGGGAGGTTGAAAAGAGGGAGAGAGAGAGTGGAGGAGACAGGGGAGAGAAAGAAAAAGAATTAATGAATGAAAATGACTCCAAGATGAATAAAGACACTTGCGGTTTTCTACGGCATTTTGTTCCTGGAAGGAAACGAGGAACGTTTTTTCAGAAAATAACAAATAAACAAATAAACTAAAAAAGAATAAAAACTGAAAATATTTAACTTTAATGAAATTTATTTATTTCAGAAAATGTCGTCTTCTTAATTGATATTTATTTATTTACGTTTTTTACGGTATTTTTAATTTTTATTTCTACATCATCGACATATAAAAAAAAATTCTTTGCTAATTTTTCTCTTAAATTTGCTTTAGTATGTTATTTTTTTTTTCAATTACCCAGAGACGTTGCTAGTCGATATTTTCCTGGTAGGTGCTCGACTGAGCTTCAAGATTCACCCCCATTAAACCTTCTCAGCAAGAACACGTTTTGCTACGAACATTGCAAAGAACTCACCTTTCTTCCTCTGTGTACCTAAAATCAAACGGAACTTTCATGAACAGAGTTTCTTTCAAAGATTGCCACATTTGGAACACGTTACCGCAGGAATGTTTCTCTACAGAATACAACATGGCCGTTTTCAAGTCCAATGTTAACAAATATCTGTGATGTCGCCCTGTGAATTAACCATAGTTCTCAATCCTTCCATTGTGCTGTTCTATCGTCCAACTGAAAAATCTCATTAACCTTTACTCTCGAGTGGCTTTTGGCCTTGCTAAGTGGTGAACCATTAATATATAAACGAAGGAATAACTCCAAAATAAAATACATATTTTCATATCTCAGTTTTTGATGATGATACATATAAATGTACTACATTCAGGTGTTTGCAATGCTCACAGGAGGGGCCACATGAAAGTTGGCAACCTCTCATAGTGAAATTTGAGCAATACCTTCGACTCAATTCGAACGCGGCATACCGAGCTCCAGTCTGTGTACCGCAGATAAATTAAGAAATTATACTTTAAATCGACTTTTATCTATTTATATGTTTCAATGGATTCATTTTTCAAGCGTTATTTCGATGTTAACTCTCCAACTGCTAACCGACGTTCGGACACGACCAAAGTGTAGTATCGGTTCTTGTTTTTTTTTAGAAGGATATCCTCCCAGGAATTACCTCCCTCCCTACAAAGAACAAAAATTGGTTTATAGCCGATCGCTTGAATACCGACGGGTCCGATCAGACAGTTGTATAGGTTAATTGTTACCGGTCAGGAAGACCCTTGTGCCATTCCGACATGACCACATCCCATATTAAGCTCGATCTCGTTCAAATCTAGCCCTCGTAGGGCGGGAGGGGGGTACTCATAACATTCCAACTGTTGATCAGACTTTCCTTTTAGGAAGAAACAGGGTGTTTAAAATGCTTAATAAGCTGCTGTTAATTACAGGTGTGTCGACTGTATGTGCGTATATATGTGTGTGTGGGAGAGGGGAGTACTTGCTTCCCCATGAAGGCAAAGTTACACACAAGGTCAGTTTTAATGTGGTGAATATCCCCCCCCCCCGCTAAAGGGGTACTCTGAACGAGAAAAAAAAAGTATTTCTCTTCCTCCAACCGTGGACAAAACAGATACTACTCTTTGAATTATTTGTTAGCAAATAAAAAATCAATTTCACTTACAAATAAGGCACAAGGTTCCCAAAAGTGTGTTTGTGTGTGTGTGTGTGGGGGGGGGGGTCGGTGTTTATCCTGTCTATCTTACTCGTTTTGGCTAAGATCAAAGTTTAGTATCTGTTCCGATGGATACTGCACCTCATAGACTGGTATTGTCTTGGCCTTCGGGGCTTGATTTACGCCGGTCTATGGGTCTGTCCTGTGCAGTGCTAGGAGGTCCACCCTCCCAGGCTTCGCCTCCCCTCTTTGGGGAGGAGTAAGTTTATTGCTTACTGTCTGAGGCGCCCCTACCTAATGACCAGAGTGCTCACCTCTCGGGCGCTGGCTTTTCAAACCCCATTTTCCCGACCCGACCTTGGGTCACATCTTACTTGTGGGAGTAAGATAAAACTGGCCTTGTGCCTAACTCCTGGCGAGGAGTAAATAAATACTCCTAACTAGACGCATTTTTGACCCATTCGTCCAAATTTGATCCTTGCACGAAATCATGGAAGTGAGATTTGAGAGTCTCCCAGCGCAATTTCCTATTCCTATATTCGCTCAATTCCGTGGCGTTATCTGCAGGGTTAATTCAACAAAGGGAACACGCAGTGGCGTGTCTAGAAAATGTGTTGGAAAGGGTGCGGTGAGGGTCACATGAAGGCCGAGATTAGAAGGTTGGTATGTGTGGGGTTAAACTTGAAACGCATGTGGCGAGGAGAAATGTTTATTTGTATACTTTACTTTCTCGCGTCGGTATATACACAGCAGCCATAAAAGGGACAACGTCTATGCTAAAAAGAGCCCGCGTATATAAATTTAAATCATAACGAAATGAAGTGTTAGCTCCAGGAGGGAGCCCCTTTGTTTTTTCGAACTAACGAATAAAAACTGGGGGTAAAGATGCGTGTTATTTTTTTTTTTCAATTTTCTTATCATTTTATTTTTGCTGGAGATAGGGCATCCTACTGGATGCCAGACATTCGCCCGCTATTTCAGACACTCCAGCCGAGAGATCCTTTTAAGATTCTGACCGTCCCTTTAAGTGCAATTATGTGTATCTCTTGCACTTGGTTTACCGGGTATATTAACCAGGTAGTATTTGAAATTCTTTTACATGAGCCCGGTTGGGCCTATAATTACTGGAGTGATTGAGATCTTCCTAAGATTCCAGTTTCTTTCATGTCGTATATAAGACCTTGGTATTTCGTTATTTTTCCCTTTCAGCTCTGTTTAAGCCAGCATTATTTGGGACACTGACTTCAACTAGGGTTGTTACTGTCTCCCTTTTGTCCTATATCACTATGTCAGGTATAATAGCTCCGTTTTCTAGATATGTAGCTGCAGGGACTGTATAGCCATAGTGAATGGTGTATTACTTATTTCCAAGTGTTCTTTCTGGTATATGCTCCCTGGACTTGCTGCTACACTGGATATTCAACTTTTTACAGATGGTCCAGTGAAGATATTTGCACATTCCATTGCGTCGCATTGTATAGTAGCCATCCCCTAGCAGAACCGTACAACTGGATATCAGGTGGCTCACACTCTCCACTTCAGTGTGGCAGAACCTGAACTTGTTGTTGTTATTGAGACTACTCATCTTTTTTTAAAAAAAACATTGGTCGTCAAGCCTTGATCTTGAGTAGCCATTATCATTCTTTTCTGATCATAGTGGAGCGTTTCTCTGTAAGTGGGTGTAGAGAATATTATAGATGCAATGAGAGAACAGTGTGTATTTAAAAGAGTTTCTATTTACTTGCCTCCCAACGAAAGCAAAGTTAGACACAAGGTCGTCTTTTATGTGGGGAAAATCCAGCTCCCCCTCAAATGGGGCATTCTGGATTGGAATAAACATTTTAAAAATTGCCTCAGTCAAGGAGTTCTCGTTCACTGACCGAGGACAGAAAATATAAAGTGTAGTATCAGAACAGATACTACACTTTGCTCCTAGCTAAAAGGCCAATGGATATTTTAGGCTACTAACATTTCTAATTTTTTATTTAATATTTTCCAAAAATGTCTGTTTATGTTTTTCGTATCTGGTGTTTTAATTTGATGTTTGAAAGCTACACGTGTTTCTAGCATGTTTGCGATCTTCAGGCATTTATTGATTTGAAAATGCTAAATCAATTCTTTTTATTGAAGGTTGTGTGTGTGTGTGTGTGTGTTTGTGTGTTTGTCATTCTTTTTATCTGTGTGCGCTTTTTTCTTTTATATAAAGTTATATATATATATATATATATATATATATATATATATATAGTAAGCAATGAAAATATATATGGCAATCAAGCTACACAGAGGCTGCATTTAGCCTGACGATTCCCCCCGGGGATGAAACACGGGAGCCTCTGTGTAGCTTGATTGCCATATATATTTTCATTGCTTACTACCTAGCTCTACTTACGTATCGAGCACTGTTGAAGTAAATACTGAAAATTGATACATAAAAAATTATATCTCCTTATAATATTTTATGTGGATACATGAAGTACTAATATATATATATATATATATATATATATATATATATATATATATATATATATATATATATATATATATATATATAAAGTTTTCTAAATTGAAGATAATACTATTAACCAAGTCAAATAATTTTCGCATACTTCTACAAGTTTGCGGCCAGTCTATCAAAAGAAAGATTCAGCTTTTGACAATTGTCATTGTCATGAAACCAGAGATAGATATTTTTTTACAGTATAGTTTTTCTTTTCTTCTTATGAACATGGAAATAATCCGTCTGACTACATCCCTATATTAAATGGTGTTACGATTTTTAGATCTCATTTTCTTTTCGGTGACGCCCGACGGGCCTTCTCCCTGTTGTTATTATGGCGACCGTGGTCCAAGTGTGTCTTGTTTCTGTGGTTACAAACTGATTAAAAGTGGAATTAGGCACACTGAGATTTGTTCTCTAATCCCTATGATCGCACCAGAATTGGAGAACATCCTTACGCACGTTACCGCAAATTTGTGCACTGAATACTCGTATGCTGCGCTCACTGTGGCGAGAATAGAATTTAAAATAAACATAGATTCCTGAAATCGACGGCCATTATTTGTCGTTTTCTCTTGGGAGCCGGATGTCTACAACTACGTCCGCACGTTAGTTTTAAGTAGCTTTATCGAGCAGCAGGCATGACGGGATACCATCACGTAAAACAGACGCACTCACCAGAAAACAGCTAGCGGGAGGTCATCTTGTGTCGACCCGACTCCATTACATAAAGACGACCGATCTTTTCAACAACAAACCTGTTCTTTTCAACTACTATCGTAAATTGCGAATCACTTGCGGCGGCTCGCCGACTGTTCGCTCACCATCAATCCCCGGTGATCACACCTGATATAAGACCGAAAAGCTGTCCAGGACCAACGACGCCGAGAGACCATCTATCATGTCACACTCACATAACAGATCGAAACTCACACATCCTTATATCTTGTATCCGTTTATAATTGTTTACATCTAATTTCCTGTATCTGTTTTTCTTGCTGCTATACGCTTTTTATAACAATGGTATATACAAGTGTGTGTACGTGCGTGTGTGGTGCTGTCGCAGTTTCCTAAAAGCCGCCATATTGTTTAAATATCAATGACTTCTTAGCTGCCCGCTGATTGGTTCAAGCAATCTACTTCATCCTTTGCTTGACCAATCTGTGGCCTTCTCTTAGGCTAATCTTGGATGGCTAGCATGACTATATAAACACTTCAGCGCCATCCGCTCTTTCTCTTTTTCTTCTGCGGCACGAGACGCCACCTCTCTCGCTTTCCTTCTTTGACACTGACAAACACACGTTCCCTTCTCTGGGGATGCAACAGACAATTTCCCAGGTCTTTGACCCTGGGTTCGACTTCGACAAGAAGACAAAATGGCTACTGCCGCATACACGTGGAAGTAATATCCACTCACTCTCTCTTTTTTTTCTGCCACACGAGACGACACCTCTCTCTCTCTTTCCTTCTGTGGCACTGCCAAACACACGTCACCCTCTCTGGGGACGCAACAGACATCTTCCTGGGCCTTTGGCCCTGGGTTCGACTTCGACAAGAAGCCAAAATAGCTACTTTTTCATACACGTGGACTTAATATAACACACACACACACACACACATACATGAAAAGAAACTGGAACCTCAAAGAGATCTCCATCATTCCAGTTATCATAGAAGCCACTGGACTCATGAAGAAGAACTTGAAAAAGTATTTAGCAAGTATACCTGGTGAACCAAGTGCAAGAGAAATCAAAACAACTGCACTCAAGGGAACAGTCAGGATCCTGAAAAGAGCTCTCGGTTGGAGTCTGTAAATAGCGGGTGATCGTATGGCATTTGGAAGAATGCCCCGACCACAGCAAATGAACGAAAAGAAAAAAAGAAAAAAAAGAGAGATAACTGTTTACATGGGAACTGACTTTCACACCGGTGTACAGACACACATACTTACATACAAATATAGACACGTCCTGACACTGTAGCCGGCGTACAAACATTTTATGTGATGAACCATTCTCTCTTCACTACTTATGGGAAATTATAGTAATGAACTTCCTTTACTTTTGTCTTCGGCCATACTTATGGACATACTAACACCTTTCCCTTTTGTTCATGTACTAACGAGGAAGACTCAACAAAGTTGTTTTATGTATTAGAAATGGACTTCGTCCCATTTTTCTATAGTGCAACCTAGAGGTCAGCTTAAATTCGTAAATTGCCAACTGGGAACAAAGAGAAACAAACAAGAGAGATAGTTTAACTTGGTGTACGGTTTGTTGTTTGATGTTGTTTCTATCTAATTACGTTTTCTCATTTTATTTAACCATCTCAGTTCTTTTACAGAATAGTGACGGTTTAAAGAAATGCCTTTTTGTGTTTGTTTTGTTTAGGATCAAACAACAACACAACCTGCAGTAATAATAAATATTAGCATTTCATTCTCCTCGCGGAGAGCAGCCCCTGTCAGGTGATTTGGTCACACGAGGATAAATCAGACTCCAGGGCGTATTAATTTTAACCGGAACATTAAAGGTCTACTTCCAGCCCCATTGGAAATTGCAGACAGCAGTCAAAAACAAAACAAACAAAAAAACATAATACTTGACCATAGTCTATAAATTTTAATCTTAGCCAGAAATACTGGCGAATTAACAATTTAAAGGCTTCAAAATCACTTTCGAATTTCTTACGGCCACGAAGAAATCACCATGGTGGCCATTTGTGTTTATATATGTGATAAAAATAATGAATATAAACTTTCCTATACCATTTTTTAATTTTAGATTTTGACATTGAAAGTGACTTTTAAGCGGTTAAACTGTCGAATATGAAGTGATTTCTGCTTAAAATGAAAGTTTATAGACGTAAGTCTAGTATTATTGTATAGTTTAGTTGTGCTTCAAACGAAAGAAATAAAGCGACGTATTTTTCGAAGGAGCCACTATTCTAGAAAAGAGTCACTAATTTCTGCTGTCTAATTTTGTACAACTGCCCTTGAAACTCATCACTCAAGTCCGTGTCAGCCAGTAACAGCTGGCAGGTTACACAAGAAGTCCGGTGAAAGAAGGAAAGAACATAGAAAGAATGCGAGGACGAAGAGAGAGAGAGAGATAGAGAGAGAGAGAGAGAGAGAGAGAGAGAGAGAGAAGTTGACAGATACATATATACAGAGGGTACAGAGAGGGGGGGGGGGAAAGATCGAAAGAGAAAGACAGAAGTAGATAGTAAGAAAAAGATAAAAGAGATAGATATAGAAAGAGAGAGAGAGAGAGAGAGAGAGAGAGAGAAGTTGACAGAGACATATATACAGAGGAAACAGAGAGGGAGGAAAAGATCGAAAGAGAAAAGGAGAAATAGATAGAAAGAGAAAGATTAAAGAGATAGGTATAGAAAGAGAGAGAGAGAGAGAGAGAGAGCGGGAGAGAGAGAGAGAGAGCGGGAGAGGGGCATATGATGCACATACAAAAACTTACACAATATTTTTATACACAACTTCTCAGCGTAAAAAAATATTTGTGAATGAAAACCAGTATTTTTGTCTCTATTTACTTGTCTCCCTACGAGAGCAAAGTTAGACACAAGGTCGATTTTAATGTCAGGAAAATCTAGCTTCTCAAAAAGGGGCACTTTGGATTAGAACGCATATAGTCCAGTCGGCATTCCCTCACGAATGAGGACGCCTTAAGCACCAGACAGTAAACTTACCCCCCCCCCGCCCTCTTTCGAAAGAATGAAGTGATGCCTGGGAAAATGGTCTCTTAAGACCGAACATACTACACTTTGAATTATTTATTTGCTAAATAATATGAATCCAATTTAACAAATAAGGTACAAGGTTCTCAAAAGTGTGTTGCATGGGAGGTGGCCACCTTACATTTTGATCCTAATCGGAAAGCCGGATAAATAAAAAAAAAACACCCCTTGCTACTGTCCCTATTTACTGCCCCCCCCCCCACCCCATATCTACGAGGCCAAAGTTAGACATGAGCTCGGTTTTTAAAGTGTCTGCGTTGGGAGAGGGAGGGGGGTTGGTATTCAGCTTCCGAAAAAGGGACACTCTTGAATGGACAAAAATAAAAATTGACCCAGTCGAGAAGGATTTCTCCTCCTCTTACTGAGAACAGCACAGATATTACACTTTGAATTATTGATTCGTAACTAAAAAAATATAATAAATTACAAATCAGGCACAAGGCGAGTGGATAGGGTGGGGGAGATGGTCTTCCACTTACTCATCACTAGACGTATCTTAACCCATTCGTCCTCGCATTGTTCTTTTCATTCTTTTAGCTTGTGTCCGTCATTTTCACTTCAGCAGTCACCACAGTACCACATTTACTCTATGGACTCTCTACAGACAAACTGTATCACAGCTCTTCAGTGTGGCTAGACAAGCACGGGATCGAACCTACAACCATCTAGTTGATAGTCATATATATATATATATATATATATATATATATATATAATTTCATTGGAAAACGCACCAAAAAGAAAAAAAACATACAAACAAATAAAAACATGTTAGAAACGAGCTCGCCAACCCTTTAGATACTACACTCTGATCCTAGTCCGAAGTCCGATGTTTTTTTTGTGTAAAAAGACTAAATGTAAATGAAATAACCTTAAATGCGAAACAGGTAACCAACAGGTAACCGACAGGAAATGAGGGAATCTATTATGATTCAATTGGCTTTTTTTCTACATAGATTTTTTCTTTCTTTTTCAAGACTGACTCTAATGTAACCACTATATTATTCAGTGGAGTATTGTGTATGCGAGAGAGAGAGAGAGAGAGAGAGAGAGAGAGAGAGAGAGAGAGAGAGAGAGAGAGAGAGAGAGAGAGAGAGAGAGAGAGATGTTTTAAGTGAGAAAAAAGGTCATTGTATAACATTATCCCACCCTCGCACACACACCTGGGGACACATTCATCTGCTGTCTCCGTACCCCACCTCCAAACCAAAACAAAAAAACAAAACAAAACTTATTCATTCAACGCCGGTCCGTTCACATTTTCTTTTTTTGCACTCGAAAGCATTTCCGGACTGTAAGGACCTTTTTTCCACACAAAAAGTCCGCAGTAACCTGTATTCTTTTTTTTCTTTTCTTTTCTTTTCTTCTTTTTTTTTTTTCGTTCTTTCTTCTTCTTCTTATAAACAACAACAAAAACTTAAACAAAAAAACTAGAAACTAATAATTGCCAATTTAATTATGATGCACACACACACACACACCCACACCCCCCACACACACACTAATAAAATAAACAATAAAAAAACCACCTGGTGAGACGTGTTGTCATTCGCGCCGTCCAAGGTTCTAAATTAAATACCGCCAAAACGCCGTCTACTGGCGCAAAAGTAATAAAATAAGCAAAATTATAATTCAAATTATTTTGATTATTCAAACTACTGTTCTCATTTTGATTGTTATATTCACAACGTTTCGGCCGATATAACCTCCTACCTTCTTCAGGTGCATCTTTTAAAACTTTGTGATTCTCTAGTAGAACTTGGGCATCTTTATGTCGAACTCGGAAACCTGTACGGAATTTCCAACTGAACTCTTTTATTTAATTTACATGGGTAGATTGTTCTCATTCCGTCAGCCATGACCGGGTAGAAGTGATCATTTATTTTCAGTAATTATCTCCTGTAATAAGGATTGAACCTTCAACGGTTTTATCATAGTTCGAAAATGTGCATCTGAAGAAGGTCGGGGCTAACATCGGCCGAAACGTTGTGAAATTAACGATGAGGATGAGAATAGCAGTACGAATAATCCGAATATTACAGATTTTTAATATTATCATCCAAAAAAAATCCGACATAATATTCAATTATGATGAACATTGAACCATCATTGGTAACTTTTGCGAAACAATGTTTTAGACAAAATAAATATAATAAAGATACGTTTGGATTGTGCAAAATTAATTAAAAATGGTTACCGTTTTAAATAGAAGTTAAAAAGACAAAAAATCTTACCGCGAAAAAAAAGAAGATAGACGAGAAAACAAGTGAAAACGAAAACAAACGAAATGACAGCACTTACTTTCATTTTGATGTTTATTCTTCGGTGAAAACAAAAATACGGCTTTTAGTTTATTTTTTGTAACCCCAAAATTGGTATTCTTTTGATTGGTCCTCGCAAAACTTATTCAATTGTTGCCGCTTTTCGTTAAAAGTTTTTAGAAAGTTTCCGCTTAATTTTTAAAGATGCGATTTTATTTAATTAAGTAGCAATAAGTAGTGCCACTTATTTTGTCACTGAAAATAATAATAACAACGTTGGTTTATGACTGGGGGGGGGGGTCCGAACAGGCTTCTCATTTATAATTAAAGTTTAAATTGTGTGTGCGTGTGTTTTTATCGCAAAAAAAAACCCCAAAAAAACCCAAACATCGATTCTTGTATCACAACCATTAAAATTCACAAAAGTTCTTAGTTCATATATTCATTTTGTTGTTGTTGTTGATGATGATTATACAGCGAGCGCAGGTACTAATTGATTCTCAATAGACAGGCGGACGAGGCGGAAGGTATTTCCCAACCTGTAGTCATTCAAGTCATAACAACATTGGCAGCAAAAAAGGGTGAGACGCGCTACGAATTTTAATTAGATTTCAAATTAAAAAAAAGACTTTATCGTCAAGAAGACTTGTGGATAATCAAAATACGACTGGCGACGCCGGGCGTTGGTTTTACGATAGTAAAACGAAGGGTCGTTTTAAGTTCCGTGTTGTTCATTATGACAAAAACAAATGTCTCGTGTTCGTTTCAAAGTTTGCAATTCCTATTTTGTGAATATGATTTAAAAACAAAGTTCTTGTCGAAGTTGGCCTTTACAGGCAGGCAGTACCTTCGCTGATGGGCCGGCTGAGTCGTGTGTGAAGATGGTAGCCTGTCACGGTGCTTATAAAGAAATGGGGGGAGGAGAAGGGCGCGCACTCCGCACTAGAAATACGGGCACACACGTTCAGATCATCAAAGCAAACGGCGAACGCATATGCTAGAGACTGTGTGTGTGTGTGTGTGTGTGTTTGTTTACGTAAGTAGCATGGTGTAGTGATTACAGGCGCAAGAATCTACCGGGATCGAGTTCTGTCGGGGCTACTGCATCATTTTCATTAATAACCTTGACAAAGGTATGAGCTACATATCCTCCCATAAGAGACTAGATTCTCAAACCTTGGTTGTACAAATCTCCTAACTGAACGCAATCAATACCTGTTCAGGAGAGGTGCGGAAGGTGATTGTTCAACCTTTGTTTTACTATAGACTCCCTGTGCAGTGCGCAGGCATTCTTACATATTTTACATGACGCAAAGGAGTCCGCTGTTGTACGTAATACTGCTTGATTTGTGGGATTATTTTCTTCTTTTATTTTTGTTTAACAAATACCTCTTGATTTGGAATAGAGACCGCATCGTTTTCTCGTGATTAAAAAAAAAAATTCTTAAAACCTACAGATTTTTATCGATCACCACACAAAAGTCTCTATTTGGATAATTTGGATTATTCGGACTACTATCCCAATCTTGATTGTTATTTTAACACCGTTTCGGCCGATATAACCTCCGACCTTCTTCAGGTGTGTCTTTTCGAACTTGATAAACTTCTAGTCGAACTTGAGAATCTTTATTTAATCCACAGGGATTGTTCTCATTCTATCAACCATGACCGGGTAGAAGTGTTAATTTATGTTATTCTTGTTATTATCGCCTGCAGCAAAGATTGAACCTTCGACTCCTAGAAGACTGTCACTTCCAAAACATAATTCTATATTTTCATAAACCGAAGAGAATTCAGATTATTATTTTTTTTTTATATCGTCAGTTTAAAAAATAAAATTTGCTTATATTTGCGAGAAAGATATTAACGTGAAATTAATTTAGAATCAAAGAAAATTATTATTAATATTGAAATATTTTTTTTTTTAAAGTAAACTTTATTAATTTTTTATAACAATATCAGTTTGATATTTCAAAGAAAATTAATAAACAAACCTTTTCATAAATTTGGTTTAATAAATCAGATTTATTAAAAATAATAATGAATTTTAAAATCAAAATTACATATTTTCTCCGAAAAGACATTTTCCCACTACTAAAAACATTGTTCAGTCATAACGCTTCAGATTTGTTACCTTGTGAGTTTTTAAATGAAATAAAAGCCCTGTTTTCTTTTTCATTTTGGGTTAATATTAACTTTAGAGGGATCCTAAAAAATGCCGATCGACACTATTTCAAAACACCTTATTATCGTATAAAGCTATTATATTCACTGTTTTTTTTTCATGTTTAATAATAATTATAAAGTTACTATCGCTCTTTGATTGACCATGAGAAGCCATTTTTCTTACATGGTTTATTAGGGACCTCCAATTGCATGTGAAGAACGGTGACGTCACTATTTCATGTGTACGTTAAGAAGTCATACATTCGTTTTGCTTTACCGATTGCAAAAAAAACTCTCTCAAATAAAGTTATACTTGTTTTAAAGTAAAATAGTTTAGTTAAAGGTTACATTATCAAATTCTGAAAGAAACCCTTCTTCATTGTCCGATGAAACTACGAAATTTTCTTGTTTTACGACACACGGGGTAGTGTTTACTAAACATCGCGTGAGACATGGCAAGATATTATCTATGTACGGATGAACAGAAGTGAAACAAATTACTTTACTACTATGGTGTAAACAAAATTAACGGTTTGTTTTAACCATTTTTTTCTTCCTTGAGACAGATTATTACTTTTTTTTTTACTGAAAAAAAAAACAGAATTGCCTGAATAACTTACATATTCACTTTGGCGCTGTTTTACTGAATGTGGAAGTGCCGCGATTATGGCTAGTATTGCGTTCCATAGTTGCGGCAAAATCAGTTAGTGCAAAAAAATTTTCTTACTTCTAGCAAATGAAGTAGTTTTTTCCAAGTACATAATATGACATCCGCCACAACTTTTGTCTTTTACGATTCATAATACTTCGGGTTATATTATATTAAAATATTTTGAAAAATTTCGAACACGAATATGTTCAAAAATGATGTTTAAAACCGATAAACTCGATCAATACGATCAAATGAATAAATGTCTCTGAAAATAAAAATTATTTCGTAAAACTTTTTTTTTTTTTGCATTTCAATAAATCACAGTATATTTTATTGAGAAAAGGTAAAAAAAAATTCAAAACATAATAATATTGCTTTTATTTCCACTTTTTATTTGTGCATTCACGGACCAGTTTACTAAAACAGTTTACGTAAAATTTAATAAAATTAATCCAATGTGTTTTTTAAAAGAGTTTAGTTTTATATAAGAAAAAAAAATCGCCGGATGACAATATATTTCGTTCAATATTTCATAAAATGAAACAGGGGGGGGGGGGGAATCACGTAAAAAAAATATTTTCCCTAATATATTTTAGGAAAACAGCATTTTAAAGATAAATTAGTCCTATAATGAATAAGTATTGAAAATTTCGTGAAGATCTGGCCATAACTTGATTTATGCGAGATTTATTAAAAATGTGCCTATCACAGCGCACATAAATGCTTATACATAAGAACGTTAGTTTATCACGTAAAAAAAAGTACACAACATTTTAACTTCACATTTTCATGAGTTTCGTATGCTGGAAAAAATTCTAAAAAATCATCAGCAGTTTATTTAATGTATCCTCTTTTGAATGGTAAAAAAGTTTTGTTGATAATCTTAATCTAAATTAAAGTTACATCGTGTTATATATAAGGGGGGGGTAAATAGTTCACAACCAATTGGAGGTCCCTATGGTTTATATAGTCGAATATATATTTTTTTTAAATTGTGGGGTGGTATAAGGAAAATGGAATTTAAAGTAAATTCCAATTTTATTTCTGGACTAAAAATACAATTTGGGAACAATAATCAATTTTATCCAAAATTTGTGTCAAATTAGGTCAATTTCGAGACGATTTTCACCCCAAAATAAAAGATTGTCGACCATAATGCATCATTAATCATGTAAATCAGACGCTACCATCGTGAAAAATGATCCACCACGGTCAGTCAAATAATTTGTATTTGAATTATATTATGTATTTTTGTCAAAATATATAAACATAATGGTTTTATACAATGATAAGGTGTTTTGAAATACTGCTAAGTAGCAGTTTTTAGGATTCCCCCAAAGTTGTTGTTGTTGTTGTTGATGATGATGATGATGATGATGATGATGATGATGATGATGATGATGATGAAAAACTCACGATGATTTCGCGAATTATATTTTTAAGGCAATTAACCTCAACAAAATAACCACTTTGCACACTTATCCCCTCTCCTCCTTAAACACAGTTCACACACACACACACACACACGCACACACGCACACACACACACACACACACACACACACACACACACACACACACACACACACACACACACACACACACACACGTTCGGGGGGAAAATTCATACACACGTGCGCTTGCTCATTACCACACCCACCCACCCAACACATTCTCACACATACATATGTCCACTTGATCTTTCCTTTATTTTATTTACACGCTACACTACACGAATTGGCATATGTTTTTACGATTGTACACACATTTGCTGTCTTATAAATTGAACACATTTTTCGACGATTGTGAGGAGAAAGGGCGAAAAAACAAAAACAAATAGTCAACAAATAAATGTTACCAAAAGCAAGATAAGTTACTTTTCTACTTACCTTCCTAATGTTTTGTGTTTTTTTAAAGCGCTTTTGTTTACATATTTTATCGATGACTTCGGAGCCTTGCAAACGCGACCTATTCAACATGACGCCGGATTTTACTCAATGTGAAACCTCGATGTCGTAAAACAACTCAAAAATCGAAAATTAAACAAAAACACAGCTAATAACTGTCACCAATCCGTCGAAAATTTAATTTTGAACCGATTTTTATATTTTTATTAGCTGTATTTTTGTTTAATGTTCAATTTTTTAGTTATTTTATGACATTTCGGTTTGACATTAAGTAAAATCCGGCGGCATCTTGAATACGTTGGGTTTACAAGAATCTAAAATCATCGATAAAATATGTCAACAAAAGCGCTTTAAAATACTTTAAAACACAACAATTAGGCAGATAAGTAGAAAAGTAACTTATCTTGCCTTTGGTAACAGTTATTTGTTGACTATTTGTTTTTTCACCCCCTTTTTTTCTCTGTTGGAAATTCTACACAATCGCTCGATTTCCTTTATATTTTTCAATATACGCAGACAAAGCTCCCTTTTCTTGCGCACGTCTACTCATGTAAAATATTAATAATAATAACAAAAAAAGACAACAAAAAAACAGTTTTATTTTAAACTAGAGGGACCCGAGAAAGTTGATGAAAACAAAGAATCACAACCCCAGAAATAAATTAACCGAAAAGGGCCGGAAAGACTCTTTTCTCTTTGGGGAGGAGTAAGTTTATTGCTTACTGTCTGAGGCGCCCCTACCGGGGAATGCCGACGGGGCTGCCCAGGCAATTTTTAAATGGCCAGAGTGCTCACCTCTCGAGCGCTGGCTTTTAACCCCACTTGCTCGGCCCGATCTTGGGTCACATCTTACTTGTGGGAGTAAGATAAAACTGGCCTTGTGCCTAACTCCGGGAGGAGTAAATAAATATCAATGCGACAAATGACCGCACATCCCGACAAACCCATCCCTCCATTTCTTTTGCCCCCATAGAAACGCCCACTCCCACTTAGGAACTGACTTTCTTGCTTTTGGTTTTTACCAGAAGACAGCAAGCAGTTCATACCCTAGTTAGGATAGAGGGGTCCTACTAACTTACCATAATTAGCATTTTATTTTGTTCTTTATTTTTACTATCCCTTTTACTTTTATTTATTTTTGGGGGATTATTTAAGGCTTAGTTTTTGTTCTCCCACTCCCATCATCACACATGTATATACTTTTTGTAAATAAAATTCATTTCAAACACCTGGGGATATTTTAAGTAGCTTAAGTTCATAGAGTGAATGTGGTTTTGTGGTAACTGAAACTAGTTTCTAGGGTATTAGACAATGTGGACGACCCCCGATCCCCACTTTCCCCTCCATACCCCTTTTTGGCCTTGTGCCACATCTTGGATGTATCTTTTGTATATATTTTGAGATAAATAAATATCAATGCGACAAATGGCTAAAGTTTATAAATATACAGGATACAGGATGCTATTTATCTTCCTTCCACAGCGGTAAGATGTGACACAAGGTCGGGAAAGTGGGATTTGAAAAGCCAGCGCCCGAGAAGATGAGCACTCTGGCCTACAAAAAATGCCTGGACAGCCCCGTCGGCATTCCCCGGTAGGGGCGTCTCAGGCAGTAAGCGATAAACTTACTCCACCCCAAAGAGGGGAGGCAAAGCCTGGGAGGGTGGACCCCCTAGAACTGCACACGGCACACCCAAAGACCGGCGGAATCAAGACCCGAAGGCCAAGACGGTACCAGTCTAGAGGGTGTAGTATCCATCGGAAAAGATACTGCACTTTGATCAAAACAGGATAAATAATTTATTTACTTTAAACTTTTACGATTTTGCTATACTATTCCCCAAGTTCGCACCCAGCAAAACAATGAAGTTAAAAACTCGTAACATGAAATAAATGCAACGTAATTTTGGCTGTTTTGTCATCAAGAAGTACTAAACAAAAACTCATATGCAAATTATTTTTTCAAATCTCTTTTAAAATATCGAATTTTGTAAAAAATATTTCTGTGTATTATTGTAAATGAACATCCTCCACTAAATCCCCACCCCTATGAGATTCTATAGGCCATTACGTGTGAACACCCTGAAAAACTTGGAGGAAAAAGAAAAAAAACAACCAAAAAATATATTTTAGAATTTAAAGATGGGAATAAGTTTAACATATAAATCTAGCGTAAAATGATCACCCATCTCCGAACCATTCTAGCGTTTTGGGGGAGTTTATACCAAAGTTTTTTTTACTATTAGAGATATATTCTGTGCATTTTTTTTAGAGTGGGTGGGGTGGGAGGGTTCTACTTTTTTAGTACATCTGGTTTCACGAGGGTTTTTGTTTGGGAGGGGCTTGCCACTCGGATCTAGGATTAGTAGTAGGGTTAGGGAAGGATTTCTTAGGGGGTAGCTTGGCATTCGGACCTAGGGTTAGTGATAGGGTTTAGGGAGTTTTTTATGTTGAGGGCTTGTCACTCCGACATAGGGTTAGTGGTAGTGCAAGTAATTAATTTTTGTTTTCACTAACTTTTCATCATGACCCCCCGTTCCCCCCCAAAAAAAAGCACATAATTTACTTCTCATAACAAAAAAATAAATTGCTTAACTGCCCTAAAAAAAATAGAATGCCCCAGAAATGAGTGATCACTTTACGTTAAATTTATATGCGAAACTGATCCCTACTCTAAATTCTAAGATAACTGGGTTTTTTTTTCTCCTTCTGTTCGTCAAGTATTTTAGGATGCTCACACAGTATGGCCTACCAAGTAGAATTTCATTTTTTTAGTAACTTAGCAGAGGGCCCCATCTAGAAATGTACTCATTTTTTATGTTTTACTTGCTTTAACAATATGTGATTCTTATTAAAAAAAATGATAAAATAAACTGAAAGGTAAAACAATTTGAATTAGCAAATACTTGTTTCCGTTCCTGTTCCAGCAATAATAACAACGACAGCGCCAGATAAACAATCTCTGAAATATTCCATGTTTATTTGGTTGAAATACTTAATACTGATTGGTCAATTCTATCAAAATACTCAATCTCGATTGGTTGCCTCTATCAGACTTTAACCAATCATGCAGAGTTTGCCGTGGAAGCCGGCCACCTGTTCGTATTGATTATATAAGCGATAACTCAAACGCTTTAGCCTGTGAGAGATCCAACTTGCGACAGGAACCCTTGCCATTCACAACCCTTGACGGGCAAACGAACTCTAGTCGCAGCCTTGGGCTACTGGCATCTGGCATCGCGGCAAACAACACAAGTCAGTCTTACTAAATACAGCGATCGTTTATAAACAGTCTCACGAACTTGACGTCGGGGTCACCATTTGTAATGTAAGGGATGGTTTGTCCCTTCATTACTTTTATCACACGAAATGAATTGAACGAACAACGGAGTAACAGGTAACAAAATAAAGGATTTATTTGCAGAGGAATAAATGTAAAGGTTCTCTTCAAGTGAAGAATAGTAGTTGTCTTTGAGTTAGACAACGGTAGCGGGAGAACAAAGGCTTTTCCGGGTTCCTCTGGTGGTGCTCTCAGCGATGCGTCCCAGTTATGCCGAGCGGTTGTCTCTGCGAGGCTGTGAATGAAAAAGAGAGGGAATTTCCGTTTTGCGCCGGCTTTATAGTTCGAAGGGCAGATAACTCTGGTGTCGCTTTACAACGCCACCTGTCGGTGAATAAGCGACACCTAATGGCCAGCCGGTGCAGTTATGGATGAAAGGAGGAGGTAACTGCTACAAACTCACTCACAAGTCCACACACATACAGTCGAAATAAATACTTTTTCCCGCGTGTGAGACCCTCTTAACTGATACTCCTTTACTTTCGACTGTTCTACTTCACTATTCCATCTACATAGTTGGTGACCCCTTCAACAAAGAACTTCTACAGCCTTCAACGTAAACCTACTTACAAAGCGCTGATATAGCCTGCAACCTGACCAAACAGCCATGACGAGCGCAAACATTACAGTCATCGATTTAATAATGATTGTTAAAAAGTCAGATTCAGCGAACATCGGCATCACTTTTCAAGAACTACCAAACACACAACAAAATCGTCCATGAACAAACCATTCACGGATATTCATCTCAGTACAAAATGCCCGCGATCTTAACCCACCAACTCATCATACTAAATCTCGTTTAAAAAATCTCACCACGCGTGAGCGTCCGTACTCTTTTTGAGTACGGACGCTCACGCGTATGAAATTACTCATCGACTGAACTTAACGAGGGACGCATCAACACGACTACAAATGTTTACCTCCATTAAAAGGCGTGTCGCGGTGCTTCCCACTGCCACTATATATAAGCGTCACAAACTCAACCTTCTTCATCTTGGCACAAATACCTGACTCCGGTTGATTATTTATCTCCCTTACACGGCGGAAAGATGTGGCACAAGGTCGGAAAGTGGGATTTGAAACCAGCGTTTTAGAGGAAGAGCACTCTGGCCGAACAAAAATTGCCTGGTCAGCCCCGTCAGCATTCCTCGGTATGGACGCCTCGCAAAGGGTGAGAAGATGTAGCGGTCATAAACAGACCTATTTTCTCCCTCCGAAAAATGTCCTCATGGAGTGAGCTGGTCACACACTGGCCAATCAGCCTGCAGGGCGCATTGATTCCTTCTGTCGGCTGAAGAACTATTTCAGCTCCTTTGGGAATCACGAGCAGCCAGCAGAGAGACCTCGGCAAACAACGAGGAAACACTTATTTCACTCTCTCTGTTGCTTCTGTCCACTGGACGCTCATAGCAAATACTATCTTCGCCTGAAGATAGTTGCTGACAGACCTTAGTTCTAAGAACTCTTAATTTCCTTTTCCTCTCTCGGACACTGTCCAACTTTCTTTCTACCTATATCAAACGGTATAGGTAACCTTTGTGCATAAAACCCTTTTCGTTGTTGTTATAATGAGGTTTTGTTAATTCATTTCGTGTCTGAAACCTAATAGAGGGGCAACGTCCCCCTTCATTAAAATGGAAAAGCCTGAGAAAGTGGACTTCCTAGAACTGCGGACCGACAGCGAAAAAGTCATCCTAAAAAAATGACAGAGACTCCGCCGGTCTGATTTTGGTATGAAACTAACCCTACTAGGTTGGTTGTTTTTTTGTCGGTCACGAACGCCCACGGATTATGGCTTCGGAACACTCTTTCTTACACTAAACCAACACACCGAACTTTAAGAATTGACCAAAAATTATGTAAACACGGTCAGCTTACACAGCTTTTTTAACCGTAATAAATTCGGCCAGGAATTTATCCCAGTCGTAATAGTAAACTAAGGCCTGTTAACTGGAAAATGACGTCATGCTGTATAGTTACAAACGAGATCTGTCGAACAGTCAAACTATGGGCATTTTGACCGCTTTCTCCGCTTAAAAATTCATCAAATCAACCAATTGTAATTAAATTTTAAGTATTTATTAATTAACGATCACGGAATATAATGAACCCATTACTTTATTAGAAATCTTAGAGTAAATGCAGTAGTTCGTGTAATTTACGCAGGCTAGATAGCAAACATTTAATTAATACTTAATAATAAAATGGTGTGGTCATAAAGTTTTGAATTTTTAAAACATGAAAATTGTTCTTTGAAAAATGATTTGTCTGGATTAATATTCATTCTTTAAATGAGTTAATTCTTTCCGGTCTACATCGTCTAAATCAAACATGAAAAGTGAATCAAACGTGAAAGATTACGAATTCATTAAAGTAAAACAAAATAAATAATTCAAAATAATTAAATAATAAAACATTTATTGAAATGAATTAAAATGTGTGTGTTTTTTCAGAACAAACAGTTTATTTACAATATAGTAAGAATTTATAATAAATTAAAACAGTCATGCAAAAAATTGGGGGGGGGGGAGGGCGGGGGTCAAAACCGACAGTTTATTTACAATATTTTATTTGAATATCTAGCTTATTCGTTGGATTTTCGCACACCTTTTAGTCTAAAATTGTATTTTTTATTCCAAGATAAAATTCTAATTTATTTTTTTAAGACTTTAAGACATCCATCTTTATCAGTCGTTTTTAGTCAAAGTCAACCGGAAAAGACGAAATAGAAATTTACATTTTCCATCACGTCAGAACTCTGAAAATGTCATCATTTTTAGGAAATACGTTTGAATAAAGGAACAAGTTAGAATGATATCTAAGTGAATGAATAATCCTTAGGAGGGTAGCCGTGTTCTTGACAAGGGAATATAGTGTCAATAGCAGGAACAAATTAACAACGATTTCCAAGTGAATGAATAATCTTATGGACGTGAGTCTGCTTGTCTGATTAAAGATGGACGCATTCGCGTTAAATGTTCCGAAAACTTCCGGTCAGCATTGATAGTGATAGTAACGACCACTATCAATTACATCACCAGAAAATCTCGACTCAGTCGAGAGGCTTTCTTTTGACAATAGCCACGGTCAGACGCCCCCCCCCCCCCCCGCGACCGTGACCAGTCATCGAGCCCACACAGCAGCAACTATGACACTGTCATTTTCAGGGCAACTTTTACATACTATAATGCGATAAACCTCTCACTCTTTGCTGCTTTTTGAGATCTCCACCTTATCACAGCTTTCTTTTCCGATTCCTGCTCCTGCTCCAGCTCCTTCCAGCGGTCCTGCTCTATCTCCTACCTGCAGCATATTCTCATACTCCGACTCCTGCTCCGGTTCCTGTCCTTTCCGTTCCCGTAGACGTTCAACACTTGTCTGTGCCTACCGATCGAGCTCTTGGCCACGTCCACACGGACCGGACCTACCTGAGTCACCTCATTAATCTCCACATCAAACTCCACGTGACGTTATCCCATGCTGTCCATATTCTAGAATCGTCCTTCCTGTCGATCCTGAATTTTCTGCTATCCAGGTTTCAGAGACGTCATTCCTGCCCTTCCAGCCTTTCATGCTATCCAGGTTCCAGGGACGGAATTCCTGTCGATCCAGCCTCTCCTGCTGTCCAGGTTAATAATTTCTGTCAATCCAGCCTCTCCTGCTGTTCTGGTTCGTCCTTCCTGTCGATCCAGCCTTTTTTACTATCCAGCTTCCAGCGACGTCATTTCTGCACTTCCAGCTTTTCCTGTTTTCCAGAGACGCCATTCCTGTCATTCGAGCCTTCCTGGACCTACTAAAATATAGAGACAGCTTGAACACAGTTTAACAAACTCACTCACAACAACCACACACACATACGGACAGGAACAACACTTTCTTCGTAAAGATCCTCTGAACAATTCGTAACTCTTTTCTTCCTAACTTTCTTCTTTTGATTGTTTCAACAAGACGTACATGAAGTTGATATATCATATATGGATAGACTTTGTCATTAATTTTGACTTTTCCTTTTACCTTTTCACGTTAAAAAAACATGGCGAACTATATTTTGCTTGCGTTGTTGTTAATAACAACAAAAATGCGTATTTAAGATAATTTTTTTCCATTTTATAATTAATTAAATTTATTAATTAATATTTTACTTCAATTTAAAAAAAAATTTAATTTAGAAAAAAAATGTTCAAATAAGTGTAAATAGATGGTTTTGAATTCCTCAGCTATATCGTTTTTTGTCAATTATTTTGGTCCAGACCTATTCCGATATTGAAGTTTTAGAAACTTTATGAAAAGAAAAGAGAAGGCGTTAGTCGTGACAGACAGAACACAAAGACATGTATTTTGGACAGTTAGTTACGACGCTTTTTAGAATGTAAAATGTTTAACATGTAAGATATTAATTGCATTTAATTTACCTAATAAAACACACATTTTCATTTTTGCTTTTATTTATCGTTATTACGGAAAAGTGTGAGGAAATAAATGCGCTGATTCGATCCTGACCTGTGTCCTAGGAGCCTAACATTTGCATAAAACTTGAAATTTAATCATCAAATCAGAAGAAAAAAAATTTACTAAAAAAAATAACAACAACAACAAATAACAAACAATCGCGTTCATTTCTTTTTGGTTCCTTTGTAGATTAATGACTCCCCCAAAGAATTGTTGGCAATCTTTAGTTTAGGATCACAAATGAATCATAATACTCAGGTTCAGCATTTAAAATTTAATTCTAACCAGGAATTATTTTCTATCCGCCAATTTAAAGTTTCCAAAATCGCTTTCGAATTTCGTACGGCCAAGAAGAAATAAGCAGAAGCGCAATTTTAAAATCGTTGTATTAATAAAACTATGAGACAATATATCTTGTTTCTCGCTGATAGGTAACCAGTGGCGCGCTGGAGAAAGTGAGTGTGGGGGGGATGGTGGGTGGTTTGGGGTCATCCAATTATATTCAGATTATCTCTTTTTCTCATAATATTTCTCAGTATTAGGACTTATACTTGAGTCTTTGAGTCATACAATCAAGAAGTTGGCCCCGGGCATCACCATGCCATCACTAGACTTCTGTACACCACTGTACGTAAATATTATAAATACTCATATACTTCTTTAAAAAAATTTTTTTTTTTCATCATCATCATCATCATCATCATCATCATCATCATCATCATCATCATCATCATCATCATCATCATCATCATCATCATCATCATCATCATCATCATCGTCATCGTCGTCGTCGTCGTCGTCGTCGTCGTCGTCGTCGTCGTCGTCGTCGTCGTCGTCATCGTCGTGGTGGTGGTGATGATGATGATGATGATGATGATGATGATGATGATGATGAAATTAAAAAAAAACCCACCACCACCACCCTTCTTCTTCTTCTTCTTCTTCTTCTTCTTCTTCTTCTTCTTCTTCTTCTTCTTCTTCTTCTTCTTCTTCTTCTTCTTCTTCTTCTTCTTCTTCTTCTTCACCCGGGCAGCGCCGGATAATTAAAGCAAGTATATAATAATGAAAACAAAACTTGTTAAATTGTTTGGACAATTCGAATGTGATTTTAAAAGCCTTTTAACAAAATAGTTCACCCCAAACAAGGCAGGCCACCACTGTAGACGTAAGGGGCTACTGAGAAAAAGGGTGAAAGTTGGGGGGGGGGGTCAACCTAAATTGGGAGCTGTGCAGCGAGATGTCTGTTTACATTAGTTTTACATTTCTGCATGTCAGTACCATCAGGAAAACAGGGGACAGGGAGGGAGTTCCAGAGTCAAGCAGCACGAGGAAAGAAGCTTTTGGAGTAGAAAGCTCTTCGGCATTTGGGGACCTCCACAGTGAATGAATGGGATTTGGCAGATTGTCGGGTTGGTCTAATAAATTTACGCCGAGGGGGCACCAGAGCAGCAATTACATCAGAGCACAATCCATTGAAGTACTTGTAAAACAGGCACAAGGAAGCAACATTGCGGCGATGGGACAGGGGCTGGAGCTTGAAACTGTTAATTCGAAAGTAATCTCTGGCTAGAATTAAAGTTTATGGGAAAACATTGAGTATTACGGGTCACGTGTGTTTGGAAAACAAAGATGAACCGTATTTCTTGGGGGGGAAGGGCACTAATAAAGAAAATAACCTTAATATTTCTTCTTTATCTTTCTTTTCTTTCTTTCTTTCTTTTATTATTAAATAAAAAAGTGCGTTTAACTATTACATAATGTACACAATCGACATAAACGCATATATGACATTAATAAATATATATTTAAATTTTGTTTTAATTAACCCCAAATAGGGCACATCGCCACTGAGACGTAAGATGTTACTGTGAATTAGGGGCCATGTTTATGGGTGCATCCTAAGTTGGAAGTTGTACAGTGAGATGTTTGTTCACATTACATTTAAATTTATGCATTTTGGTACAGTCGGGGAAACAGGAAGAAGAGAAGGAATTCTAAGCGGTTCGAGGAAAGAAGCAATTAGAGTAGAAATATTTCTGGCATGTGGGGACCTCTACAGTGAAGGGGTGGAATTTTACTGCTTGTCGGGTATTTATGTCGAGGGAGCACAAGTACAACAAGCTCATCGGAGCACATTCCGTTGAAGTACTTGTAAAACATGCACAAGGGATGTAACATTGCAGTGATAGGACAGGGGCCTGATTGGTAGACACTGTACGACATATTAGGTGAGAGGCTCTTTTTTGGACTGTCGAAGAAGGAGAGAGTAGTGGTTGGTGTACCAGCCCATCTGTGACAAAAATACTCCATGCAAGGGCGAATGATAGCTTTGTAGAAATACAGGATACTGGCAAGTGTGAAAAGTTTTCTAGTCTCATCTTC
This sequence comes from Sepiola atlantica, assembly GCA_963556195.1. Taxonomy (NCBI): domain Eukaryota; kingdom Metazoa; phylum Mollusca; class Cephalopoda; order Sepiida; family Sepiolidae; genus Sepiola; species Sepiola atlantica. Next base: position 162,069,477 of record OY744520.1, on the reverse strand, counting down.
TTTGCAGCAGACTTGGCAGTATCTTCTATGTATTTGTTCCAATATTATGTTTATCTCGTTAAAATACATTTCTAAAGTTTAGTTTAGTTGTTTTGTTTTACGGTATATTAACCATTTTCGAACTATTTAATGCTGAATCCATTCATTTTAGCAACAGTTTTCATGCTACAAATACGTAATATCTGCCAATATGTATTCATGGTGTTTGCTTCTAACTAATGATTCAAAATGCACATTTATGCGCACACAACCGAATGCAGTTTCATGTGATACATAGGACATATTCTACTTTTACAATAAATCAGTCAGAATGGAGCTGGGAGTAATGGGTGCTAATGAGTAACTCCACACTCCCCAAAGCTTCAAAATTATGACCTCACCACCGGATGCAGTTTTGGTGTTATAGCAGGTCAACTTCTATTCCACCAATAGATGGGACCCTGAAAGGTATTACAGTCGCGTGTGAATGGACTTGGGAGTGATGACAATTAGTGGGTGGCTTCATACATCCCAAAACTCTAAAATTAAGGCCTCACTACCGGATTCAGTTTTGTGTTATACTCGGGAAAATTATTTAGGGACTCTGATAGGTACTACCAATGCGGGTCAGAATGGACCATGAGAATAATGGTAACTCAGAAGTGACTCTGCACTCTCCAAACTAAAAAAATTAGAGCCCAATTATCACATACAGTTGTATTTTATAGCTAGGAGAAAATGTGTCAATTAGAATGTGTGTGTATGTTTGTTACCTTCTTCTGCTACTGTGTATGTACGTAGGGGATGTGCGTGCGAGGACAACACAAGTTTGTACGTACTTCTGCAGTCTCCCTTTTTTGCCTCAGCCAAAAGGCTGGGCTAGAGTGTAACGTCTTCTTGTGTGGTTCATTCGTGGTCTGTCTGCTGAAAACAGAAAGATGCGAACCCTCTTCATTCTTTTTTATAGAGGTCACGAAGTTAGCGTTGCTTATCGACGTGCTAGTTTCTGATTGGTTGGACTCTTCAGTTCACACGTCTCTGCAATACTTCATTGCCTCTAGTAAGTGACAAGGAAAGTGTATCCGAACGACGCAGAGAAAGAAAGAGAGTAGAAATTCACGCCATTTGTTTTTTAGCGTTCGTTCGGATCGCGTTTTGCTCACCACAAATATTCCCGTTTATCTCATGAAATCATCTACCAAATATTAACGCTAGACATGCTAAGAGAAAAGTAGAAAGACAATAATAGACGGACGGAAATATAAAGAAATCCCCTCTGTCACGCTTATTAGATTTATAGAGATGTTTTATGTTTTTAGACGACATAATGTATAATGTACATATAACGATGGATAAGTTAGCTTAGAATAGATGGTAGAAATAAGGATGTTTGTAGACTACTAGCAGAGGGACCCGGCGTTGCCCGGAAATTAAATTGATATTTATATATTATAACACGAAAGCATAATTTTTAGCATATAAATTTGTTATCTTAAGTGCAAATATTTAAAAAAATGTTACGCATTTATTCTTAACACAATTTAATTATTCTCATATAAGATTTTATCGAAAATTGAATAATAATCACAATTATTGGATTCCTCGTAAATAAAATAAATTAAAACAACGCCTTTGCTATTTATGGATGTCCGGCATGAAGCCATACCCTACGATACCATTGTAGAACCCTAATACAAAATTTTAAATACCATCATTCCTCGCAAACGTTTATTCGGAAAAAAATGTGTTTCATTCTTTGAAAAGTCATGGCTTAAGGAAGGAAAATAATTTTGTTCTATTTGAAACAGCTTGTTTTGAGCAACTGATGACATGCTATATATTATACGGTTACAATCTTTATTACCATCGTTTACTTATTTATATAATTGCTCTATCTCGTATATCGAGCATCAATTCTTTCATGATAGGTTCTAATTTAAAGGTATATATTATATCTTTATTTTACTGTTCTTATATATATATATATATTATATATATATATATATATATATATATATATATATATATATATATATATATATATATATATATGATAATAATAATAATCCAGGTAAAACATCCACAGGATAGTAATCCAAAGAATTTAAACCGGATTCATAAAAAGTGCTCAATATCAAATAGAGCTTTTATATGTGATTATTTTTATTTACACAGACATGTACAAAATCTGCGACACTGGCATGTCGATGCTATCGATCAACAGTTATTATAAACTGAGATCTCATCAGGCAGAGTTAGCATCCGATCTTAACCTTAGATCATATTTGGAAAGAATGGAATGGAAAAAAAGAAGAAAAGAAATTTGAAATTTCAAAATTTGGGAAGTCACGTGGTTGGGACCGTTAAGAATCAAAAATGTTAAAATCGAAATCAAAATCCAAATATAAAATAAAATAAAATAAATGGGCACTACAAACAAAATTGCCAAATAACTCAATCAGTATACCAAGCAACAATTTCAACTAAAGAAACCCCAACCCTGAAAAAATACTATATAGGTATGGCTGGTAATACCTTCAAAGAAAGATATACCGGCCATAAATGCTCATTCAATAACCCTAACCCTACCAAAATAGAACCTCACTCTCTATATATTACTGAGAATTAACCTCTTAGCTCTTCTTCTAGTATATATATATATATATATATATATATATATATATATATAGATAGAGAGAGAGAGAGAGAGCGAGAGAGAGAAAGAGAGAGAGAGAGGGAGGGGGGGGAGAGAGGGGCGGGAGAGAGAGGGGAGATATTTACTTCTTTGCCACCGCAGAAAAATGTGACACAAGGTCGGAAGGTGAGAAGAGTCAATCCAGCATCCATAAAAAGAGAGACGGAGAGAGAGAGGATTTGCGATTCATGGCGCGAATTTAAACTTAATAAAAAATCAGACCTAAATCTTGGCAGCAGTTCCTCCCATACCCCACTTTCTCGATTGTACAAAAAATATCTGATCAGGGTCAACATGGAACATGTCAAGCAGTGAATTACCGAGATCATTAAACCGTTGGACACTTTTGATGACAATGGCGAACGCATCCAGAATGTGAGTTCGTTCTCTTAATGGCGAAGAAGACCCTTGATGAAATGGGCCCCTTTATATCGAATAAAAATGAAATAAACACATACAACTGTTTTAGTAATAAACATGAATACAAATACTAACAAAAAGAAAAACAGGACACAAATAAGCAGTGCGTGAAAAAGAACGAAAACAAGCTGAATTTTACCCTGCAAATATTTTAATTGTACTCTTTTTTATATGTCTTTAAACATATTTTTTTTGTTATGAAAACTAAATGAAATTAAATAAAATTTGTAGTGGCCATCTTTGTTTTCGTAGCACCTCGTATGTTTAGACTCAGTCCGCCTCTACTTAACATATATTTTGCTACGTTTGCTATCTAGACGAATAAGAATATATGTATTGCTATAAGGTCCTTCAGTTGTTATCCATTAATAAATTAAAACACCTGTCTACTCGAGCCCTAGACACGATAAAAACATTTTTTTTCTTATTTTTGAATTTCTATAATTTTCAGTTTTCAACTTACAAATAAAACAGATTACGCGTTCCGTCCAAAGTGACGGAGCATAATGTTATATTTTTCTTCGGGGGGGGGGGGGAGTAAATATCAATTGAACACTGGAAATATAGCCAATTAAATATCAAATTAATATTAAAATAACATTTATTCACATTAGAACAATGGACAATTTACATCACCAGTTTCTTTTCGGAACAAGGGAAGTAACACTTGAATATGTTTTCTCCAATCGGTTCTTCCTTGATTTTGAGATTATACAAGATTATCAAGGAAAGATAACTCTTGAATAACTTATCTCCCCTTCCGTCTGTCAAACAATCCTAAAAGGTCCCCAATCTTTTAGTATCATATAGATTATTCAATGTTCGTTGTTCACTAAATGAAAACGAATCTTAAATCTTGAATTTAACGGAGAAGCATCGGAATAGAGACCGCATCTTTTTGATCGAGCAGAAAATATTATTTTCTGAAAAGAAGAGGGTGTTTGTTGATCTTTTTAAAAGAAGCCAGACATCCAGAGAATTTGAAACTTTAAACATTTAAGATTTTGAATCTTTTAGATGAGAATTGGTAATTCATATTATTTGGATTATTCAGAGTACTATTCTCATATTGGGTGTTATTCTTAAAACGTTTTAGCCGATGTGACATTTGACCTTCCTCAGGGTCATCTTGTTGAACTCCGGAATGTTTATGTCAAACTCAGGAATACAAACGGAATTTGGAACTGACCCCTTTATTTAATCCACAGCCGTAGATGGTTCTCCTGAACACGGACACGCGGTGCAACGAATAAAGATGTTGAGTACAATCAGCTCCTAGTGACAATATTCTGGAGGTTTAAGGTTCAATCCTCACTACAGGTGATACCAACTAAGAATAAAATAAAAACTACTTAAGACTTCTACCCGGTCATTGCTGACGGAATGGGAATAATCTACCCCATGGATTAAATAAAGGGTTCAGTTTGAAATTCCTTATAGATTCCCGAGTTCGATATAAAGATTACTGAGTTTGACAAGATGCGACTGAAGAAGGCCGGAGCTTACATCGGCCGAAACGTTGTTTAAACTTTAACTTCATAATAAAAATGTTTCCAAAATCTGTTCAAACCTTTAAATATTAAAAAAAAAAAAAACAGAATCAAAATAATTAATTGTCGTTAGAAATACATTCTTCGTTTTTAGATTTTAGAAATTTTGTCTTCGTTGTAATAAATTACAACGTTACCATGTTTTAATTGAAATAAGATTTGTAAAAAGAAAAAAAATTAGCAAATTTCCTGCGGTTAAAAATGAGTTTTAATTTCATGTAGCTTAATAGTATTAACAAACATGATTTTATAAATGATTTTAACCACACGAAATGTGTTTGGTAAGTCTATGTTTAGAAGCTTTTTGAAAATGATATCTCTTGACCAAATTTTACTGTCATCTCAGCAGCAGTTATTTTAGGCCGTGTAATTATTTTTTTTTTATAAAAAGAAATGGGTTATTAAATCATTATTTATTATAGTATGAATAAAATGCTCTATATTAGACATTTTGCTTTTTAAATGTCTAGCGCTGTATTGTGATATACCTAACATAAAATAAAGTTGTCGGTATAACTTCATAAACAAAAGCTACATAAAAAATATCTTTTTCGTTATTCATTTTCCCAATAAATTGATTTGTTGTCATGAAAATACATTTTCATTCTCGATCCAATTAATTGATTTCATTATTTGGTCTGGATCAATATTTTATTTTTTCTGGTTTTATTAATAAAAAATGTGTCAGAGATTTTATCCTCTCATTAACATGTATGACGCCCGCCATCCATTACCTGCGGTATTTAATTGACTTGGATACACATTTTTCGCTCCACACTGTGGTAATACGGGTGCACATTGTTATAACAATCACATTGTTGTAACAATCTTTCACTTTTTTTAACATTACTTCATATTACATACGAATTGTTTTAAATAGTTCGCGGCTTTTTAACGGTTCAAGTTTATTCTATGTCTACAGCTAACTTGCTATTTCGCTTTTACAATATATATATATATATATATATATATATATATATATATATATATATATATATATATAGAGAGAGAGAGAGAGAGAGAGAGGGGGGATAAGCAAAATAGTAACTAACTGTAAACATAGAATAAACTTTACTTTAGGATTACTATATAAAATATTATGAAAATAAAAAAAAAATAAAATAAAAAGGACTAATAAATAAAAAAGATCTAATGTAAATAAATATCAAAAGTAGTAACGAGTATTGATTAACTCCTCTCCAGGAGTTAGGCACAAGGCCAGTTTTTATCCTACTCCCACAAGTAAGATGTGACCCAAGGTCGGGTCGGGAAAGTGGGGTTTAAAAATTGTCTGGGCAGCCCCGTCGGCATTCCCCGGTAGGGGCGCCTCAGGCAGTAAGCAATAAGCTTACTCCTCCCCTAAAGAGGGGAGGCAAGTAAAGAGTAACAAAATGAATAGAAAATATAAATTATTTCACTCCCTACGTGCTAAAATCAGGTCAACTTTTAATATGACACACTTCACAACAAGGAGCGACAAATCTATCCTTCAATACAAAAGAAAAGGCTGTCAATGAAAACATTAGCCCGTAAGGGAGTTATAGCAACGTATATGATTGGGTAGTTAGCTAGAGTAAACACCAGTCAGATATAAATTCAATCGCTAACACAAAATCTGCACATTTACTATGATGGTTTATTGCGGGAATGAAACATGGACGCTCCTGTGTAGCTATCTTGCAATAGATATATTTTCATACTATATATATATATATATATATATATATATATATATATATATATATATACATACTTATATATATATATATATATATATATATATATATATATATATATATATATATATATATATATATATATATATCAACTAATTGTGGACATAGCAATAGCAACTAACTGTGGATATAGAATCAATTTGAACCGTTTAAAGCCGTGAACTGTTTGAAACAGTTTGTAACTTATATGTGATCATGTAAGAAAAATTGAAAGATTGTTACGACAATGTGCATTCTTAGTATTACCACGCGGTGAAGCGAAAAATGTGTATCCTAGTAAATAATATATATTTTATTTTATATGTTAGATATGTCAAAATACGACGTTGGACATTTAAAAAGCATAGAGTTTTTTTATTCATAGTATAATCAATAATACTTTAATAACTCATTTCTCCCATTAAAATATAATTGCACGACGTATACATAAAATATTTTCAGAAATATATTCCTTTGTTTATTTAATTAAAGTTAAGTATTGTGATCCGGTGGGAGTGGGTCGACAGTAGAAGCATGTCAATATACGAAGTCTGCAGACAAACGAAGAAAGGAGAGGGCTTTTTAAGACCTGTTGATATACTCGATCCAGCTCAGATGTCTTATCGTCGGTTGAACAACGTTATCTTTGCCCCTCCATTTGTCATATGGTTAACCCACTTCCGCTTCCGTACCGGACGTGGATATCAAACGACGGCAGAAGAGAGAAAAAAACAAACATATGCGATGCTTAAAGAAGAATACGGAAAAGGAGTGAATCACGTGGCGAAATAAGAATAGTCAAAGATCACTTGGCAATCAGAGTTTAACTCTTATGCTTGACTTGACCTCGGGCCTTGATAAGAGGTAATCGATCAATTAAAAAAAGTTTGCTATGCTTGAATAACTGCATGTTGCATCGGCTTAAAGGCAGTTTTATAACCCCATAAATGCAATGGATTGGCACTGTGATAACGGTCTGACGGAGATTACGAAAGAATGTTTAATGGAATTCGGGAGCGAAGAGATTGCTCGGGTTATATGTGAAAGTACCGTGCAACTCCTCTAATTTTGGTGACAGACCAACAGACGACAAGTAAAATGGATAAAAAGAGAACAAGAAAGATAAAAATAAAACATGGAAGAAAAATATGAAAAGAAGGAATAGAAAATAAAACTTTATGGCTTACAAATGGGAATTCGAGATAAGTACAGTTTTAATTCGCCTTTCCCTAAATTGATTAGTAACGTATTATACAAATACAAATCTTTGCATACATCATTCCAGGAATTATAAAAGACTTTTTTTGGTCTGTCCCCGTTTTAGTGATATTGCTGGAATAATCACGTTGACACACCAGTTCCGTTAGATCACCGAAGTGAAGCGATGGTGAGCCTGGTCAGTACCAGATGGGTGGCCATTTTGGAAAATCATCCGTTGTATGCGGAAGGACGTCGACATCTCCCTGCAAGAACTGCAAAACTAAAATCGTCATCATCCCTCATCAAGATATACATGCGACTAGAACCGCTTTTGAATTTAATATTCCCCAGAAACTTCCTTCTTCGGAGGAATCCGGCTTACCCCGCCCAGAGTGCATACTGTTACGTTTTGTGCCCCCCCCCCCCATTTTAGTAATTTCACTGTATTGTACTTTGTTTGTTTGGACATCACGTTCATTTATCCATTCTATCTGCTTATTAGTATTTTTTCTTTTTGTTGATGTCTACAGTTTGTAAATTATATATATATATATATACTGACTTCTCGCAGCGTGGACCCTCGTCCAGCGCTCTTAGTAGCCACGGCTACTACTTACCCCTTATCAACCCATCATGTCAACCCACTATTTCGATGTACTTGCATGACATTGTTTAAAAAATTATCATCCTGAGGAAGTCTTACAATAAAGACGAAACGTTGATGAATATATAAAAAATATCTCTTGGTTTTTCCTTTTTCATTTCCCATATATATATATAGCCGCACTGATGAGCTGTGAAACAGCGAAACAGGCTGTATGTGGATGACTATAAAAAGCTCCCTCCGGGTTGAGCTTATTTTTGTAAGGGTATCGTCAACGGCCATTAGCTTAAAGGCAATGCTCATTAGGTAAAACTAATTCCGAGCTCAGGCATTTGCAATGTTTACATTTCGTTACATTGAGATATCTCTTACATTCAGTCAGTGTCGCATGATGGCGTAGGGGTTAGCATCGCCGACTGTCAGCACGACGGTTGCGTTTCGACCCCGGCTTGAGACACTAACTGGTCTAGCCGCACTGATGAGCTGTGAAACAGCGAAACAGGCTGTATGTGGATGACTATATATATAATTCCTAGTTGGATGTTGTGCTTGTTTGTGCTGCTGTTTATTTCTCTTTACTATATTCATAACATAAGAGAAATACTATTTCTATTTTAAATGATTGCGAGAGTAGGAATTAAACTCAAAACTTGACCAGTACAAATTATTAAAATAAAGGGAAAGGGTAATACACCTTTTTGATTTCTTACCCACACTCACGGCCGATGGGTGAACCCCTTAAAGGATAGGCAGACTGTCGGTGATCGAGAATAATTTAAACCAAATCGCTCCTGACTACCCGAATTCTGAGAAGAGAGAATAGTAATTTTCAAAAATGCCATTTATGATTTTGACTAAAGTCTATCCAGCAGTTAAAAAGATAACGTTAGATAAGAATTGTCTCCCAGATTCAAATTATTAGCCTGAAGTATTCTGTGGTGGCAAGTCAGAACCGTAGACAGGTTGTCGTCGGAAAAGGTGGAAATTAAAATAAAAAAGTAGTTACTTGGCCTCCATAACTGTTGATAAAAGCGAATTTATTGTTAAAAAATGGGCTTGACTGAATTCTGACAGAGGAATATTAATTATTGGAATTGATGACATTAAAAAAGTATATATATATTTGTCAGTGTCTGGAGAAGGAGCCATGACGAGAATGGAGAAAAGGAAATAGTTATTCTCAAAGTGAGAAGAAAAGAGGATGAACGCACTGACTAAATGGTAATTGTTAAGGCCGTAATTGGCTAAGCTGAAAAAGATAACTAATGAGATTCAGGAAGAGGAACTGGTGGAATTAACGAGCATCCGTCTCTGTCGACGTAGATGTTCGTATAGGCAAAGGATACCCTTCTGTGTCACCTGGAACTCTGCCGCCGGATAGCCCTCTTGTGCTCAGGTCGTTTGCCTAATTGACAGAGCATCCGTGAAGAGTTTTATTACATACAACTATCGACATTCCGTATATAAACTGATGGAATGTTATGTAGGAACTACATTGATATATTTTTTTAGACGTTTTTGTGACCGAATCGAGCTTTACTGTGAGCAAAGCTGGCCCCTGTCCTTTCCAAACTCTACAACAAATGCCTAGCTGAATCTTGCTCCCCGATAGCTAGAAAATTCCCTCTGTGGTACCAGTCTTCAGGAATTGTGGGGATAGAATTGATCCTCAGAACTACCACACAATCAGCCTACTCCCGATCATTGCTAAAATCTTTGAATCCTTAATCAATCTAGCGATAGTCCGGCACCTAGTTAATGCTAAATCTCTTTCTGACCGCCAGTATGGATTTAGACAAGCACATCTACTGCGGATATCCTAACGGTCATCTCTGAACGCATATACCATACACTGGACAAGGCAGGTGAAGCTAGGGCAGTAGCGCTTGATATATCCAAGGTCTTTGACAAGGTATGGCATAAAGGGCTTCTCCTAAAAATACGCTCATATGCTATTACTGAGTAAATATTTAATATAATAAGATCCTTCCTAACCAAAAGAAAGATCCAGGTTGTCGTCGATGGCTGTTCATCTAAGCAACATGACATAAATGCAGGTGTACCCCAGGGATCTATCCTTGGACCTTTATTGTTCCTGATCTTCACAAACGATCTCCCTCATAACATTGAGTCTGAAATAGGTATATTTGCTGACGACACCACGCTTTACTCTCGTCATGTGGACAAAACAGACGCGATCATACCCGAGGCAATGGCTGAATCCTTAGAAAATGACCCCCAGACTGTAGTGGATTGAGGTCATAAATGGTTGGTAACCTTTAATGCGGCAAAGACAAAGCTCCTTTACTTCAACAACTACAGGAAACCTCTTCAACCACCGTTTGCCATGGCAAATAACACCCTACCTGAGAGTTCAACATTCAAACTTCTCGGCTTAACGTTCACAGGTAACATGAATTGGACAAATACATTGAAGACATTTCCAAGGTTGCAGCAAAGAAGATGGGTTCCCTCTACCGTGCTAGTAAACTCCTCACATATGACATTATCCTGTATCTCTACAAAGCCACCATCCGCCTATGCATGGAGTATTATTGCCACATCTTGGCTGGTGCATCATCCACTAGTCTCTCCCTCTTAGACAAGGTCCAAAAAAGAGTCGCCAACTTAATAGGTCCCTCACTATCCATCAAGCTTCAGCCCCTGTCCCATCGCCGCAATGTAGCATCCTTGTGCTTGTTTTACAAATACTTCAATTGAATGTGCTCCGATGAACTTGCTGTTCTGGTGTCCCCTCGACGTAAATACACTCGACCAACCTGACAATCAGCTATATCCGATGTATTCACTGTAGAGATCCCCAGATGCCGGATAGCCTTCTACTCCAATAGCTTCTTTCCTCGAGCTGCCGGCCCCTGGAACCCCCTCCCTGCTCCCTGTTTCCCCGACTGTACCGATATGCAGAGGTTTAAAACTAATGTAAACAGATTCTCGCTATACACCTGCCAACTTAGGATGACACCCAAAACCTACAACCTAATTCTCAGTAACCGCTTACGTCTACAGTGGTGGCCTGTCTTGTTTGGGGTGAAATATGTAAAAAAAACATCAAAGAACTTAATTTGGAGCGGGAGAATGAGAGCAGAGTACGGACCACGGCGTACAATTGCGTAACGTGCGTAATTGTAGGTGAGTGACTGTAATAAAACACACCGCGTTACACATTATCATTTAACGTATGTATTTTTTGAAGCTCAATTGTACTATAAGAACCGATTGAATATCTCCCCCATTTCGCACGGTATGCGCTATTTTTTTTTATATCATTGACTGGTCGTCTTATTTAAAAAAAAAATTTTTTATCCCGGAATGAAATTCTAAAAGTGTGAAGAATTTAACTAAATGTTTTAATCGCTGGCTGCCATTGCTTTTTTTGTTTTTTCCTTGCTCCTTCAAATTATTTTAGTGCTTTAAAATTTTATTACACACAAAAAAAGATATTTTGACATGCAAAAAACGTTGAACAAAGTCTTAACGGAATTTATGTAATTTACAAGCAAGAATGAACTATACTAATCGATAATTTTAAAAGAACAAAGCCGACTAGAAATTTGGTATCGTAGTTCGATTTTACGTTGACAAGTTAACTGAAATTTTATTTCATGACTAAAAAAATAATATAATACAACAATCGATTTATCTTAAATTTGGTGGAAAACCAAGCAATAAGAAACGAGCTATTCTAACACGACCTGAGTACAATTCGAATTTGAGCCGATGCAACATCTAGAATGTAACGTTGAATTGTATTGATATTTTATTTAATTTTTATACGCAGGTGCAGAATAGGCGACGTTGCTGGAATATTTATTAGCGTGGGATAATCGTTCAGGCCACGATTTCTACATTTGACCTTGCCGGGTACAAACGTAAAGTATTGGATATCGACACATTTCGTCACGACAAGAGTAAAATTAAAAGACATAAACAACGCGTACATGTCTACAGATATGAACACATACATGAACCTACACACATACGCACACGAGCCCGCCAACACATATACACTTGCACAAACACACACACACACACAGACAAACGCACACAGACAAACGCACACACATATATACACACACGCGTATATACATACAATTATTTGTACGATAAATTTAGATATGAGAGTTGTAGATAATCATTAGCTTTTTTTAAAAGATTATTTCCACATACACACACACACTATATATATATATATATATATATATATATATATATATATATATATATATATATATATATAATTATGTCAATCGAATTTGCTAAACTCAGACCTAAATGACATTTAAATTGACAAATTGATATTTTAAATAAAGGGCGCAAAGGAAAACATGCAGTTCATACATTTGTGTTTATAAAGTTAGAAATGAGAGAGATTTCGACCATCACACACACACCCACACACACACACACACCCACACACACACATATATATATATATATATATATATATATATATATATATATATATATATATATATATATATATATCAACCGATGACTCTTTCTGTCAGTGGATGTTTCTCTACAACGAGCTTTTTAATTTTTCTCTGACTTTCTGTAAGACGTGTTGTTAAAGGCGCTGATGAAGACGTTTTGGATTAGCTTTATTAATTTATAAAATAAAATAAAATAAGTATTTCCAAACTGTTTTGGAAACGATCGTACGCCATACTGGACTTGATGTTCTAATTCTTGGAACAATTGTAATGTTTTAATTTATTGAATGTTTCTCTCTCTCTCTCTCTCTCTCTCTCTCTCTCTCTCTCTCTATATATATATATATATATATATATATATATATATATATATATATATATATATATAAGGAAATAGATCAAATCTTTGAAGCATCCATGTATATGAATATTTCAGGTTAAAATTTGAAAAACAAACATGATGCAATTTTAAAATGAATTCAATAATTTTTTTTTTCTTAGGCTAAGACTTTCGATAAATAGATCATTCTCAGGGCACGACTTTTTTCATAATTTTTTTTCTTTATTTTGTTGGTATTAACACCAGGGGGGGGGGGCGAATCAACCAGATTTCCATTACTCTCCATCTCTTTTGATAACTATTTCAAATGACTTTGTATTATCACGACATACGCTTACCATTGACTTCTCGCTGGCAACGACCATTTATCTTCTTCGGAATTTAGGTAGCAATAAGTCTCCCCATGTTCTCAGTACTCTCCACATTTTTCAGTAGAGGTCTGGTTAGTGTTCTCCCTCCTCAGGCTTTCCATTCTATTTGACCATTTACGACTATTTTGTGTGGTATCAGTCGTGGCTGGTGTCATTACTTTGGCCGGGGGGGGGGAGGGGGAGTATTTTATGAAATTTCTTACAATTTCTGTTCCTAGGTTTAATGTGGTGGTGTTCTTTCTGTGTTTTTGTTTTCTTTCTGCCATGTAACTGATTAGCATTTGTAGCTTATGTGGGTTGGTTTCCGCATTAGAAGATTTCCCTTAAGATTTCAACTGTGTTTCATCATTGCCGTGCTTTGTATAGTTTTTCCCAGTCTTTATTTCCAGTTCCACGTACTCCTACAATTATTGGTATTATTTGACTTTCCTCATGCTCCATATCCCTTTCAATTCTTTGGCAAGTTCCATGTATTTGCTTCGTTTTTCTGTCACCTTGATCTTTACTCTGTGGTCTGCTGGAACGGCAAAGTCTATGATGTGGCATGATTTTTCCTTTTTGTTGAATCTTAAAACATCCAGTCTCCCTGCTTGTATAAGTTTATCTGTTTGCACCTCTATAACCCAGATAATTTTATTGTTTTTCATTTTTCAGTATTGTCTTTGGTTTATGTTTGTACCATTAGTCCGTGTGTTCGAAATCCAGTCGTCTGCCTAATTCCCAGTGTCCTGCTCTCCCATCGCAGTCATGTTTGTTCTTGTATTCTCTTTGGGCTAGTTTGCTGCATTCACTTATTATGTGATTTACTTTTTCATCTCTTTGTTCACACAGTCTGCATTTACTGTTTTCCTGTGTATTATCTATCTGGGTATTATCTATTCTCGCTATAATGTAGTTTGTCCTAATCGCATTGTTTTGTGCAGCCGTCAGTAGAGATTCCGTTTCTCAGTTCAAGTGTACTTTTCTTAGCCATGCCCAGCTATTTCTATATCATTCTTATGAAACGCCCATTAAGTTGTTTTTATTCCCACTTTTATTTTCTTGTCTTTTTGTTTCTGGTTTCGGTGCTACTTGAGTTGTTCATTGCGACGACGTCTCTTGCTGCGGTGATTATCCTTTCTGTGTTCTGGTTTATGTATTTCTCTAACTCTTTTTGTGTGTCTTCCACACAATCTTCTATACTTACCAGTTCCCCTTCGTTTCTTTTCACATTCAGTCTGCCCGTATAGTCTTTTAGATGTAGTGCGCTGTGTATGGTCATTAATTTTCTAGTCCTCTGGTCAAGGTTCCTGAGTTCTTCTTTAGTCCAGTTAATGAATGGTTCAGAGTATCTTATTAATGATACTGCCTAGGTGTTTATTCCTTTTACTAGATTTCTGCTATATAATTTCATTTTTAAGAGTTCTCTTGTTCTTCGCAAATATTCTTTTCCAATCTTTTATTCAATAATCTGTAGATTCGATTGTGTCTGCTTCCAGAACTCCCAAATATTTATAGCTATCCTGTTCGCCTAACACCCTCATCTCCTCTTGGTTAGGCAGTTCCATGCCCTCTGTTGTCTTCAGTTTTCCCCTTTTCATATCTAGGAGTGCACACCTTTTCTTTCCGAATCCCGAAATATCTTGGCTGAAGTTTCTGATCGTATTTATCAGCTTTTTCCAGTTCCATTTAGCTTTATGCAAATAGTTGCAGTTCGTCCATGCACATGAGGTGGTTTATTATTTTTACTGTGTCTGTAAACGTGTGCCCAGCATCACATTTCCTGGGTATGTAGTTGTGTATCATCATGGCTATGATAAACAGTAGTGGTGATAGGGAGTATCCTTGGAAAATGCCTCTCTGTATTTTTATATCAGTCAGGCGTTACCCACCAGCTGTCAGTTCTAGTCTCTATGTTTCCAACGCATTGTTAATATGATTAATAATCCTGTTGAGTATCTTGTACTTTTCAAGCATTCAATTGTCCATGCTTCTGAGATTCTGTCGTAGGCTTTCTTGTAGTCAATCCATGCCATCGATGTTCCTTTTTCTGCCTTTTATCATAGCATGCGCCCCTCTTTTCCCTTTCCTGCATTCTTTTGTTCCTCGGGGAGCAGTTCACGATTGTTCAGGGATTCGTAGATTTGTTTTCTCAGTTGTGCTGTTAGGATTTTCCACATTGTTGGTAAACATGTTATTGGTCTGTAGTTGCTTGGGATCGTACCCTTTTTTGGCATCTTTTTTGTATTAGCGTTGTCTTTCCTTTGGTCATCTACTCTGGTACGTGTTATGTGGATACATCGTCTCAGTTTTTGCGCCAGTCTTACATGTAGGGTCGTGAATTTTTTAAACGAGTATGAATGCATTCCATTCTGGCCTGGTGCTTTCCAGTTTGCCATTTTTTGAAGCTGTCTTAATCGTTTCATCATTAATATCTGTTTCTGTACCTTTTTCAATTACACGTAGTTCATCTTTCTTCTTTTTCAGTCATTTGACATTTTTATTGTGTTTTGGGGGCTTTTTCCATATCTTGCTCCATAAGTGTTTTGTCTCTGTCGGGTCCGGTTGTTCTGTTGTAGTTCTCTCTCCGTTTACGTTTTTGTTAAACTGGCTTTCATTGCTTTCAAAGGTCCTGTTCTGTTTGTGCTGTTCCGATTTGTATCTATATCGTTTCAGTCTTCCTTATTTTGCTGCTATCTTTTGTTTTTATTTTTTCATGTTTCTTATTTAGTTTTTCCTTGCGAGTTAGATTTCCGCTCCCCCATCGTTTCCTGTTCTCTTCCATCCTGTTTACAGCCTTAGCTTCGTTTCGGAGTTTGTTCATCTGGTTTCCAGTCTGATTTCCTATCCAGGCTTTGTCAGTCAATTCTTTGATCATTTTTTTTTTTTTTAGTTTTATACTTATTGATTTTGTCCTCGCATATATCAAGTTGTTTAGGTTTGTGATAGGATCCGTTGGGACGTACGCGAGGAGTCTGTTTAATTTCTTTGTTTCTAATTTTAATTTCTTCCAATCTTCGTTCCTTAGGGATAAGAGTTTTGTTTTGTTCTCGGTCATGAACCGTTTTATGTTTTCCACTTCTCTTGCTTTTCCTCGGTGAGTTCTGCGGTGTCGTAGTCTTCGACCTCTTCAGTTTCAGTGTTTATGTTTTGACCGTGTTCTATCTGTGGGGTTTCGTCAAGTGGTGTTTCTTGATCTGTTACACACTTTTTCTTTTGTTTAATTTCAGGTAATTCCGGCTCCGAGAACCATCCTCTCTTGAGAATCCGTCTTGTTTGATCTGTTATCCTTTGTTCCGCTATATGGGAATCAGTAGGAATGTTCCATAGATTTTTCATTCGTTTTTGGTAGCCTCTTTCTATGGGTGGCAGCTTCTGTAGTAGCATTCCATTACCAGTCTATTCTCTCTCGTGACGTATTTCTTTCTATGGCTTTTTGGTTTGTTCTTTTCATTCTTGCTTTCTTGTGTTTGGTATGTGTCCTTTTCATGCCTGGAATTAGAGCGCTTACTTACATGTTTTTGTTCCGTGGTCTTGTTCTTGAAATTAAAGGAGCCAACATTCGCAGGATGCAGACCGGGTCCCGCCATGTTGACTATGGAGGGAGCACTTTCCCATCATGACACTCAGATCTTTCATCTAGATCCCACGGCTGGTAACGTTATTATGTAGCAATATTTATATGTGTGTGTATGTGGCAGCACCAGGCCAAGTCTTAGTTAACCTGTGATCCTGTCACCGATATAGTGTTTATCTCTCATTTTCATTAGGGAAAAGATGCACTATCGCACATACATGAAGGGACATTTCTGACAGACAGGACAATTACACACATATATATATATATATATATATATATATATATATATATATATATATATATATATATATATGTTACCTAACTACTTAAATGTTTTCTAGACTACTCCTAAAAATAGGAAAAAGGCGATAAATTCCTCTCCTATTTTTAGATGACAAATTGAAGCATGGGGTCACATTCGAGACATGGGTCAGCATTCACACGTGAATAGAGTTACGTTTAAATCGAACGAACTTCGACAATCGCCAGCAGGGACGAGTTAATTTGGCTGCATCTGAGTCTCATATTAGCTTTCAAAAAGCCTTCGAGATTGGGTGGGGGGACAATATGCTCACGTGTTTAGAGTTAAGTTTAAATCGAATGTACTTCGACAATAACCAGCAGTGACATGTTAACTTGGCTACATCTGAGTCTAATATTAGCTTTTTAGCAAAATATTTTTAAAAAATAGATTTTTAAACTTTGTTGTTTTTCTCCATTTACATAATTTAAACTATCTAACAAAATAAACCAAAACGAATAAACATTCCTATGTCCTGAATGTTGGGTCCCACTTCCAAGAGCTTTCGAGACTGCGTGGGGGGACAATATACACACGTGCTCAGAGTTAACTTAAAATCCAACCTACCTCGACAATGGCCAGCTGCGACTAGTAAATTTGGTTACATCTGAGTCCAATATTAAATAGATTTTTAACCGTTGTTGCTTTTTGTTTTTCCTCACCCCATTTGCATAATTTAAACTCTCCAACAAAACAAACCAAAACAAATAAACACTATCATGTCCTGAATTTTCGGTTACACGTCTAAGAGCCTTCAAGACTGGTGGGAGGCTTCAACATTCACACTTAGAGTTAAGTTTAAATCCAACCTAACTCGACAATGGCAACAGCAGTAACGTGTTACGTTGTCTGACTATGAGTCCTATACTAGCTTAAGAAAAAAAAAATTAACAGAATTTTAACCTTTGTTTTTTATATAATTTAAAGTTTCCAATAAAATAAAATAAAACTAATAAACATTCATATGTCCTGAATTTTTGGTCCTACTTCAAAGATCCTTGAGACTCAAACGTGCTTAGAGTTAAGTTTAAATCCAACGTACCTATTATTATTATTATTATTATTATTAGTAGTAGTAGTAGTAGTAGTAGTAATAGTAGTAGTAGTTATAGTAGTAGTAGTATTTAAAAAAAGTTTTGTAGGCTACAACAAGTTTGTACAAAGAACAACCATGCGAAAATTGCTTGACTTGATAGCATCTTATCAAACTTAGTTAACTATTACATTTAAAACAAGAACATAAGTCAGTCGTAAGACTACATACTTTTCCTTGACAGCGTAAGGATGGGACAAATTATTATCTGGGCTATACTTCTCCATATTGTATGAGGAATTCTCGAAGTTATATCATGGAAACATTGATAACTCAAAAACTATTTATCTGATTAGGCTGAAATATTGCATGATGGTTATCAAAGAGCATCGGATTCATATATAAAATTTGGAAAAATTGGAAATCAAAATTCGGTTAAAATTTCGACCATGACCGGTAGGGTCATATAAGATGCGAAACTTCATTGGCTACAATATAGGCCAAGTAGCGAGTCTCTACGATTATCAGAACCGAAGTTATCGCCAAAAGTTTGACTTTAACCTTTTCAGTGACTTTGACTTTAACTTTTGACTTGTATATCCGAAAATTAAATCGGTTCTAACTTAGACCATGCCTCATATTTTGACCCAGTTTAGTGATGATTGGTCAAGCGATGTGGACACTAGGCTGTAAAAAAAGAAAACCAAACATGATGGCAAACTCGAAGAAAACATAACCTCCACCTTGGAGGAGGTAGACATCATCGATTTAATTTGTGTATATCAATGTAGGTTAGTATACAAATAAAAGACTCCCGTCAATTGCGTTTGCTCCACCCCTCAACATCTTTCGATATTGGGCCCCCAACTGAGAACTGACCCACCCACTTTCTAAGAACTAGAAATCCAACAGCTCCTACCCAACACACATTTTGATTCCTTGTCATACTCTTTTCGACTGAACGAAGACAGTTCCCTTGTGGATTAAAAGGCTCTAAAAGGCATATTTTTATCATCATTATTATTTGTACTGAACATTCAATTATAAATATGATACTCTTGAATTAATAGGAAGCAGATTTGCATGGATTAAACATTTTTTAATGCATTTATAATAATTTCAGTTTATTTTTTATCAGTTAGAATTTAATTGGATTTGAAAGTTTATAATCCAAACCTAATTTGGAACACATACAAATTATAATTATTATTACGTATACAAGCCTGCCTCTTCGATACCAGAGTGCAGGAGAAAGAACACGAAAAAAATATCAAGATCTGAAATGGGAATTAGTTAGACTATGGAAATGTAAAGAAGTAAAGGTGATTCCTGTTGTAATTGGAACGCTTGGAACCATAATGAAAAGTCACCATCAATGGCTTAAACAGATTGACGAGGAAATTTATTTTCCAATTCTGCAAAAGGCTTGCCTGTTAGGAACAGCGAAAGTGTTAAGATACAGCTTAAATGTCTAAGGTCAAGGGAATTGACTTGATGTTCAAAAAAAAGAAAACTCCAACTAAAAACATCCAAAAGTTGAGACTACTATTAAATAATAATAATAATAATAATAATAATAATAATAATAGAACTTGCAAGAGAATTGAAAGATATATGGAGCATGAAAAAGTCAATATAATGCTAATAATCGTAGGCGTACTAGAAACAGTCCCCCAAAAAAACTGAGAAAAAAAGACTGGGAGAAATTGGAATCAAAGGGATCACTGAGACCATACAAAGGACGGCAATGATGAAAACAGATGCAATCTTAGAAAAAACTTCGAATGCGGAAACCAACCCGCATAGGCTACAAACGGTAATCAGTCACATGGAAGTGACAATAGGAAAAAAACAAAACCACAGTAAGAAGACCACCACATGAACCCAATGAACAGAAACGGCAATACATTTCCTAAACTGCCCCCCCCCCCCCAAAAAAAAAAAAGACGGCACCATCCTTGGCTGATACCACAAAAATAGTCGTGATGGGTAAAGTAGGATCGGAGCCCGAGGAGGGAAAACACTAACCAGACCTCCACTGGAAGTATGCGGAGAGAAATGGAACTTTGGGGAGGCTTATTGCCACCTGAATCCGATCAGCTTACCGGCGAAAGAGAAATACGATCGTATCCGCTTCGTCACATTTCACTTCTTACCTCTTGTCCGTGACGTCATATCCTGACACTTGGCCATAATACTAATCTTTTAACTTTTAATGAAATTTTCCATTCTCTTACGTGGAGATTTCCGATTTTAACACTATTTCACATACCTGTCTCCAATGATGATACAGCTCTCTTTTGAGGTCATAGAAAGGGCCTATAGAAAGAAGGAAGTTCATATGACACATTGGTTCAGTCAACACAACCGTAGAGACAACTGTGAATTGAAATTGAAACATTTTAGATTGCACGCAAAAATTTCTATAACGGACTTTGCCTATCGTCCGGTATGTCTGTCATGCTTACATTTGAAATAGCATTTTCACTGGTCTGTTACACTTAAGTTTGAAATAGCATTTTCGTCTGCCAATAACACTTAAGTTTGAAATAGCATTTAGTCGGTCTGTCACGTTTAAGTTTGAAATAGTATTTTTGTCAGTCTGTCACGTTTAATTTTGAAATAGCATTTAGTCGGTCTGTCACGTTTAAGTTTGAAATAGCATTTAGTCGGTCTATTATTCTAAAGATTGAAGTAGCATTTTTCTTGGTCTATTATTCTAAAGATTGAAATAGCATTTTTCTTGGTCTATTATTCTAAAGATTGAAATAGCATTTTTCTTGGTCTATTATTCTAAAGATTGAAATAGCATTTTTCTTGGTCTATTATTCTTAAGATTGAAGTAGCATTTTCTTCGATCTGTTATTTAAAAAATTAAATAGTATTTTAGTCGGCCTGTCACACTTATGTTTGAAATAGAATTTTCGTCTGTCTGTTATTCTTAACATTTAAATAGCATTTTCGTCGCTAAATGTGTAGATTGAATACACACATATATATTAAGGATATACTGGTTCGTATTACTCTCAAATTGTGAGAAACAAAATAAATATATTAACTGTAATATGTCCTCTGCAATATCTTACGTCTTACGTCTTACGTCTTACGTCATACGTCTTATGTCTTACGTCCAACGTCTTATGTCTTAAGCAATGAGTCTGCAGTAATGCATACAACCTTCCTCCAATTCTCATCTTTCTGTACAGTGGAAACGAAGGTGAAAAAATAGTTAATTTACATCAGTGTCTTTAATACATAATTACCTATTCGTGTATTTTTTATATTCGTTAAACATTGTGCAAATCTCTCAAGAACAACAACCTCTTTTCTTTTGTACGAATGGGTCAATTATAAAGGCTGTAGGCCACTCGAGGATAAGAGTTAATGACATGGAATGATTAAGCGTTGAAAAGTTGAAGAACCGAATTCGAAGATGATTAATAGAATGAACTAAATTAGAATATCTATAGGGACGCTATATGACATGAATTTGCTTACATTGGATTTGAAAAAGACCATATTCTAATCTACAGGGAAGCAGTCCCGCATTAATGTGTTCTACAGACGCGAAATCCTCGCAGAATGTAAAGTTATTTTCGTTGTGCGAAAAAAGCGAGAAATTTATTACAAGTTCTCTTCAACGTGCTTCGATAGACAGTGTTGTCATCTGCGTAGATGTCAATAGATGATCTCAGAATATGATTTGGAAGATCATTAATGAACACCAGAAAAAGGTTTGGCCCCAGAATAGATCCTTAAGGCACACCGGTATTGATACTATGTGCTCTGAAGTTCTGCCAATCAACAGATACTTTTATAGAACTATCAGTGAGAAGGGATTCAATGGTTGCGAAGACATTGTCAGATATTCAATAACTAGCAAGTTTGTGAAGCAGCACTTTGCGCCAAATGCTATCAAATGCCGTTAATATGTCGAGAGCTATTGCTCTAGAAACAAAGCTCCCCATCAAGAGATTCGCTGATCCTCTGCGCTATTACGGTTAGCACATCGGTAGCTTACTCTGCAGGACGAAATCCATACGCTTGTCACTAAGTAGATTTCTTTTTCTGAGGTGGTTGGAAATGGCTTGATTTGTCACAAATTCAAACAATTTGCCCATGACTCTCAGGAGACTGACCAGTCTGTAGATGCCGAAGAACGATCACCAGTATTTATATATATTCGGCAGACCATCGAAAGTTTCCTTTAAGCGTTGGTTGTATAATTTTATAAGAATAGAAACAAGTTCCGGCAGCAGATTCTTAATCACAATAGCCGGAATGTTATCAGGGTCAGTTTCGTTGCTGGCATCAAGGTTCCTAATACGTTTGGTAACATCCTAGACCGAGAAATGTATATCGCTGAGTGTGTTTACAGGCAAAGGGGGGAATTCCGGAAGTTGGTGGACATGATCGCAAAGGGTGAAATTCATAGCAAAGTCTTTGCAAAAAGTTTGGCTTCATCAGATGCTGAGGAAAGCATTCTAGGACTATTATGGATGGGTGAATGGAATAGAGGTCTTACATCTGTTCAGTACGGCAATTATCTTCTCAGACAGGAACTGCCGGATGCCTATGGTATTGTGAGCAAATGCATTGTCGTGGTGAAGAAGAAGTTCTATAGACAAAATCATGTGAAAAATATTCAACGGTTGCAGAAAGCTAGGATTATAGTTATAAACTACCAAGGTATGGTGATAGATGATAAAACAATATGCTTATCCCTCTTTTGCCCATAGCTCACATAGCAAACACCAAGCTCAGTCATGTTACTTTTGAGACACATCTCGTACGTCCGTAAACTCCAGATCCATTCGACCGAATTTTATGAAATTTCAAACAGAGTCTATGAATTGAAACGATAGTTATTAGCTGAACCCGTGTATATTCAGTAGCATTATTACTATTTACCTTTCGTATATGTCTGGAATGTACTTTTTGTCCATCGTTTACGAATTAATGATATCTTTGCTTGCCATGGGCGTAGCTATATTTTACGGACAAAAGATTATACATTGTCACATTTTTTCGCGAGATATTTAACGTATTTTATGTGTATGTTCTTTTTAAAACATATACAAATATTAACTCAAACATTAGGTTTGAAAAATAAAAACCAACATTTTTTTTTTTTAAATAAGCGACGTCAGACACAACATACTGGGTTAGTCCATGATTTCAAATACAGATTAACAGGCGCCACTGGTAGTACTAAAAACAACAAAAAACTATTATTATATAGAGACGTTGATAGATATTTTCACTGTTAGGAAATACGGTCAAACCATTTATGTGATGTGAATAAAGTGATGGATACAATTCACGGAATGTAGGAAAACAGCTGATAAAAAAGAACAAAAATGAAACTCAACCGCGAAACTGGTCTCCCTGGATCAGCTGATAGATTTGTGATCTGAACTTTTACTCTGTTATATGTTGTGTATATAAGAAATTGAGCTGCCTTCACGGCGATTTTAAAATCGCCTGCTTAACCGATTGCACTGAATAAGGGGTATTTAGAAGTGTTGCCTTTTTAGAAGCCTTTCATTTACATGATATAAAATTACAGCAGACTATGCTAGTAATTGAGGTGCTTCTACTGTTTCGCCACCACATATTAGGCATATCTTAAAAAAATAGCTAAAGAAATGTATAAACTTTGTTATGTACTTACGTGGTAGCTGAAACGAAGACTGTACACCAAAAATAACACAGATTCACGCAGTATTTATTAAATACAAAATAAAAAGCGATGTTATCTTTCAGTAACCATTTTTGTTCTACTAATAAACAAAATTTGAGTTATCTCCCTTGTCTATTTCATAAATGAAAATGTTTAACGATACATAAGATAGTTTTTTTGTCTTATAATTTAATAAATACTGGATGAATTTGCGTATTCTTTTCGTACAATCTTATTTTCAGCTAACACATAAGTGCATAATGTATACATTTCTTAGAATAAATTTGGGAAAGGTCATTTAAAAAAAAAATTTTTTAAGCATCTTTTGAATAAAGATAGATGCAAAATGCCTTCATAAGAAATCATGTGTTAGATGCAGGTATTTTTTATTAAAATCAAAATAAAAAATAAAAACATTTTTTTTTCTTCTTCATCTTGACTTTTTTATCTAATATTTCGCTTGATATAACAAGCCTCGACAGAGCTTTAGACAAATAAAAAGGTATTAACCTTGTTTTGTAATAATCCTTCCTAGTCTTGTAGAAGTGGCGTCCGATGTCGTGGACTAACGGTGCAAATGTCTGTTTTTCAATTGAACTTAAATCGCGCATGGTCGCTGGTAGTTATACATTTGGGAAAGTTCTTTTTTTAAGCATCTTTTGAATTTTAACATAAAGATAGAGGCAAAATGCCTTCATAAGAAACCATGTGTTAGATGCAGATATGTCATTATGAAACAGCAGACGCTCTGTAATTTATTATGATTTTTCTTAAGAAAATATATAATTGGATATACGATCTGAATTTGTTAGGGGTACTGGATGTGGTACTGTCATATTAGAAATAGAGAGAGGGCGATTTAGAGTAGAGATTAGAAGGTGTGTTTGGGGATATAGTCTTGAACCGTGTATCACAAGAATTCCTATTCTTATTTTGATACTTCGAACCCTGATATACACAGGTTAAATAATTATTTTATTTAGAATTTCTAACCAAAATAAAATTAGTTTTACAAGTCTCATCGCACTTATACCTCTACTAATGAATCCGTCGACCTACGCATGAAATCCCTTAATTGAATATTTGTTGCATAGAAGATGCTATATATTTATTGAACAGTATACATCATAATTAATTGCTTTATTTGGCGAAAAGTAGAAATCTAAAAATATTTATTTGTTTAGCAATGAAATTTGAAAATATTTAAGAAAACAATGAAAACACTTTTTTGAAAAAAACTATCGGTAGGTTTTATATTTGCATTAAAAATAGACAATAAAAGAACAAGAAACAAACACACAGATTTATGTTGATCTTTTACGATGTTTATTTACCGTTGTTGTTGTGGTATGGTTGTAAAGTGTTCAATTCAAAGCTTTAAAAGTGCATTTTATTACGGTAAAGTCGTAAAATTGAATTTAAATTCCCTAGATATTTTAGAAATAATTTGTTTATCCAAATGTTCCTGATACGAAACCGACTCAGAAAATGTACGTTTTTTAATGAGTCAATCATCGATTTTCGAGGACAATTTCATAAAACAACAGTTTTACGTATGGAAATATCTTCCTTTTTTGTTTCACTTAATGTCTGTCGGAAACCATCTGATAAAATTTTATATTTTTATTTAAAGTATTTTATCGAGGATTTAATGGGCACTTTACTCTATTTTTTCTCATATATTCCAAAGGTGGTTTTAGTTTCTTTCTAGGACGTTTTGTTTCCTAAGATAAAGACATTTTCCACTTTAGCAAAAAATCACAGATAACCAAATTATATAAACTAGCAAAAATATGCTTCGCTTCTGTCGCGTACTCTAAAAAATACTTCAAATCTAAATAAAAGTATAATTTTATTTGAATCAAAAGATACACTAATTACATTTAAAATCAAACAAAAACAAAATCCAACAGACATCTCAATTCAAAGACATACTATTTATATAAGTTTTGAAATTTATATATGTTTAATACAAAGTCCAAAAAACCACTCGAGGATAAGGGTTAATGTGATTGTCAGTTGAATGGTGAACAAAACTATGAGACGACTGAAAACGATGAATGAAGTGAACAAAAGTAAAAGAGAACGGCTGACAAGAATTTGAAGACAGAGACGACCCTGTTGAAGTCTGCAGGGAAGAAGTCCTGTGGTAATGTGTTCCCCAAATAGGAAGTTCTTGCAGTGAGAAAATAATTAAAGTCTAATTCATATATTTTTCATTGATTTTTATTTCTTATCAATTTATGTTTTCTAGTATATCGATTAAATTAACTAAATAAACAGTTACATAAACATTTCTATTAAATTAGTATTTTATTTAATGCTGTGTCAACCCGGAAGTATTTTACTCTCAAAGCAAAAGCAATGATCCCGATGAGAAAAAATATTTGAATACTACCGTTAAAAGAATCTCTGGACGAGATAAGAAAAAAAGACGAAAAAAAGAAAGAAAGAAAAACTTGTTCCCAGAGACATCTTGTAACTCAACAAAATCACCCCCCCCCCCTCCAAAAAAAACGTCGCTCTCCAGCAAAAAGTGTACCTCCCCCGGTAAAAACAAAATGACATCACTTGGATCTCCTCCAAAAGTAAAGCTCCCTTCGTCCATACAACTACCTTTCAGCACCCCTTCACCTTCTAAAAATTAAAACGGAAATGTGACCTCCTCCCTCATCCCTACCTCTCGCCACCCCAACATCTCAGAAGAGATAAAGGAGCCCATTACTGAAGAGAGAGGGGAGAAAAAAGGAGACCACTACTTTTACAGGCAAAAACGTTTGTAAAATAACGCCAGACCATTAGTTTATTGTGAACTACATCACAAAAAGGACATTAGAAAAATCGTGATCATGAAAATTGTATACAAATACATTTCGAATCCGAAAACCTTTAAAAATGAAATGGTGAAGACCAGAGAGGTATTGTTATATACATACATGTATATTAAATGTATATTTTTTATGTATAATTTCACAAGGATTACAAAGTTGAATGATTCCGCAAAATTTAAATATATTGTGATGTCATAGTATACCCTCTCTCTTTATCTTACATTACAAAGTCAGAAAAAATTATGATAAAAAAGAAGGGGGGGGTAGTAACTCCCCCTTCTCTTTTTTCGCCCTTTCTCTCTTCCCACTGTCTCACTTCTTTTTACCTCTCCTCTGTCCCTGTCTCTTTCGCATTCTCTATTCTTTTTTTCTTTATCTGCTTTCTTTCCTTTTTATCTCGCTCAATGATTTATATAATTCCATTCTTCTCGCCATTTCTATCATTTGCACTTGGCCTTTGACTGAGAGTGTAGTATCTGTTCCGATGGATACTATACCCTATAGACCGGTATCGTCTTGGCCCTCGGGGCTTGAAGACGCCGGTCTGTGGGTTTGTCCTGTGCAGTTCTATGAGGTCCACCCTCCCAGGCTTTTCCTCCTCTCTTTTGGGAGGAGTAAGTTTATTGCTTACTGCCTGAGGCTCCCCTACTGGGGAATGCCGACGGGGCTGCCCATGTATTTTTTGTAGGCCAGAGTGCTCACCTTCTCGGGCGCTGGCTTTTCAAATCCCACTTTCCCGACCTTGTGTCACATCTTACCTTGGTGGAGGAAGATAAATAAAATTTGCATTTTATCCCCCTTCCCTCCTACATTTAATGTTCAGGTGAAGTGTGTACAGTGACAAGAAAGCAAGCATAACATCATCAAAGTTTTTGTAGTATATAGAAATAGTTTTCATATATTTTCCTTCAAATGTTAATACATTTTCTATTTGTTTTGTGTTCCTATGAAATGTTGAAAAATAGGGGGACAGTAGTTGGTCAGTAAGCCCTGTGCATTAGTATATTGTTCCGTTTTCAAACAGTTATTGTTTTGAGTTCTTAGAAACCAGCACATGTTCGTTATCAGACGTAATCAACAGTTATTACGGAAAGGACATGTTCCCTCCGTCAACAATTACGGTTACTATTGGAAGAAGATATAGGACGCCATCAACTAATGTTACGAGGATGACGACGAGTTCTGCAAGCTTCTCTACAAGATGGCGACCGTTGTAATACGTTCACATTGTGAACAGATCCTTGACAGGTGGCAAGTTCGTGAAACCGAGATAGTATAACTGTCGAGACCGATGAGCCGCGAAACACTACATGAGACCTCATCCGACTGTTTCTTCTGACCTTCTGTTGAACAGAAAAATAAATTTCTTGTGAAAACAACCGAACACCATAAGTCTTACGTAATATTGTTCGTAAATGACTGTGATTGTAATGAATATTTATTATTTCCATACTTTTATTTGACTTATATTGAATTTAAATTTTAGTAAAATAAAGGATTTAAAGAATAAATTTATTTAAATTTATTTATCGAGATTATTGTCCATTCCGAACATCCATACTTACAAAAACTAGGCGTATAAATCAGGGCTGGGTTACTCTTCCGAATAACCAAAATGCGATATCAGTTAAAACAATTTTTTATATGTTTCCGGCGTAACGTAGGGGTAAAGCTGTTGAGTTTTGAAGTTTACGCTCTGTGATTTAAGGTTCAAACCTTACGCGCGGAAGTACAAAAACAAGCGGACACACATACACGTTAGGTCAATTATATATCGATGAAAGCTCTGTGTTTTGTATTCCTACCCACTAATTAGCATAATCATCTCAGAGTCTCCGAAAAGGGGATCTACTATTCATCCCTTTTTCCCGCTAACAGTGACATTTTAAACAGAACGTGAGACCTGTAAGCTCTATTTTCGTGCAGTTTTCACCAAATGTCACTGTTGTTTGTGAACTTCTAAAACTATATATGTTTCTCGTAGTATTATTAATCAGTTTGGTTTGTTTGTTTTGTTTTACGACGTATCAACCCTTTTCATGTTATTTAATGATGAATCCAGTATATTTGATAAAAGTTTTTATGCTTCAAGTTCTTAATATCTTCAAATATTTATCTATGATGTTTGTTTTAACTAGTTAGTCAGGGTGTACATTTTTGTATTTACCACGGGATGAAATTTCACAGGATGAGCATGAAAGATTCTATCTAATCCATAAATTAGACCCTGACATGTACAACCTCTCGAGGCCAGTGGACCAGGGAGTAATCACAAATAATGTATGATTCAAGATTTCATATAACTTCCAAATTAGTTTTTTGCCATGACAATAACCAGCATCCGTTTTGGGACAGTTATTTTAGCTCGTGTCTATTATATGTGAAACCTTAATTGTTACACATTACCTGAATTTTGTTACATACATCACCCACTTAGTTCTGGCCCTAACCCTAACGTCGCCTAACTTGTTGAGCTTATTGTCTAAAGATTATGCGATACAAAAGAGCCAACAAGAAAGGTTTTTCGTCCATTTCCTCTCAATGGAGAGGTGGCCGTCGTGCAGTGGATACCGCCAAAGACTCTGTGTGCTATGGTTGAGTTCTGTTGGATCCATAGCACCAATATTACTTGGCAGTTGAGCCAGCTTCATGTGCTCCCTCCAGTGAGTACCAGATTCTACAAAAATATCAGTGAAACCATTGGGAACCAAATAAAGTTAAACCGGTCCCTAAATCCGGAACACACTGATTCGTCCAAATTATGTTTTAACTATAAAACTGTTCACTTAACTATGAAACTGTCCCTTGAAAACTATTGATTGAGATTTTTACGAATTGCGCATTTTCTTTAACCTTTCAGGGTACAAGATTCTTGGTTGTTTGGCAGATTTTATGCACAATTTAAGTTTCGTAGAACAGATGCAACTTTCGCTGCTTTGCTTTGAAAACTCCCACCGCTGCACAGGATTTATTCGATGTTGCAGGGAAGTACTTGACCGACATCTGATATCCTATTATGAGTGTAGGTTGTTTCATATACCGGAGTGGGTGGGGGATTAATGCTTTCCTTTCGTTGTGGAGCATAGCTGAATAATAATACTTGACTTTTTGTCTTTGAAATGCAATACAAGCCAAGGCTTATTCTTTTTTGGGCACTTTAAAGGCTTAAAAATCACTTTCGAATTACGAAAAGTCACGAAGTTAGCAGAACTCGATTATGTTTGAATTTATTAACAATGGATTAAAATGACTGATTTTTATAGACTATCGTGATACGTGGTCCTTCAAAATTCTAAAATGATTTTGAACTGTCAAATTATCATTTATTTATTGCTGGAATTAAAGTTCCATGTTAATTATTATGATTCTGTTACACTCTAAAGCCGGAAAGGGGAAAAACAACTTTTAGAACGCGCCTCCGTTGTATCAAAGAACCAGTGAATTATGTAATATAGTGCAGCATCTTAAATTTGGGCATTGACACATTGAAAGTATCACATTTTCTTCTTTTTCTTCTGATGGAGAGTGAGGTTAAAAGAAGGGGAGGAAAACAATGAAAACGGGGATTTTATATTTATTTTTTTAAATGTAGAAAACATAAATAAAAAAGAGAAAAAGAAGTAAAAAGAGCAAGACAAATGAGAAGATTTACATCCATATTCTTTCCATATCTACATAATATTAAACTCTGATAATCTCGCTTGCTTTTTTGCACATTGAATGTTTGAGATTTGTGGGGGGGGGAGCGGAGAGACAGAGGGGGCTGTAGTAGCAATAGCGTAAACTGAGAAACAAAGAAGATGACTTAAATAAATAAATGACGTAAATAAAAAAGAAAATAACATTTTGAAAATGACAAAACATTATAAAACTTATAATGTAGCGTTCAGAGCTGGGAACAGGAGTACACAGGGGTCCTTATTTATTACCGGGCGATGCCGGGTGATGAGCCTTCCCGTTGTTTTTTATCAACGAAGACAGCTAAGTGGGGAGGAGGAGGAGGAAGAGGAGGAGGAAGAGGAGGAGAGGAAAAGCGAAATGAAACAAGTTAAGATGCTGGCGTAGAAGAGAGATGTTAGCAATACAGCAGATCGAAGAGGTCTACTGATAGATCGAGACAAGACCGTGCTAATACTTCTGCAAGATGATATAATCGATAAATGATGTCTGTCTTCTCTGCTCTCCACAACGAGAAACTAATTTTGTGTCTGCAAGGCTTAGTATCACGTCGGCTGGCTTAAGGAATCATATAATGGAAATGATAAATCCGATAAAAGTTTACCCGTAGACTAAAAGACATTTCAAAGATTTCTATAAGTAAACGAATGGGAATTATAGCCATCGCCATAGACAAAAGATACCCGAGGAAACTATTCGAAACATTTATTATTGTTCTTCTATGACAGTTTTGGGGTGGGGTTCGTGGTTGGCCTAAAGGATAACGTGACTATGAAATCGGCTATGCTGAGTTTAAATCATGTCGATCCTGATATGGTGATTGGCGCAGTAATATCGTTGAGAAAAGTATCAACTTACCCACCATCTGCCATGGAGAATATAGTAAGTTGTGTTGTGTATCGGTCATATACAATGAAATATATACAACATACATTGTGGCTCGGCATAAAATAAGTCATACATGTGGATATGGCGCCAAAAACATGAACCAAATCAAACCTATGACAATCTTTTATGTTTTAGTAAAAGTTACGAATACCCGAGGTTCATGTAATCCAACGAAGCCAAAGCCTAGAAGTAATCTGTTCTCTGTAGTATTTATTTATCTAGAAGTCTACGTAAAAGAAATTATACTGTCTGACGTTCTTTTTTAATTGCTTCCAGATTGCTTCTATGTTGTTCCTCGGATTACAGCATTGCCCCTTACAATATCAAACATGTTCAGAGGTCAACGTAAATGTACGCCGGATCTGTTCTCGACTGGGGAATAGAAGAAAGTATACAGACAGCCACTCGTTCTGCACTTCTATGTTGTTACATGTATATAGATAGGGATCATTTGGAATATAGGGTCCTAGTAGCCTTGCAAGCTAATGGCCAATGACCAGTACAAATCTACAAATGCAATGAACTGTTCCAGGGTCATACTCAAGGTCAGCTCTTCGCAATCTTTGTTGCCCGTTGAGTAAGTACTTTGATCAAATCAGAAAGCTTACAAGTCTCTGGCAGAAACCCGCAGACACTATTTGTCCACATTTTGAATAATAGTTGTTTAGGAATAACGTCTTGAATCATTATTTTAACACATCAACTTTTCCTCGACCTAATAAAACTTCCTGCTGATATATAAAGTAGGTTGAGGAAATATTTTGTGCACCGTGGACGTTGTTCCATTTGACGACGGTCTATTCCGATCAATGCGGCACTTTATGAAGAGTCGCTGAATGCTTGCAGATCGTGGAAAATAATGGTCTTGGCCTGTAGTTCGAAGAATACTTTTTGGTTCTATTTAAAGATTCTTGCATAAGACATATTATTTTCTGCGTTAACGTAATAAAACAAAGAATACGAGGGAGAGATAAACGTTATTTTAAGTGGAAAACTTTCTATAATTAATAACTTTTTAATAAAAAGAGTAATTTTCTCTTTAAAATCGTTCGAATATATTTTTCTCATGTATATAAAAAGAAATATTTCAATTACTTAAAAAATGTTATTTTTCGAGTTCTTTCATAAGTTTAAAACCCCATTAACGTGGATAAACATTCAGATTGGATAAAGGTATCTTATTCTAGATTCCCCCTCCACACACACCCACACCCACGCATATTTATATATACATATATATATATATATATATATATACATATATATATATATATATATATATATATATGTGTGTGTGTGTGTGTGTGTATTCAATAGATTAATTATAAACATTTATATTCCTTCATACTTGATATGGAAGCGTATACATACATATATATATATATATATATATATATATATATATAGCTTAATAAAACAAAGTATCTTTTTTAATTATTAAAGTGTTTTTTTTTCACTTACAGACGACATCGTTTCGAGGTGTTTAACCTTATCAGTGCAGGAGTGGCGGTTGTAGGCGGTCGCATGGGATCGAACGCAGTTCGTAGATTCCGGCTAGAATCACGAGACAAACGCCCAGGATCACACGGTCGTCGGTAATCGACACAGACTGTGATTGAAATTGCGATACACTTACCCGGAGAGACAGGGGGAAGTGTAATTGCTGCTTACAGTTTTCAACGCTCGTACGGAACTTGCTTATCACAGACGACAACAAATTTTCTCAATTTCACGGAGCTCTACTTTTAAGAATATTACATCGTTAAAAAGGCTTATAACTATAAATATTTTCTTCAAATATTAAAGTGTTTTTAAAAAAATATATATTTATTTATTTATTAAATTAATTACAAACATTAATATACTATTTATACTTCATAGAGCAGTGTATATATATAATATATAATATATAAATATATATATATAATATATAATATATAATATATAATATATACATATATAAATATATATATAAATATATATAAATATAAATATATATATAAATATATATAATAAATATATATATAAATATATATATAAATATATATATATATATATATATAAATATATATATATATATATATATAAATATATATATATATATTATAAATTGAGAATATAAGCAATTATCAATGCAAGATTAATTTATATTTATTTTTTAAAACTTTAATCTTATTAATTTCGGAATAAAATTTCATCATCAGAGTTGACCAGTATTGTGTCATTTTGTTTAATCAAAAAACACAAAAACAAAAATAAACGAACTTTTTTTTCTTTTAATTTTCTGATGAAATATCCTTGTTATGATGTATCCACGCCGATGTCCTTGGCAGTTATGAATTCAAATTCTGGTTGTCGAACGAAGAAAGCATTGTCGTGTTCGTAGTTAAATAAAATGGGTGGGTGGATACATAAGGATATTTCATCAGAAAAACAAAAGAAAAAATAGTTTGTTTATTTTTGATTTTGTGTTTTTTGATGAAAAAGAAAATGACACAATACTGGTCAACTCTAATGATAATAATTTTATTCCGAAATTAATAAGATTAAAGTAAAAAAAAATGATAATAAATTAATCTTGCATTGATAATGGCTTATATTTTCAATTTATAATACTGACCCAGCAATGCTTTAAACCTGAAATAAATAAATATATATATATATATATATATATATATATATATATAAATAAATTTATTTACGTATATATAAATATATATATATATAAAAGTATATATATATATATATATATATATATATATATATATATATATATATATATATATATATTAATTAATACATGTTTGATTAAACATGATTCAACAGAAATGAATATTTCTGTTTATTCTTTTTGTGATCCAATCTTTCAAGTTTGTGTACCAGCAATCTGATTTTAATGTTCCAGTGTTAACAGGAACTCGCCATAATTGCAAGCGCTTTTGACTCACATGAGTCGTCCGAAGGCACGTGATGATTTTAAAAATGAAAATTGGTTAATTTATAAAGAAAATCGATTAAAAACGTTTTCAAAACATGTTTATATCCTTTCCGAATTGTCGTATCGTGCTTGGTTTATATCAGGTTTTTGCACTCGAATTAATAATGCTACGAGGATCGGACATGAAGGCTACAGTTGTAAACAGCGATGGTGGCAGTGTTTTGATTAAATATATTACAGAAGTATTTTTTTGTAAAATTGTGTGTACTATTAGATGTTAGTGGATTGAGCTTTGATGGGAGGGGAGGTTGATCAAACTTGTATCAATGAAAAACTGTTGCCGAAATATACAAATTCAGTTAATTAGAAACGTTTATATTCAGAGTGCTTTCATACTTCATAGGGTAGTATACATATATAAGAGTTTGAATTACCTACTATGCACCATCCTCGAATGCATTCAGTGTCTCTGTACAAATTTTTGTCAGGAACATTCAACGTTTGACAGGTAAAAACTTTAATGGAATATTAGAATGTCTATATATCTCATATAGAGATCAAGTGTTAGCCCCAGGAAAGTGTCCCCTTGATTTATGAGAACTTCAACTGAGAAATGAAACAAATATATATATATATCCAGGGATGAAACGCGGATGCCTCTGTGTAGCTTAATTGCCATAAACATATTTTCATAAATTACTACCTAGCTCTACTCACGTATCGAGCACTGTTCAAGTAAATACTGAAAATTGATACATACAAAATTATATCTCCTTATAACATTTTATGTGGATACATGAAATAATATATATATATATATATATATATATATATATAATGTATCTTATATAATTATTTTTTATTGGTGATGGTAGCGTTTGTTACTTTGCTTACCACTATTTGGATTGTTTACTTCCTAAGTGATACAGACCAATGCAGACGATTGCATTATTAGTCGCCGTTAATATTTATATTTTTATTAATTTTATGCGTACATAAAAGGAATCTATGGACACGTGTTTCTGGCTCACAGCCGTCATCAGAATGGCTAACTTAGCCAAGGATCGAACCTTCGATATTAATGTCTATAGTCTGGCATTTACCTTCGGACCATGACGCCTTGCCTGAAAGTATGTACGGTTTTTATCACCTAAATATTTAATATATATATATACATATATATATATATATATATATAAAAACATATATATATATATATATATAAAAACATATATATATATATATATATATATATATATATATATATATATATATATATATATATGAGGAGAAATACACGATATATTATACCATGAAATGTTTGTAGACAGTAAGAAGTGAAAATATCTTTTGATTTTGATTTGTTCTTGTGTTTAACTGTTTTCTGTCATTTCATATATATATATATATATATATCACTTCTCAGACAGCTGCTTCGTCGTTTCACAACTCATCAGTGTGGCTAGAAGCGACGAGCGAATTAACTCCAAGATTCGAAATCCTGACACCGCTGCATGTTGACCCGGTTCACACTCGTGAAACATACTTTCCCGCCGAATGAGAGTACGTTGCACATTCGTCTCTGTGGTTTTCAAATCAAAAACGGAGAAGTGTATTAAAGTACATAAATCGCGCAAACCTTATGCTACTAACCACATCGGCTATCTCCCACAGCTTCAACTGTTTTAATCACATAACGTAAATGTCGCAAACTAGCATGGCTATTTCAAAACCTTTGACACATCTTCCTGTATTAAAAGTACCGAGAAGAGAAATTAAACCTACTT
This sequence comes from Sepiola atlantica, assembly GCA_963556195.1. Lineage (NCBI taxonomy): Eukaryota > Metazoa > Mollusca > Cephalopoda > Sepiida > Sepiolidae > Sepiola > Sepiola atlantica. The sequence continues at coordinate 162,033,451 of OY744520.1, read as the reverse complement.
TGATTGTTACAGGAGACAATAAGTTTGAAACATTTTTTATCCGTGCAACATTTTTCTCCCGTTTCGAATCAAAACAAAGCACACAGCAATGCACATATCCCGAACGCATGTTCTATATAACATATGTTAAATATAATTGTTTAAAGTTATTAAGTCGGAAAATATATGGAAATGAAAACATTTCTCTCTCTCACTTTCTCCCTCCCCTCTCTCTCTCTCTCGCTGTCTCTCTCTCTCTATTTCTCCTGTTGACAAAAGCGACGCGCACATATCTGAGGCAATGGTTGAATCCTTAGAAAATGACCTCTAGTCTGTAGTAGAATGGGGTCAAAAATGGATGCTAATGTTTAATTCCGCAAAGCTACTTTCCTTCAATAACTACAAGAAAACTCTTAAACCACCGATTATAATGGCAAATAGCATCCTGCCTTAGCGTTCATCATTCAAACTCCTCGGCCTGACTTTCACAGATAATATGAATTGGAATAAATACATTGAAAACATTGCCAGGGCTGCTGCAAAGAAGGTGGGCTACCTCTACGTGTCAGTAAACTTCTCACACCTGACATTATCCTATATCTCTACAAAGCCACCATCCGCTCATGCGTGGAGTATTGTTGACACATCTGGGCTATTGCATCACCCACTAGTCTCTCCCTCTTAGACAAGGTCCAAAAAAGAGTCGCCAACTTAATAGGTCCTTCACTATCCACCAAGCTCCAGCCCCTGTCCGATCGCCGCAATGTTGCTTCCTTGTGCCTGTTTTACAAGTACTTCAATGGATTGTGCTCTGATGAGCTTGCTGCTCTGGTACCCCCACGACATAAATTCACTAGACCAATCCGACAATCTGCCAAATACCATCCATACACTGTGGAGGTCCCCAGATGTCGAAGAGCTTTCTACTCGAAAAGCTTCTTTCCTCGTGCTGCTGGACTCTTGAACTCTCTCCCTGCTCCCTGCTTTCCTGACGTTACTGACATGCAAGAATTTAAAACTAATGTAAACAGACATCTCGCTGCGCAGCTCCTAATTTAGGTTTACCCCAAAACAACCTTCACCCTTTTTTCTCAATAGCCCCTTACGTCTGCAGTGGCGGCCTGCCTTGTTTGGGGTGAACTATGTTTAATATATATATATATATATATATATATATATATATATATATATATATATATATATATAGATATATATATAGAGAGATAGATAGATAGATAGATAGATAGATAGATAGATAGATAAAGAGAGGGAGAAGGGAGAGAGAGAATGAGAGGCGGAGAGAGAGAAAGATAAAGAGAGAGAGAGAGAGACAGACAGACAGACAGACAGACAGACAGACACAAACTCCTTCTATTTTTGGTTGATCTCTATTTTCTAATAATTAATGAATTCTCCAATTCGAAGAGGGTGTAAACAGCGTGCGCTATAGAATTGGTTAGCTGGTTCAAATCCTATCGAATGCACAATGTTCATTCACGCGTTCGTATCATTTAGAAAGTTATGAACCCCTCCCTCTTGCTATGAGTAATATAATAGTTAATCTTAACTGAATCATTCACATTTAGTAATTTTTCGAATAATGTTAAAAAAGGATTACTATGTCGTTGTAATGAACAATTACGAATAATTACCCTATTCTAAATCATCTCCCCTTTGGAGAACTCTCCTGTTCGTCTTAACAATAAATAGCAGCACTAATATTGTACTGTCAGTTTATGCCGAATAAAGCTTTCTTTAAGTTACGACTGTTCTCGTTTGTCATTACAATTTATTCGGCATAAACTCAACATGGAACAATTAATGCGCCCACAACGGTTCGATGTGGAACCTGACACTTCTAGCTCTGAAAAACGTTGAACTCATTGGCGAGTGACATTTGAAAACTTTTTGCAAACATTGCATCCAGAAAATCCACTAGGACAGCTAAACAAACTCGGACTACTAACTAACTATGTATCTCACACGATACACGAAATTATTATGGAGTGCAGTACTTATGAAGAGGCTATGAAAACATTACAAACCACTTACCGAAATCCCTAAAATGAAATATTCTCACGATATTTACTTGCTACACAGCGACAACAAAATGGCGAATCTTTGGAGCAGTTTTTAAAGGAATTACAAACTCTTAGCAAGGACTGTAACTTCCGGGCAATGTCTGCCGAAGAAAGTCGAGACGAGCGCATTATGGATGCGTTTATTAACGGACTCCAAAATGTGCGGGTAAGACAAAGACTGCTCGAAAACAAATGTCTAGATCTAAGATCAGCTTACAAACAAGCGTATACGTTTTAAATTGCTCAAAAACCGTCGGTGTTCTACCTGCAGTCGGATAGGTCGGTGCTGCTTGGAACAACACACACTCTTGTGTGCATTCTTCTCCGAACCCCTCCTCTGTGACTTCTTTCTCTAACCAGGAAATTCCGGGCACTGCCAACCTGTCAGAGTTGCCTATCACCGCAGCTTCAACAGGTCGTAAATGCCACTTTTGTGGGTTAAGTCCACACCCTCGCTTTTCTTGTCCGGCCAGAGATACTAGCTGTCACAAGAGTAGGAAGTTGGGACATTTTTCTAAAATGTGTAGGTCTACCAAAAATAATGTTTCTAAAAATTCTGCCGCCTCTCTCATGGTAGCTACTATAACAGCTGCGTCTCCAGACTCCCTCTCGAAAAGTATAATGCGGATTAAAATTAATGGCGTTTCTACTGATGCATTAATTGACACCGGCAGATCTAGTAATTATATTAATTTTAATATTGTAACAGCTAATAACTGGAAAATATTTTTTTGTTCTACTCGTGTGTCTATGGTGAATGCTTCTTTATCATCACAAGTACTTGGATATTGTCTGGTCAAGTTACTTGACAAAAATATTTCATACAAAAACATCAAACTTTTGATAATGAAAAACCTTTGCAGTGACGTGATACTGGGGAACGATTTTCTTTAGCATCATTCTCGTATTGAGATTCCTTTTGGAGGACCCAAGTCAGCATTTGTGGTCTAATGGCGGTCAATGTTCAGTACCCATCACTCTTTAATAATTATCTTAAGACTGCAAACCTATGGCGATGAAATCTAGACGCTACTCACTTGAGGATAAAACGTTCATAAAAACTGAAATTACGAGAATGCTTGGTGAAGGAACCATTGAAATGAGTGAGCTTCCATGGAGGGCCCAAGTTGTAATAACATCTTCCGAAAACCAAATTAAAAAAAGACTAGTAATCGATTACTCTCAAACCATAAATAGGTTTACTCTACTGGATGCTTACCCTCTACCATGGATAGATGAAATTATAAGCGAAATTGCCAAATATAAATTGTATAGTACACTAGACCTCAGAAGCGCCTATCCCCAAGTGGCTATCAAACAAGTTGATCGACCCTACACGGCTTTTGGGACGAATGGCCGCCTCTACCAGTTTAAAAGGATTCCATTCGGAGTAACGAATGGTATTGCCAGTTTTCAGCGAATTATGAATAAAATAATTAACGATGAAAAATTGGAGGGCACCTTTTGCCTACATTGATAATGTAACAATATGTGGACACAACTATACAGACCATAATCGTAATCTGAAACGATTTATGGCGACGATTGAAAAATACAATCTCACACTAAATAACGATAAATGCGTTTTTAGCGTAGACACCATTACTTTACTAGGATATACCGTAAGCAAAGGATCTATGTCACCAGACCCAGAACGATTGAAGCCGCTGCTAAAACTGTCAATACCTAATAATATGCATGCTCTAAAACGAGCTCTGGGTATATTTGCACATTATTCACAGTGGATTGCTTCCTTTTCAAGCAAAATTCACCCATTGGTACAAACGGACAGTTTCCCTCTCTTGCACACAGCAATGGAGGCTTCTAAGAATATTAAAAAGGATATAGCCAATGCAGCAATTACGGCTATAGCTCCGCTATTCCTCTGGTGGTGGAGACAGATGCATCTGATTATGCAATTGCTGCCTCTTTAAGGCAATCCGGACGCCCTGCCACTTTTTTTCAAGGACCTTGTCGCGTTCAGAACAGCCACACTCGGCAATTGAAAAAGAGTCTTATGCTATAGTGGAGGCACTCAGAAAGTGGAGACATTATTTGATCGGACGACATTTTCGACTAGTTACTGACAAAAAATCCGTCGCATTTATGTTCAACACCAGGACAACAAGCAAAAATCAAAAATGATAAAATAGCGAGGTGGAAAATAGAACTTTCCTGTTTTTCTGTTGATGCAATCGACCGACCCGGTAAAGAGAATGCTACGGTTGACGCACTATCGAGGGTATGTAGCTCGATACCCAACACGGATGAGCTTGGTATCTTACACAATAAACTGGGGCCACCCAGGAATAACACAAATGACACACGTGGTACGAACCAGAAATCTACCATATTCATCGGATAACGTAAAGAAAATGATAAAATTGTGTACAATATGTGTAGAACATAAACCACAATTCTTCAAGCCTAAAACCGGGACACTGATGAAAGCGACTCAACCGTTCGAGAGAATAAACATCGATTTTAAGGGTCCATTACCATCTAATAATGGGGATCGTTACATTCTAACCGTCATCGACGAATATTCACGATTCCAATTCGCATTTCCTTGTCTGGACATATCAGCAAAATCAGTGATACTGTGCTTGTGCTTTTTATTTGCCATTTTTGTTGTTTCAGCCTACATCCATTCAGACCGTGGAGCCTCTTTTATGTCTGAACCACTCAAACAGGTTCTTCACGAACGAGGAGTAGCCACAAGCCGGACGACGCCATACCACCCTCAGGGAAACGCCCAATGTGAACGCTATAACGGTATAATATGGAAAAGCATACAACTAGCGGCCGCAAACCGCAAATGTCCAATTACTCATCGGGAAGATCTCCTCCCGGAATCGCTGTACGCTATTAGGGCGCTCTTATGTACAACCACAAATGCCACGCCAGGTTCCTTCAATTTCAACGAAGAAGCTCGGCTGGAACTTAGCTTCCTTCATGGCTCTCTAAACCTGGAACAGTTCTTCTGAGACGTTTCGTCCGTCATAGTAAGAATGACCCATTACCGAACCCAGTGGAACTGGTTGAGGCGAATCCGCATTATGCATTTATACGACATTCTGATGGAAAATAATCTGTTTCCTTAGAGACCTTGCACCTACAGAGGATATACCTACACTCAATGTAACCCCTGAGGACACACCTATATCTCAAGACTCTTCCACCTCGGCTGAAGGTCAAGCTGCACCATATGACTCATCTACGGACTCAGCGCAACCATCAGAGACGGAGTCCATAACATATGTAGAAAGCCAAGTTGCTCAGAACGATCACCCACTTGCTCCGAAACGAACTCATCCCTAAACCGATTCAAAACCCCGTAATTCAGAAACACGCAGAAGGAGACGGATTTATACTCAGTCAGGACGGAGAGAGAAAATCGACCCCTGCGTATCGTCAGACTCGGAAACCCAGAGTTCTGATTCTATTCCCGATACCAGACTACCGAAGCGTTCCAACAGAACCAGCAAAAAGCCCGGTCGATGGAACGACTTCGTTCCCTTATGATTGAAATAGAACGGGGAGGGGGTGAATGTAATGAACAATTACGAATAATTCCCCTATTCTAAATTATCCCCACTTTGGAGAACTCTCCTGTTCGTCTTAACAATATAAATAGCATCACTAATATTGTACTGACAGTTTATGCCGAATAAAGCTTTCTTTAGTTACGACTGTCTCGTTTGTCATTACAGCCGTAAAGAATTCAAATTCATTCATTCATATCGTATGAATCAGATGATTCTATTGCTGGCGTTGGTTTTCCCGATATCTTACAAGAGGTACCACGTGATGGTTGCCAACATACTAAGTAAAAGTGTTTCTGTGGAACGAACTGGATTCGAACTAGGAACACCGAGGTCGTCAGTCCGTGTCGTTAACCACTTAGCCACCGTCACCTCCAGAACTCAAATAGAATCATCGAATTAAAAATTTACATACAATTAAACGTGCAATTGTTTAAATTCAAAAATTAAAATAACTGAATACTTTGGTAGAGGCCATTATTTTTTTTAACAATAAAATGGCCTCTACAAAAGTATTCAGTTATTTTAATTATAATTGTAACGATTATGCTCATTTATTAATAATATTATTAGTATTATTATCAGTTTTATTATTATTACTTAAAAAAAAAAAAAACTTACTTTAACATGTATTGAATAATTTAGATTAAAACTAGACACCCCACAATTAATAGTTTTAATTGCGAAACTAGACACAACATTTTAAAGTGTCTAACATTAACACATTTTAAACTGTTAAAGAGCATTCTTTTTTAATTTTGAGTGCGCATTGCACGTAATCGCGTTCGGCTTCAACGTCTCAACACTAGAGACGCTCATTGTAAAGTCGTAAATTACTAACCGTTAAAAACTAAACAGTAAAAGATGCACTTGTAAATACACCAAGACTAACCCCGCATGATGAGGATTTGAAGAATCAAATCGAAAGTACTCGGAAAAGAAATTTAGAAAAAAATCGAACAAGTAACACATAAAACTTATATACACCAATTTGATGGAAATAATAAATGTACTATTCGAAAACTTTTATATAAAATATGTAAAATATAATCACTCATCTAGTTGGTTACTTAATTCCTTAATGTTTTATATACCTTAACTAAATTTCACATGTCATTATGTTCTGTAATGTGCCACTTCCGAGATGGTTTTATATTAGGGGTCTGTTTCCAATTAAAGCAACGATAGATTATTTTGTGGCAAAAACACAACGAAACAAGCTATGAAGCTACGACTATTTATCTGTCATTTATTAATCTTAGTAACAATTTTTTAAATTGATTAATAGTTTAAATTCCTTCTTTTCGTCCCTTCCATATCATTTTGCTGCATCTCCTATATAAAGGCCAGTTGTCTGTATGTCTGTCTGTCTGTCTGTCTGTCTGTCTGTTTGTTTGTTTGTTTGTATGTCCAGATACTCCTCCGAGAGTACCCAACAAACAGTCACACGATTGACATCATCATGACCGGCCAGCCCCGGGACGTGTAATATCTCAGAACCGCAAATAGAAATTGACTCTTTGGGGGTCGACTGAGCACTTTTCTCCAATGGGGGTGTGGTTTTTTCCACGATTTTCAACGTTGTTTAGTACTAATTTGAGAAAAAACAATGCTACCATGTATAATTTTAGAAATATGCAAAGTCACGCTTTTATTTAACAGGAAATGACGTCAGAGGAAAAGAGTGTAGGGAAGAAAATCCCTCACACTAAAACTCTTCTTTCCCTCTCACTCCCACCCTTTCTACCTTCCCTTCCTCCCCTACGCCCGTTCTGTTGTTATGATACCACCCTCCTAGGCATTACCTCCTCCTTTTTGAGAGTTGTCGAGATAGTGCGGCGGTGTGAATGCTTCAGGTCAAATTAGGGGGGGGGGAGTGTCGGCATTCGCCAAATTTGGGGGAGCGGCGCGTCAGGCGAAATTTGGGGAGGGGGGAGTGTCGGAAAAAAAAATTGACTCTTCGGGGGGGGGGAGCTTTTTCCATCACTTTTCAACGTTGTTTAGTACTAATTTGAGAAAAAAACAATGCTATCATCGTCACGCTTTTAACAGGAAATGACGTCAGAGGAGATCCCTAACGGCACTTTTTTGAACATGAGTTTATAGTGAAGCAAGGGTTGCTTAACTACTAACGGCATTTTTTGAAACAAGAGTTTATAGTGACGCAAGTGTTGTTTAATCAATAACGGCACTTTTTTGAACATGAGTTTATAGTGAAGCAACAGTTGCTTATTCTAACCGCATTTCTTCTGTTGACATGATACCATCCTCCCAGGTATTACCTCCTCCTTTTTGAGAGGTGTGAAGTTAGTGTATTATCAGTAAAATTAAAGTAATAAATAATTATGCACCACCATTGTTTTCACTAATATTTGTATACATATTAAATAACGTCTAAATAAGTAAAGTAAGAAGAGAAAAATTATGCTCCGCCATTGTTTTCACTAATATTTGTTGTATACATGTTAAATAACGTGTCAATAAGTAAAGTAAGACGAGAAATTATTATGCTCCGCCATTGTTTTCACTAATATTTGTATACATGTTAAATAACGTGTCAATAAGTAAAGTAATAAGAGAAATTATTATGCTCCGCCATTGTTTTCACTAATATTTGTATACATGTTAAATAACGTGTCAATAAGTAAAGTAATAAGAGAAATAATTATGCTCCGCCATTGTTTTCACTAATATTTGTATACATATAAAATAACGTGTCAATAAGTAAAGTAAGACGAGAAATAATTATGCTCCGCCATTGTGTTCACTAATATTTGTATACATGTTAAATAACGTCTCAATAAGTAAAGTAAGAAGAGAAATAATTATGCTCCGCCATTGTTTTCACTAATATTTGTACACATGATAAATAACGTGTCAATAAATAAAGTAATAAGAGAAATAATTATGCTCCGCCATTGTTTACACTAATATTTGTATACATGTTAAATAACGTGTCAATAAGTAAAGTAAGACGAGAAATAATTATGCTCCGCCATTGTTTACACTAATACTTGTATACATGTTAAATAACGTCTCAATAAGTAAAGTAAGACGAGAAATAATTATGCTCCGGCATTGTTTTTACTAATATTTGTATACATGTTAAATAACGTGTCAATAAGTAAAGTAAGACGAGAAATTATTATGCTCCGCCATTGTTTTCACTAATATTTGTATACATATTAAAAAACGTCTAAATAAGTAAAGTAAGAAGACAAAAATTATGCTCCGCCATTGTTTTCACTAATATTTGTATACATGTTAAATAACGTGTCAATAAGTAAAGTAAGACGAGAAATTATTATGCTCCGACATTGTTTTCACTAATATTTGTATACATGTTAAATAACGTGTCAATAGGTAAAGTCATACGAGAAATAATTATGCTCCGCCATTGTTTACACTAATATTTGTATACATGTTAAATAACGTCTCAATAAGTAAAGTAATAAGAGAAATAATTATGCTCCGCCATTGTTTTCACTAATATTTGTATACATGTTAAATAACGTGTCAATAAGTAAAGTAAGACGAGAAATAATTATGCTCCGGCATTGTTTTCACTAATATTTGTATACATGTTAAATAACGTGTCAATAAGTAAAGTAATAAGAGAAATAATTATGCTCCGCCATTGTTTTCACTAATATTTGTATACATGTTAAATAACGTCTCAATAAGTAAAGTAAGAAGAGAAAAATTATTCTCCGCCATTGTTTTCACTAATATTTGTATACATATTAAATAACGTCTCAATAAGTGAAGTAAGAAGAGAAATAATTATGCTCCGCCATTGTTTTCACTAATATTTGTACACATGTTAAATAACGTGTCAATAAGTAAAGTAAGACGAGAAATAATTATGCTCCGCCATTGTTTTCACTAATATTTGTGTACATGTTAAATAACGTCTCAATAAGTAAAGTAAGAAGAGAAATAATTATGCTCCGCCATTGTTTTCACTAATATTTGTACACATGTTAAATAACGTCTCAATAAGTAAAGTAATAAGAGAAATAATTATGCTCCGCCATTGTTTTCACTAATATTTGTATACATGTTAAATAACGTGTCAATAAGTAAAGTAAGAAAAGAAACATTATTCTTCGCCATTGTTTTCACTAATATTTGTATACTTATTAAAAAACGTGTCAATAAGTAAAGTAAGTAGAGAAATAATTATGCTCCGCCATTGTTTTCACTTATATTTGTATACATGTTAAATAACGTGTCAATAAGTAAAGTAAGAAGAGAAAAATTATGCTCCGCCATGGTTTTCACTAATATTTGTATACATGTTAAATAACGTCTCAATAAGTAAAGTTAGAAGAGAAATAATTATGCTCCGCCATTGTGTTCACTAATATTTGTATACATGTTAAATAACGTGTCAATAAGACAAGTAAGACGAGAAATAATTATGCTCCGCCATTGTTTACACTAATATTTGTATACATGTTAAATAACGTCTCAATAAGTAAAGTAATAAGAGAAATAATTATGCTCCGCCATTGTTTTCACTAATATTTGTATACATGTTAAATAACGTGTCAATAAGTAAAGTAATAAGAGAAATAATTATGCTCCGCCATTGTTTTCACTAATATTTGTATACATATAAAATAACGTGTCAATAAGTAAAGTAAGACGAGAAATAATTATGCTCCGCCATTGTGTTCACTAATATTTGTATACATGTTAAATAACGTCTCAATAAGTAAAGTAAGAAGAGAAATAATTATGCTTCGCCATTGTTTTCACTAATATTTGTACACATGATAAATAACGTGTCAATAAATAAAGTAATAAGAGAAATAATTATGCTCCGCCATTGTTTACACTAATATTTGTATACATGTTAAATAACGTGTCAATAAGTAAAGTAAGACGAGAAATAATTATGCTCCGCCATTGTTTACACTAATACTTGTATACATGTTAAATAACGTCTCAATAAGTAAAGTAAGACGAGAAATAATTATGCTCCGGCATTGTTTTTACTAATATTTGTATACATGTTAAATAACGTGTCAATAAGTAAAGTAAGACGAGAAATTATTATGCTCCGCCATTGTTTTCACTAATATTTGTATACATATTAAAAAACGTCTAAATAAGTAAAGTAAGAAGACAAAAATTATGCTCCGCCATTGTTTTCACTAATATTTGTATACATGTTAAATAACGTGTCAATAAGTAAAGTAAGACGAGAAATTATTATGCTCCGACATTGTTTTCACTAATATTTGTATACATGTTAAATAACGTGTCAATAGGTAAAGTCATACGAGAAATAATTATGCTCCGCCATTGTTTACATTAATATTTGTATACATGTTAAATAACGTCTCAATAAGTAAAGTAATAAGAGAAATAATTATGCTCCGCCATTGTTTTCACTAATATTTGTATACATGTTAAATAACGTGTCAATAAGTAAAGTAAGAAAAGAAAAATTATTCTTCGCCATTGTTTTCACTAATATTTGTATACTTATTAAAAAACGTGTCAATAAGTAAAGTAAGTAGAGAAATAATTATGCTCCGCCATTGTTTTCACTTATATTTGTATACATGTTAAATAACGTGTCAATAAGTAAAGTAAGAAGAGAAAAATTATGCTCCGCCATGGTTTTCACTAATATTTGTATACATGTTAAATAACGTCTCAATAAGTAAAGTAAGAAGAGAAATAATTATGCTCCGCCATTGTTTTCACTAATATTTGTATACATATTAAATAACGTCTCAATAAGTAAAGTTAGAAGAGAAATAATTATGCTCCGCCATTGTGTTCACTAATATTTGTATACATGTTAAATAACGTGTCAATAAGACAAGTAAGACGAGAAATAATTATGCTCCGCCATTGTTTACACTAATATTTGTATACATGTTAAATAACGTCTCAATAAGTAAAGTAAGAAGAGAAATAATTATGCTCCGACATTGTTTTCACTAATATTTGTACACATGTTAAATAACGTGTCAATAAGTAAAGTAAGACGAGAAACAATTATGCACCGCCATTGTTTTCACTAATATTTGTATACATGTTAAATAACGTGTCAATAAGTAAAGTAAGACGAGAAACAATTATGCTCCGCCATTGTTTACACTAATATTTGTATACATGTTAAATAACGTCTCAATAAGTAAAGTAAGACGAGAAATAATTATGCTCCTCCATTGTTTTCACTAATATTTGTATACATGTTAAATAACGTGTCAATAAGTAAAGTAAGACGAGAAATTTTTATGCTCCGCCATTGTTTTCACTAATATTTGTATACATATTAAATAACGTTTCAATAAGTAAAGTAAGAAGAGAAAAATTATGCTCCACCATTGTTTTCACTAATATTTGTATACATGTTAATTAACGTGTCAATAAGTAAAGTAAGACGAGAAATTATTATGCTCCGACATTGTTTTCACTGATATTTGTATACCTGTTAAATAACGTGTCAATAAGTAAAGTAATAAGAGAAATAATTATGCTCCGCCATTGTTTTCACTAATATTTGTATACATGTTAAATAACGTGTCAATAAGTAAAGTAAGAAAAGAAAAATTATTCTCCGCCATTGTTTTCACTAATATTTGTATACATATTAAATAACGTCTCAATAAGTAAAGTAAGAAGAGAACTAATTATGCTCCGTCATTGTGTTCACTAATATTTGTATACATGTTAAATAACGTCTCAATAAGTAAAGTAAAAAGAGAAATAATTATGCTCCGCCATTGTTTTCACTAATATGTGTACACATGTTAAATAACGTGTCAATAAGTAAAGTAAGACGAGAAATAATTATGCTCCGCCATTGTTTTCACTAATATTTGTATACATGTTAAATAACGTGTCAATAAGTAAAGTAAGACGAGAAATTATTATGCTCCGACATTGTTTTCACTAATATTTGTATACATGTTAAATAACGTGTCAATAAGTAAAGTAATAAGAGAAATAATTATGCGCCGCCATTGTTTTCACTAATATTTGTATACATGTTAAATAACGTCTCAATAAGTAAAGTAAGAAGAGAAAAATTATTCTCCGCCATTGTTTTCACTAATATTTGTATACATATTAAATAACGTCTCAATAAGTGAAGTAAGAAGAGAAATAATTATGCTCCGCCATTGTTTTCACTAATATTTGTACACATGTTAAATAACGTGTCAATAAGTAAAGTAAGACGAGAAATAATTATGCTCCGCCATTGTTTTCACTAATATTTGTGTACATGTTAAATAACGTCTCAATAAGTAAAGTAAGAAGAGAAATAATTATGCTCCGCCATTGTTTTCACTAATATTTGTACACATGTTAAATAACGTCTCAATAAGTAAAGTAATAAGAGAAATAATTATGCTCCGCCATTGTTTTCACTAATATTTGTATACATGTTAAATAACGTGTCAATAAGTAAAGTAAGAAAAGAAAAATTATTCTTCGCCATTGTTTTCACTAATATTTGTATACTTATTAAAAAACGTGTCAATAAGTAAAGTAAGTAGAGAAATAATTGTGCTCCGCCATTGTTTTCACTTATATTTGTATACATGTTAAATAACGTGTCAATAAGTAAAGTAAGAAGAGAAAAATTATGCTCCGCCATGGTTTTCACTAATATTTGTATTCATGTTAAATAACGTCTCAATAAGTAAAGTAAGAAGAGAAATAATTATGCTCCGCCATTGTTTTCACTAATATTTGTATACATATTAAATAACGTCTCAATAAGTAAAGTTAGAAGAGAAATAATTATGCTCCGCCATTGTGTTCACTAATATTTGTATACATGTTAAATAACGTGTCAATAAGACAAGTAAGACGAGAAATAATTATGCTCCGCCATTGTTTACACTAATATTTGTATACATGTTAAATAACGTCTCAATAAGTAAAGTAAGACGAGAAATAATTATGCTCCGACATTGTTTTCACTAATATTTGTACACATGTTAAATAACGTGTCAATAAGTAAAGTAAGACGAGAAACAATTATGCTCCGCCATTGTTTTCACTAATATTTGTATACATGTTAAATAACGTGTCAATAAGTAAAGTAAGACGAGAAATAATTATGCTCCTCCATTGTTTTCACTAATATTTGTATACATGTGAAATAACGTGTCAATAAGTAAAGTAAGACGAGAAATTTTTATGCTCCGCCATTGTTTTCACTAATATTTGTATACATATTAAATAACGTTTCAGTAAGTAAAGTAAGAAGAGAAAAATTATGCTCCACCATTTTTTTTACTAATATTTGTATACATGTTAAATAACGTGTCAATAAGTAAAGTAAGACGAGAAATTATTATGCTCCGACATTGTTTTCACTAATATTTGTATACCTGTTAAATAACGTGTCAATAAGTAAAGTAATAAGAGAAATAATTATGCTCCGCCATTGTTTTCACTAATATTTGTATACATGTTAAATAACGTGTCAATAAGTAAAGTAAGAAGAGAAAAATTATTCTCCGCCATTGTTTTCACTAATATTTGTATACATATTAAATAACGTCTCAATAAGTAAAGTAAGAAGAGAACTAATTATGCTCCGTCATTGTGTTCACTAATATTTGTATACATGTTAAATAACGTCTCAATAAGTAAAGTAAGAAGAGAAAAATTATGCTCCGCCATTGTTTTCACTAATATGTGTACACATGTTAAATAACGTGTCAATAAGTAAAGTAAGACGAGAAATAATTATGCTCCGCCATTGTTTTCACTAATATTTGTATACATGTTAAATAACGTGTCAATAAGTAAAGTAAGACGAGAAATTATTATGCTCCGACATTGTTTTCACTAATATTTGTATACATGTTAAATAACGTGTCAATAAGTAAAGTAATAAGAGAAATAATTATGCTCCGCCATTGTTTTCACTAATATTTGTATACATGTTAAATAACGTCTCAATAAGTAAAGTAAGAAGAGAAAAATTATTCTCCGCCATTGTTTTCACTAATATTTTTATACATATTAAATAACGTCTCAATAAGTGAAGTAAGAAGAGAAATAATTATGCTCCGCCATTGTTTTCACTAATATTTGTACACATGTTAAATAACGTGTCAATAAGTAAAGTAAGACGAGAAATAATTATGCTCCGCCATTGTTTACACTAATATTTGTATACATGTTAAATAACGTCTCAATAAGTAAAGTAAGACGAGAAATAATTATGCTCCGCCATGGTTTTCACTTATATTTGTATACATGTTTAATAACGTGTCAATAAGTAAAGTAAGACGAGAAATAATTATGCTCCGCCATTGTTTACACTAATATTTGTATACATGTTAAATAACGTCTCAATAAGTAAAGTAAGAAGAGAAATAATTATGCTCCGCCATTGTTTTCACTAATATTTGTATACATATTAAATAACGTCTCAAGAAGTAAAATAAGAAGAGAAAAATTATGCTCCGCCATTGTTTTCACTAATATTTGTACACATGTTAAATAACGTGTCAATAAGTAAAGTAAGACGAGAAATAATTATGCTCCGCCATTGTTTTCACTTAAAATCTTTCTCAGGGTTGAAGGAGAGTGAAAAATTTGTTGGGATGGGAGGGGGCGTGAGAGATTGAGTGGTCGGGGAAAATTTTAGGGGTCAGCCCGAACTTTTTAGGGGGCAGGCCGAACTTTTTAGGGGTCAGGCCAATTTTTTTTGTTTTTTTTTTGTATTGAAGTCAAAATATTTCTCAGGGTTGGGAGAGAGTTAAAAATCAGTTGGGATGGGGGGCTGGAGAGAATGAGGGGTCGAGGTAAATTTTAGGGGTCAGGCCGAACTTTTTAGGGGTCAGGCCAAATTTTTTTGTTTTTTTTTGTTTTGAACTCTAAATATTTCTCAGGGTTGGGGTAGAGTGAAAAATTAGAAGGCTGGTGAGATTTAGGGGTCAGGACGAACTTTTCAGGTGTCAGGACGAACTTTTTAGGGGTAAGGCCAAATTTTTTTCTTTTTTTTTGGTTTTGAACTCAAAATATTTCTCAGGGTTGGGAGAGAGTGCACAATTAGGGGGCTGGAGAGATTGAGAGGGTCGGGGAAAATTTTAGGGGTCAGGCGGAACTTTTTAGGGTCAGGCCAAATTTTTTTGTTTTTTTTGGTTTTGAACTCAAAATATTTCTCAGGGTTGGGGGAGAGTGAACAATTAGGGGGCTGGAGAGATTGAGGGGTTGGGGAAAATTTTAGGGGTCAGGACGAACTTTTTAGGGGTCAGGCCAAATTCTTTTTTTTTTTTTTGTTTTGAAGTCAAAATATTTCTCATGGTTGGGGGAGAGAGAAAAATTAGGGGGCTGGAGAGATTTAGGGGTCGGGGAAAATTTTAGGGGTCAGGACGAACTTTTTAGGGGTCAGGCCAAATTTTTTTCTTTTTTTTGGTTTTGAACTCAAAATATTTCTCAGGGTTGGGGGAGAGTGAAAAATTAGGGGGGTGGAGAGATTTAGGGGTCGGGGAAAATTTTAGGGATCAGGCCGAACTTTTTAGGGGTCAGGCCAAATTTTTTTGTTTTTTTTTGTTTTGAAGTCAAAATATTTCTCATGGTTGGGGGAGAGAGAAAAATTAGGGGGCTGGAGAGATTTAGGGGTCGGGGAAAATTTTAGGGGTCAGGACGAACTTTTTAGGGGTCAGGCCAAATTTTTTTCTTTTTTTTGGTTTTGAACTCAAAATATTTCTCAGGGTGGGGGAGAGTGAAAAATTAGGGGGCTGGAGAGATTTAGGGGTCGGGGAAAATTTTAGGGGTCAGGCGGAACTTTTTCGGGGTCAGGCCAAATTTTTTTTTTTTTTGGTTTTGAACTCAAAATATTTCTCATGGTTGGGGGAGAGTGAAAAATTAGGGGGCTGGAGAGATTTAGGGATCGGGGAAAATTTTAGGGGTCAGGCGGAACTTTTAAGGGATCAGGCCAAATTTTTTTGTTTTTTTTTGTTTTGAAGTCAAAATATTTCTCATGGTTGGGGCAGAGTGAAAAATTAGGGGGCTGGAGAGATTGAGGGGTCGGGGAAAATTTTAGGGGTCAGGCGGAACTTTTTAGGGTCAGGCCAAATTTTGTTGTTTTTTTTTGTTTTGAAGTCAAAATATTTCTCATGGTTGGGGGAGAGAGAAAAATTAGGGGGCTGGAGAGATTTAGGGGTCGGGGAAAATTTTAGGGGTCAGGACGAACTTTTTAGGGGTCAGGCCAAATTTTTTTCTTTTTTTTGGTTTTGAACTCAAAATATTTCTCATGGTTGGGGGAGAGTGAAAAATTAGGGGGCTGGAGAGATTTAGGGATCGGGGAAAATTTTAGGGGTCAGGCGGCACTTTTTAGGGGTCAGGCCAAATTTTTTTGTTTTTTTGTTGTTTTGAAGTAAAAATATTTCTCATGGTTTGGGCAGAGTGAAAAATTAGGGGGCTGGAGAGATTTAGGGGTCGGGGAAAATTTTAGGGATCAGGCCGAACTTTTTAGGGGTCAGGCCAAATTTTTTTGTTTTTTTTTGTTTTGAAATCAAAATATTTCTCATGGTTGGGGGAGAGTGAAAAATTAGGGGTTAGAGAGATTTAGGGATCGGGGAAAATTTTAGGGGTCAGGCGGAACTTTTTAAGGGTCAGGCCAAATTTTTTGTTTTTTTTTGTTTTGAAGTCAAAATATTTCTCATCGTTGGGGGAGAGTGAAAAATTAGGGGTATGGAGAGATTCAGGGGTCGGGGAAAATTTTAGGATTCAGGACGAACTTTTTAGGGGTCAGGCCAAATTTTTTTCTTTTTTTTGGTTTTGAACTCAAAATAATTCTCAGGGTTGGGGGAGAGTGAAAAATTAGGGGCTGGAGAGATTTAGGGTCGGGAAAATTTTAGGGGTCAGGCGGAACTTTTTAGGGTTCAGGCCAAATTTTTTTGTTTTTTTGTTGTTTTGAACTCAAAATATTTCTCATGGTTGGGGGAGAGTGAAAAATTAGGGGCTGGAGAGATTTAGGGGTCAGGCCAAATTTTTTAGGGGTCAGGCCAAATTTTTTAGGGGTCAGGCCAAATTTTTTAGGGGTCAGCCCAAATTGAGGGGCGGCGATATGTACGTATTTAGCTTCCACACCGGGGCGGCGATAGGTACTTATTTAGCATTCAGCGGTGGTGATAGGTACTTATATAGCATGTGCACATGGGCGGTAATAAGTACGTATATAGTATGCGCACCGGGACAGTGATAGGTATGTATTTAGCATGCGCACTGAGGCAGCGATCGGTTCATATATAGCACGCGCACCGGGGCGGCGATAGGTACGTATATAGCACGCGCACAGGGGCGGCAAAAGGTACATATTTGAAATTCACACCGGGGCGGCGAAAGGTACATATTTAGCATTCACACCGGGGCAGCGATAGGTATGTATTTAGCATTCGCACCGGGGTGGCGATATGTACGTATTTAGCTTCCGCACCGGGGCGGCGATAGGTACGTATTTAGAATTCACACCGGGGCGGTGATAGGTACGTATTTAGAATTCACACCGGGGCGGCGATAGATATGTATTTAGCATTCGCACCGGGGCGGCGATATGTACGTATTTAGCTTCCACACCAGGGCGGCGATAGGTAAGTATTCAGAATTCAAGGGTGGCAATAGCTACGTATATAGCATGTACACATGGGCAGCAATAAGTACGTACATAGCATGCGCTCTGCGGCGGCGATCAGTACATATATAGCACGTGCACAGGGGCGGCGAAAGGTATGTATTTACCATTCGCACCGTGGTGGTGATAGGTACGTATTTAGCATTCGCACCGGGGCGGCTATAGGTACGTATTTAGCATTCGCACCAGGGCGGCTATAGGTACGTATTTAGCATTCGCACTGGGCCGGCGATAAGTACGTATTTAGCATTCACACCAAAGCGGCAATATGTACATATTAATTATCTGCACTAGGGCAGCGATAGGTACTTATGTAGCATGCACACCGGGGCGCAATTGGTATATCTTTAGTATTCGCACTAGGGCAGCGATAGGTACTTATGTAGCATGCACACTGGGGCGCAATAGGTATGTATTTAGCATTCACACCGGGGCAACGATAGGTACTATTTAGCATTCGCAACGGGGCGGCGATAGGTACTTAAATAGTATCTGCACCGGGGCGGCGATAGGTACGTATATAGTATGTGCACTGGGGCGGCGATAGGTACGTATATAGTATGCGCACTGGGGTGATGATAGATACGTATATAGTATGAACACCGGGGTGGAGATATGTACCTATATAGAAGGCGCAGATAGAGGTGTTACTTTGTATAGAAATATGTCATACTATTACTCTGGGAAATAGGAGAAATGGTGGGGAAGAAACAGCTTTTGAAAAAAGGCAAAATTAGAAAGTAGCGGCGAAATGGGGCGACCAGGGAAGAGAAAGGTAGCAGATAAAGAGACGGCTATAGAGAGAGGGGGCGGACATAGAAGTTTGAATATAAAGATGTTACACACACGATCTTTCTTCAAATATATGTTTTTATGACCCCGAGCAACGCCGGGTAGCCCCGCTAGTCTATTATATAAAGGGCACTTGTCTGTATGTCTGTCTGTCTGTCTGTCTGTTTGTATGGCCAGATACTCCTCCGAGAGGACCCAACAAACAGTCACGCGGGTGATATCATCACGACCGGCCAGCCCCGGGACGTGTAATATCTCAGAACCGGAAATAGAAATTGACTCTTTGGGGGTCGACTGAGCACTTTTCTCCAATGGGGGTGTGGTTTTTTCCTCGATTTTCAACGTTGTTTAGTACTAATTTGAGAAAAAACAATGCTATCATGTATAATTTTAGAAATATGCAAAGTCACGCTTTTATTTAACAGGAAATGACGTCAGAGGAAAAGAGTGTAGGGAAGAAAATCCCTCACACTAAAACTCTTCTTTCCCTCTCACTCCTACCCTTTCTACCTTCCCTTCCTCCCCTACGCCCGTTCTGTTGTTATGATACCACCCTCCTAGGCATTACCTCCTCCTTTTTGAGAGTTGTGGAGATAGTGCGGTGATGTGACTGCTTCAGGTCAAATTAGGGGGGGGGAGTGTCGGCATTCGCCAAATTTGGGGGAGCGGCGCGTCAGGCGAAATTATGGGAGGGGGGAGTGTCGGAAAAAAACTTTGACTCTTCGGGGGGGGGGCTTTTTCCATCAGTTGTTTAGTACTAATTTGAAGAAAAAAACAATGCTATCGTCGTCACGCTTTTAACAGGAAATGACGTCAGAGGAAATCCCTTAATTATATTTGTATACATGTTAAATAACGTCTCAATAAGTAAAGTAAGAAGAGAAAAATTATGCTCCACCATTGTTTTCACTTATATTTGTATACATGTTAAATAACGTCTCAATATATAAAGTAAGAGAAATAATTATGCTCCACCATTGTTTTCACTAATATTTGTATACATATTAAATAACGTGTCAATAAGTAAAGTAAGAAGAGAAATAATTATGCTCCGCCATTGTTTTCACTAATATTTGTATACATGTTAAATAACGTCTCAATAAGTAAAGTAAGAAGAAAAATAATTATGCTCCATTATGCTTTTGTTTTGAACTCAAAATATTTCTCAGGGTTGGGGGAGAGTGAAACATTAGGGGCTGGAGAGATTTAGGGGTCGGGGAAAATTTTAGGGGTCAGGACGAACTTTTTAGGGGTCAGGCCAAATTTTTTTGTTTTTTT
This sequence comes from Sepiola atlantica, assembly GCA_963556195.1. Lineage (NCBI taxonomy): Eukaryota > Metazoa > Mollusca > Cephalopoda > Sepiida > Sepiolidae > Sepiola > Sepiola atlantica. The sequence continues at coordinate 162,013,145 of OY744520.1, read as the reverse complement.
TTGTTTGTTTTTTTGTTTTGAAGTCAAAATATATCTCATGGTTGGAGGAGAGTGAAAAATTAGGGGGCTGGAGAGATTTAGGGGTCGGGGAAAATTTTAGGGGTCACGACGAACTTTTTAGGGGTCAGGCCAAATTTTTTTGTTTTTTTTTGTTTTGAAGTCAAAATATATCTCATGGTTGGAGGAGAGTGAAAAATTAGGGGGCTGGAGAGATTTAGGGGTCGGGGAAAATTTTAGGGGTCAGGCGGAACTTTTTAGGGGGCAGGTCAAATTTTTTTTTTTTTTTGGTTTTGAACTCAAAATATTTCTCAGGGTTGAGGGAGAGTGAAAAATTAGGGGGCTGGAGAGATTGAGGGGTCGGGGAAAATTTTAGGGGTCAGGACGAACTTTTTAGGGGTCCGGCCAAATTTTTTTCTTTTTTTTGGTTTTGAACTCAAAATATTTCTCAGGGTTGGGGGAGAGTGAAAAATTAGGTGGCTGGAGAGATTTAGGGGTCGGGGAAAATTTTAGGGGTCAGGCCAACTTTTTTTGTTTTTTTTTTGTTTTGAACTCAAAATATATCTCATGGGTGGGGGAGAGTAAAAAATTAGGGGGCTGGAGAGATTTAGGGGTCGGGGAAAATTTTAGGGATCAAGCCGAACTTTTTAGGGGTCATGCCAAATTTTTTTTTTTTTTTTGTTGTGAAGTCAAAATATTTCTCAGGGTTGGGGGAGAGTGAAAAATTAGGGGGCTAGACAGATTTAGCGGTCGGGGAAAATTTTAGGGGTCAGGCGGAACTTTTTAGGAGTCAGGCCAAATTTTGTTGTTTTTTTTTTGTTTTGAAGTCAAAATATTTCTCATCGTTGGGGGACAGTAAAAAATTAGGGGGCTGGAGAGATTCAGGGGGCGGGGAAAATTTTAGGGGTAAGGACGAACTTTTTAGGGGTCAGGCCAAATTTTTTTGTTTTTCTTTGTCTTTTTTTTGTTTTGAAGTCAAAATATTTTTCAGGGTTGGGGGAGAGTGAAAAATTAGGGGGCTGGAGAGATTTAGGGGTCGGGGAAAATTTTAGGGGTCAGGACGAACTTTTTAGGGGTCAGGCCAAATTTTTTTGTTTTTTTTTGTTTTGAAGTCAAAATATATCTAATGGTTGTGGGAGAGTGAAAAATTAGGGGGCTGGAGAGATTTAGGGGTCGGGGAAAATTTTAGGGGTCAGGACGAACTTTTTAGGGGTCAGGCCAAATTTTTTTGTTTTTTTTTGTTTTGAAGTCAAAATATTTTCCATGGTTGGAGGAGAGTGAAAAATTAGGGGGCTGGAGAGATTTAGGGGTCGGAGAAAATTTTAGGGGTCAGGACGAACTTTTTAGGGGTCAGGTCAAATTTTTTTCTTTTTTTTTGTTTTGAAGTCAAAATATATCTAATGGTTGTAAGAGAGTGAAAAATTAGGGGGCTGGAGCGTGGCCACCGAGAGTTACTACAGGCCGGTTAGCTAGAAAATGACGTCACTGACTTCCGTGTCAAAACAAGGACCGTAGTAATAACAATAAGAAGGCATTTCGACTTCTCCATTCACTAAATAATCCATCAAAATTCAGGAAATCAACCAATTTTAATGAAATTTTCAGGATTTATTAATTAATGATCACAGAATATAATAAATCCATTACTTTATTATAAAGCTTGGTACAAATGTATTATTTCTTGTAAACAAAAAACACCTTTACTAAAGTTATTCAAAATATCAAAACATGTTGACCATACGATATTGTAAATATTTAAAACAAAGCATTAGAAAACTTTAAAAATTGCATGTAAAAAAGAAAAGAAAAGAAAAGAACCCGATTCGATTCATCTTGAAACTGATCTTTATCCAATATAAATTTAAAGAAAATAATAATTCACGATCAAATACTTCAAAAAATTGAATTATGAATTACCATTATTTAAACTTCTAACCCAATCAACCGTAAGTAATTCAGACTTTGAAATTTGTTTAAAAATTATACAAAAAAAAGTTCAATGTTAACTGTCTGTTTAATAATGGAATCACCAACTCCTATCTTGCTATTAAGAGATAGGTACGTGCAAAATCAAAGGCCGATCCCCAAAATGTAAAAACATTTTGACCCTCCCTTCACTTAAAAATTCACCAAAATTCAGGAAATCAACCAATTTTAATGAAATTTTCAATATTTATTAATAAACAAGCACAGGAGATATAGTGAAACATTTTTTTAAAATCTTAGTGAAAATGTATTATTTTTTTAAAAATAAAATACACCTTTACTAAACGTATATTTTTATATATATAAAAAAAATCCATGATTTTTTAAAAATGAAAATAAGATCTGTATATGTTTAAAATATTTTTTTTTTAAAACTATTTCGTATATATTACGGAAAATGCCCCTACACTCTTGTTAATAAAATCAGTATAACTCGAAGAATTAACGATATTATCATTGAATAAAGCATTGTTTAATTAATATTTTTTGTGAAAATTTTGATTAAATATGATGTTATTATTTCATTTATTTAATCTACAAAAGTAGAGAAAAGATAAACTATGCTACACTTAAGACATCGAAAAAAAGTAATAAAAAAAAATGGAACACTACTTTTTTATCAAATAATGAATAAGTAATTCAGACTTGATTTTTTATATAATTAAAACAAAATTCAAACTTACTACACTATATTTAGTCGGTGTAAACATTATTACGTGTATCTATATTTGCAGTAATTATTTCTCTTTTGGAAATCCAAACATATGCAGTAGGCATTTTAACTTTGTGAATTATGAAATGAAATTTTAAAAAGCGCGAAATTATTTTAAAATTGGTTGATTTCCTGAATTTTGATTCCATTATTAAACAAACAGTTAACATTGAAATTTTTTTTTGTATAATTTTTAAACAAATTTCAAAGTCTGAATTACTTACGGTTGATTGGGTGAGAAGTTTAAATAATGGTAATTCATAATTCAGTTTTTTGCAGTATTTGATCGTGAATTATTATTTTCTTTAAATTTATATTGAATAAAGATCAGTTTCAAGATGAATCGAATCGTGTTCTTTTCTTTTCTTTTTTACATGCAATTTTTAAAGTTGTCTAATGCTTTGTTTCAAATATTTACAATATCGTATGGTCAACATGTTTTGATATTTTGAATAACTTTAGTAAAGGTGTTTTTTGTTTACAAGAAATAATACATTTGCACCAAGCTTTATAATAAAGTAATGGATTTATTATATTCCGTGATCATTAATTAATAAATCCTGAAAATTTCATTAAAATTGGTTGATTTCCTGAATTTTGATGGATTATTTAGTGAATGGAGAAGTCGAAATGCCTTCTTATCGTTATTACTACGGTCCTTGTTTTGACACGGAAGTCAGTGACGTCAGAGGGGGGCAGGAAGTTAGTTGCTTGGCCTGTAGTAACTCTCGGTGGCCACGGCTGGAGAGATTTAGCGGTCGGGGAAATTTTTAGGGGTCAGGACGAACTTTTTAGGGGTCAGGCCAGATTTTTTTGTTTTTTTTTTGTTTTGAAGTCAAAATATTTCTCAGGGTTGGGGGAGAGTGAAAAATTAGAGGGCTGGAGAGATTTAGGGGTCGGGGAAAATTTTAGGGGTCAGGCGGAACTTTTTAGGGGTCAGGCCAAATTTTTTTGTTTTTTTTGGTTTTGAACTCAAAATATTTCTCAGGGTTGGGGGAGAGTGAAAAATTAGGGGGCTGGAGAGATTGAGGGGTCGGGGAAAATTTTAGGGGTCAGGACGAACTTTTTAGGGGTCAGGCCAAATTTTTTTGTTTTTTTTTGTTTTGAAGTCAAAATATTTCTCATGGTTGGGGAGAGTGAAAAATTAGAGGCTGGAGAGATTTAGGGGTCGGGGAAAATTTTAGGGGTCAGGCCAAAGTTTTTAGGGGCCTGCCCAAATTTAGGGGCAGCGATATGTACGTATTTAGCTTCCACACCGGGGCGGCGATAGGTACTTATTTAGCATTCAGCGGTGGTGATAGGTACTTATATAGCATGTGCACATGGGCAGTAATAAGTACGTATATAGTTTGCACACCGGGGCAGTGATAGGTATGTATTTAGCATGCGCACTGAGGCAGCGATCGGTTCATATATAGCACGCGCACCGCGGCGGCGATAGGTACGTATATAGCACGCGCAGAGGGGCGGCGAAAAGTACATATTCAAAATTCACACCGGGCGGCGAAAGGTACATATTTAAAATTCACACTGGGGCGGCGATAGGTACGTATTTAGCATTCACACCGGGGCGGCGATAGGTATGTATTTATAATTCACACCGGGGCAGCGATAGGTATGTATTTAGCATTTGCACCGGGGCAGCGATATGTACGTATTTAGCTTCCGCACCGGGGTGGCGATAGGTACGTATTTAGAATTCACACCATGGCGGCAATAGGTACGTATTTAGAATTCACACCGGGGCGGCGATAGGTATGTATTTAGCATTCGCACCGGGGCGGCGATATGTACGTATTTAGCTTCCACACCAGGGCGGCGATAGGTACATATTCAGAATTCAGGGGTGGCGATAGCTACGTATATAGAATGTACACATGGGCAGCAATAAGTACGTACATAGCATGCGCTCTGCGGCGGCGATCAGTACATATATTGCATGCGCACCGGGGCGGCGAAAGGTATGTATTTCGCATTCGCACCGTAGTGGGTATAGGTACGTATTTCGCATTCGCACTGGGGCGGCTATAGGTACGTATTTAGCATTCGCACCAGGGCGGCTATAGGTACGTGTTTAGCATTCGCACTGGGCCGGCGATAGGTACGTATTTAGCATTCACACCAAAGCGGCAATATGTACATATTAATTATTCGCACTAGGGCAGCTATAGGTACTTATGTAGCATGCACACCGGGGCGCAATTGGTATGTCTTTAGTATTCGCACTATGGCAGCGATAGGTACTTATGTAGCATGCACACCGGGGCGCAATAGGTATGTATTTAGCATTCACACCGGGGCAACGATAGGTACTATTTAGCATTCGCAACGGGGCGGCGATAGGTACTTAAATAGTATCTGCACCGGGGCGGCGATAGGTGCGTATATAGTATGTGCACTGGGGCGGCGATAGGTACGTATATAGTATGCGCACCGGGGTGATGATAGATATGTATATAGTATGAACACCGGGGTGGAGATAAGTACCTATATAGAAGGCGCAGATAGAGGTGTTACTTTTTATAGAAATATGTCATACTATTACCCTGGGCAATAGGAGAAATGGTGGGGAAGAAACAGCTTTTGCAAAAGGCAAAATTAGAAAGTAGCGGCGAAATGGGGCGACCAGGAAAGAGAAAGGTAGCAGATAAAGAGACGGCTATAGAGAGAGGGGGCGGACATAGAAGTTTGAATATAAAGATGTTACACACACGATCTTTCTTCAAATATATGTTTTATGACCCCGAGCAACGCCGGGTAGCCCCGCTAGTCTCCTCTATAAAGGCCAGTTGTCTGTATGTCTGTCTGTCTGTCTGTATGTCCAGCTTCTCCTCAAAAACTACGCGGCGACATGTCAAAAAGTTGATATCTTCAGCACCGTACAACACCTGGGATCATAATATCTCAAAATTACAACAAAAAAACATGTTGCTGGGGGTCAACGGGGCCAGTCTCTGGCAGCGGGTCTGGTTTTTTCAAACTTTTCTAATGTTATTCAGTAGTAATTTGGAAATCAGCCAATGTAATTATGTAATAATAATTTTGTTTTCAACCAACTTATTCTTGTGCACGTGACGTCACAGTAATAGGTATATGACGTCATCGTTATAGGTTTTTAATTTTTTTTTCTCTTCAAAATTTATTTTACTTCAACATATTTTTATACAAAACATATAAAAGTGTATTCTGATGTAAAATTCACAGAGTAAGATGATGAGAGTATTCCCGAATCTATAAACCCACCTCTAAGGGGTCCATGGGGCATATTTCATCGGGGGGGGGGGGGGGGGGTTAGTTATTTTTCATTATATATATATTTTAGAAATATGCAAAGTCACCCTTTTAACAGGAAATGACGTCAGAGGAAAAGAGTGTAGGGAAGAAAATCCCTCACACTACAACCCTGCTTTCCCTCTCACTCCCACCCTTTCTACCTTCCTTTCCTCCCCTACGCCCATTCTGTTGTTATGATACCACCCTCCTAGGCATTACCTCCTCCTTTTTGAGAGTTGTGGAGATAGTGCGGCGGTGTGACTACTTCAGGTCAAATTAGGGGGAGGCGGAGTGTCGGCATTCGCCGGTGGAGCGCCTCAGGTCAAATTTGGAGATGGGGGATTGTCGGTATAATGCAAAGTCACGATTTTAACAGGAAATGACGTCAGAGGAAATCCCTAACGGTACTTTTTTGAACATGAGTTTATAGTGAAGCAAGGGTTGCTTAATCCTAACGAAACATAAGTTTATATTAAAGCAAGTGTTGCGTAATCTCTAACGGCACTTTTTTGAACATGAGTCCATAGTGAAGCAAGGGTTGCTTATTCCATAACGGTATTTTTTGAACATGAGTTTATAGTGAAGCAAGTGTTGCTTAATCACAAACGGCACTTTTTTTGAACACGAGTCCATAGTCAAGCATGGGTTGCTTACTTACTAACGGCACTTTTTTGAACATGAGTCCATAGTGATGCAAGGGTTGCTTAACTCCTAACGGCACTTTTTGATACATGCGTTTATAGTGACGCAAGTGTTGTTTAATCAATAACGGCACTTTTTTTAACATGAGTTTATAGTGAAGCAAGGGTTGCTTAATCCTAACCACATTTTTTCTGTTGACATGATAACATCCTCCTAGGTATTACCTCCTCCTTTATGAGAGGTGTGAAGTTAGTGTAGTATCAGTAAAATTAAAGTAATAAATAATTATGCTCCCCCACTGTTTTCACTAATATTTGTATGCTCCCCCATTGTTTTCACTAATATTTGTATACATATTGTATACATATTGAAAAATTAGGGTGGGTGTGGGGGGTGTCGGCATTCGCCGGTGTGAGCGCCTCAGGCAAAATTTGGGGAGGGGGAGTGTCGGCGGTGGGGCGCCTCAGGTGAAATTTGGGGGAGGGGGGGTATCGGCATTCGGCGGTGGGGCGCCTCAGGCGAAATTTGGAGAGGAGTGTCGGCATTCGCCAGTATGAGCGCCTCAGGCCGAATTTGGGGGAGTGTCGGCATTCGCCGGTGTGAGCGCCTCAGGCCGAATTTGGTGGAGAGTCGGCATTCGCCGGTGTGAGCGCCTCAGGCAAAATTTGGGGAGGGGGAGTGTCGGCATAATGCAAAGTCACGATTTTAGCAGGAAATGACGTCAGAGGAAATCCCTAGCAGCACTTTTTTGAACATGAGTTTATAGTGAAGCACGGGTTGCTTAATCCCAACGAAACATAAGTTTTTATTGAAGTAACTGTTGCTTAATCCCTAACGGCACTATTTTGAACATGAATTTACAGTGAAGCAAGGGTTGCTTAATCAATAACGGCACTTTTTTGAACACGAGTTTGTAGTGAAGCCAGGGTTGCTTAATCCTAACTGCATTTCTTCTGTTGACATGATACCATCCTCCCAGGTATTACCTCATTCATTTTGAGAGGTGTGAAGTTAGTTTAGTATCAGTAAAATTAAAGTAATAAATAATTATGCTCCACCATTGTTTTCACTAATATTTGAATACATATTAAATAACGTCTCAAGAAGTAAAGTAAGAAGAGAAATTATTATGCTCCACCACTGTTTTCACTAATATTTGTATACATATTAAATAACGTCTCAATAAGTAAAGTAAGAAGAAAAATAATTGTGCTCCGCCATTGTTTTCACTAATATTTGTATACATGTTAAATAACATTTTTTTTGTCAGGCCAAATTTTTTTGTTTTTTTTTGTTTTGAAGTCAAAATATTTCTCAGGGTTGGGGGAGAGTGAAAAATTAGGGGGCTGGAGAGATTTAGGGGTCGGGGAAAATTTTAGGGGTCAGGACGAACTTTTTAGGGGTCAGGCCAAATTTTTTTGTTTTTTTTGTTTTTTTTTGTTTTGAAGTCAAAATATTTCTCAGGGTTGGGGGAGAGTAAACAATTAGGGGGCTGGAGAGATTTAGGGGTCGGGGAAAATTTTAGGGGTCAGGACGAACTTTTTAGGGGTCAGGCCAAATTTTTTTGTTTTTTTTTGTTTTTTTTTGTTTTGAAGTCAAAATATATCTCATGGTTAGAGGAGAGTGAAAAATTAGGGGGCTGGAGAGATTTAGAGGTCGGGGAAAATTTTAGGGGTCAGGACGAACTTTTTAGGGGTCAGGCCAAAGTTTTTTGTTTTTTTTTGTTTTGAAGTCAAAATATATCTCATGGTTGTGGGAGAGTGAAAAATTAGGGGGCTGGAGAGATTTAGGGGTCGGGGAAAATTTTAGGGGTCAGGACGAACTTTTTAGGGGTCAGGCAAAATTTTTTTGTTTTTTTTTGTTTGAAGTCAAAATATTTCTCATGGTTGGAGGAGAGTGAAAAATTAGGGGGCTGGAGAGATTTAGGGGTCGGGGAAAATTTTAGGGGTCAGGACGAACTTTTTAGGGGTCAGGCCAAATTTTTTGTTTTTTTTTTGTTTTGAACTCAAAATATATCTCATGGTTGTGGGAGAGTGAAAAATTAGGGGGCTGGAGAGATTTAGGGGTCGGGAAAAATTTTAGGGGTCAGGACGAACTTTTAAGGGGTCAGGCCAAATTTTTTTGTTTTTTTTTGTTTGAAGTCAAAATATTTCTCATGGTTGGGGGAGAGTGAAAAATTAGGGGGCTAGAGAGATTAAGGGGTCGGGGAAAATTTTAGGGGTCAGGCGGAACTTTTTAGGGGTCAGGCCAAATTTTTTTTTTTTTTTGTTTTGAACTCAAAATATTTCTCAGGGTTGGGGGAGAGTGAACAATTAGGGGGCTGGAGAGATTTAGGGGTCGGGGAAAATTTTAGGGGTCAGGACGAACTTTTTAGGGGTCAGGCCAAATTTTTTTCTTTTTTTTGGTTTTGAACTGAAAATATTTCTTAGGGTTGGGGGAGAGTGAACAATTAGGGGGCTGGAGAGATTTAGGGGTCGGGGAAAATTTTAGGGGTCAGGACGAACTTTTTAGGGGTCAGGCCAAATTTTTTTCTTTTTTTTTGTTTTGAAGTCAAAATATTTCTCATGGTTAGAGGAGAGTGAAAAATTAGGCGGCTGGAGAGATTTAGAGGTCGGGGAAAATTTTAGGGGTCAGGACGAACTTTTTAGGGGTCAGGCCAAATTTTTTTGTTTTTTTTTGTTTTGAAGTCAAAATATATCTCATGGTTGTGGGAGAGTGAAAAATTAGGGGGCTGGAGAGATTTAGGGGTCGGGGAAAATTTTAGGGGTCAGGACGAACTTTTTAGGGGTCAGGCCAAAGTTTTTTGTTTTTTTTTGTTTGAAGTCAAAATATATCTCATGGTTGTAGGAGAGTCAAAAATTAGGGGGCTGGAGAGATTTAGGGGTCGGGGAAAATTTTAGGGGTCAGGACGAACTTTTTAGGGGTCAGGCCAAATTTTTTTGTTTTTTTTTGTTTTGAAGTCAAAATATTTCTCAGGGTTGGGGGAGAGTGAAAAATTAGGGGGCTGGAGAGATTTAGGGGTCTGGGAAAATTTTAGGGGTCAGGACGAACTTTTTAGGGGTCAGGCAAAATTTTTTTGTTTTTTTTTGTTTTGAAGTCAAAATATTTCTCATGGTTGGAGGAGAGTGAAAAATTAGGGGGCTGGAGAGATTTAGGGGTCGGGGAAAATTTTAGGGGTCAGGACGAACTTTTTAGGGGTCACGCCAAATTTTTTGTTTTTTTTTTGTTTTGAACTCAAACTATATCTCATGGTTGTGGGAGAGTGAAAAATTAGGGGGCTGGAGAGATTTAGGGGTCGGGGAAAATTTTAGGGGTCAGGACGAACTTTTTAGGGGTCAGGCCAAATTTTTTTGTTTTTTTTTGTTTTGAAGTCAAAATATATCTCATGGTTGTGGGAGAGTGAAAAATTAGGGGGCTGGAGAGATTTAGGGGTCGGGGAAAATTTTAGGGGTCAGGCGGAACTTTTTAGGGGTCAGGCCAAATTTTTTTTTTTTTTTGGTTTTGAACTCAAAATATTTCTTAGGGTTGGGGGAGAGTGAACAATTAGGGGGCTGGAGAGATTTAGGGGTCGGGGAAAATTTTAGGGGTCAGGACGAACTTTTTAGGGCTCAGGCCAAATTTTTTTCTTTTCTTTGGTTTTGAACTGAAAATATTTCTCAGGGTTGGGGGAGAGTGAAAAGTTAGGGGGCTGGAGAGATTTAGGGGACGCGGAAAATTTTAGGGGTCAGGACGAACTTTTTAGGGGTCAGGCCAAATTTTTTGTTTTTTTTTGTTTTGAAGTCAAATTATTTCTCAGGGTTGGGGGAGAGTGAAAAATTAGGGGGCTGGAGAGATTTAGGGGTCGGGGAAAATTTTAGGGGTCAGGCCAAATTTTTTTGTTTTTTTTTGTTTTGAAGTCAAAATATTTCTCAGGGTTGGGGGAGAGTGAAAAATTAGGGGGCTGGAGAGATTTAGGGGTCGGGAAAATTTTAGGGGTCAGGACGAACTTTTTAGGGGTCACGCCAAATTTTTTTTTTTTTTTTGTTTTGAAGTCAAAATATTTCTCATGGTTGGAGGAGAGTGAAAAATTAGAGGGCTGGAGAGATTTAGGGGTCGGGGAAAATTTTAGGGGTCAGGACAAACTTTTTAGGGGTCAGGCCAAATTTTTTTCTTTTTTTTGGTTTTGAACTGAAAATATTTCTCAGGGTTGAGGGAGAGTGAACAATTAGGGGTCGGGGAAAATTTTAGGGGTCAGGCGGAACTTTTTAGGGGTCAGGCCAAATTTTTTTGTTTTGAAGTCAAAATATTTCTCATCGTTAGGGGAGAGTGAAAAATTAGGTGGCTGGAGAGATTCAGGGGTCGGGGAAAATTTTAGGGGTCAGGACGAACTTTTTAGGGTCAGGCCAAATTTTTTTGTTTTTTTTTGTTTTGAAGTCAAAATATTTCTCATGGTTGGGGGAGAGTGAAAAATTAGGGGCTGGAGAGATTTAGGGGACGGGGAAAATTTTAGGGGTCGGGCCAAATTTTTTAGAGGTCTGCCCAAATTTAGGGGCGGCGATATGTACGTATTTAGCTTCCACACCGAGGCGGCGATAGGTACTTATTTCGCATTCAGCGGTGGTGATAGGTACTTATATAGCATGTGCACATGGGCGGTAATAAGTACGTATATAGTATGCACACCGGGGCAGTGATAGGTATGTATTTAGCATGCGCACTGAGGCAGCGATCGGTTCATATATAGCACGCGCACCGGGGTGGCGATAGGTACGTATATAGCACGCGCACAGGGGCGGCGAAAGGTACATATTTAAAATTCACACCGGGCGGCGAAAGTAACATATTTAAAATTCACACCGGGCGGCGAAAGTAACATATTTAAAATTCACACCGGGGCGGCGATAGGTATGTATTTAGCATTCACACTGGGGCAGCGATAGGTATGTATTTAGCATTCGCACCGGGGTGGCGATATGTACGTATTTAGCTTCCGCACCGGGGCGACGATAGGTACGTATTTAGAATTCACACCAGGCCGGCGATAGGTACGTATTTAGAATTCACATGGGGACGGCGATAGGTATGTATTTAGCATTCGCACCGGGGCGGCGATATGTATGTATTTAGCTTCCACACCAGGGCAGCGATAGGTACGTATTCAGAATTCAGGGGTGGCGATAGCTACGTATATAGCATGTACACATGGGCAGTAATAAGTACGTACATAGCATGCGCTCTGCGGCGGCGATCAGTACATATATTGCACGCGCACTGGGGCGGCGAAAGGTATGTATTTCGCATTCGCACTGTAGTGGTGATAGGTACGTATTTAGCATTCGCACTGGGGCGGCTATAGGTACGTATTTAGCATTCGCACCAGGGCGGCTATAGGTACGTATTTAGCATTCGCACTGGGCCGGCGATAGGTACGTATTTAGCATTCACACCAAAGCGGCAGTATGTACATATTAATTATTTGCACTAGGGCAGCGATAGGTACTTATGTAGCATGCACACCGGGGCGCAATTGGTATGTCTTTAGTATTCGCACTAGGGCAGCGATAGGTACTTATGTAGCATGCACACCGGGGCGCAATAGGTATGTATTTAGCATTTACAATGGGGCAACGATAGGTACTATTTAGCATTCGCAACGGGGCGGCGATAGGTACTTAAATAGTATCTGCACCGGGGCGGCGATAGGTACGTATATAGTATGTGCACTGGGGCGGCGATAGGTACGTATATAGTATGCGCACCGGGGTGATGATAGATACGTATATAGTATGAACACCGGGGTGGAGATAAGTACCTATATAGAAGGCGCAGATAGAGGTGTTACTTTTTATAGAAATATGTCATACTATTACCCTGGGCAATAGGAGAAATGGTGGGGAAGAAACAGCTTTTGCAAAAGGCAAAATTAGAAAGTAGCGGCGAAATGGGGCGACCAGGGAAGAGAAAGGTAGCAGATAAAGAGACGGCTATAGAGAGAGGGGGCGGACATAGAAGTTTGAATATAAAGATGTTACACACACGATCTTTCTTCAAATATATGTTTTTATGACCCCGAGCAACGCCGGGTAGCCCCGCTAGTCTCCTATATAAAGGGCAGTTGTCTGTATGTTTGTCTGTTTGTCTGTTTGTATGTCCAGATACTCCTCAAAAACTACGCGACGACATGTCAAAAAGTTGATATCTTTAGCACCGTACATATCCCGGAATCATAATATCTAAAAATCACGACAAACGATTCACTCGCTGACAGTCAACCGGACCACTTTCCGACAAAAGGTAGCAGTTTTTTCGTATTTTACACGAAATTTCAACGTTAATATGTAGTAAATTCGAAATAATCTAATGTATTTATGTACTAATCCGATAAAAATGCCGAGTCACTATAAACATCCCATAATCCCTTGCCGGATGTACCCGGTCTTGCCCTAAATTGTGTCCGGTTGTATCAAATCATCCAATAACTTCTGTCCGGTTGCATCAATAACAACATAGGAATCCTACGTTAAGAGTGTGTAGTGAAACAAGGGTTGCTCAATCACATCCGCACCTGTCCCATAATCCCTTGCCGGATGTACCCGGTCTTGCCCTAAATTGTGTCCGGTTATATCAGGTCATCATGACGTCAGAGAATGGCAGTTTTCCTTTCTGTGAATTTTTCCCTCTCACACTTTCTTTCTTAATTATTAATAGACGATAATATTCCCCCCCCCCTCCCTCCCTGTGGCCGTTCTGTTATCATGATAGGAATTACCTCCTCCTTTCAGGCCAAATTGGGGGGGGGGGGGGTACGGTATTCGCCCGTGTGAGCATTACCTCCTCCTTTTTTGAGAAGTGTAGGGGTAGGGTAGTATCGGTTCCGTTGTCATGATGCACTGATCCCATGCATTACCTCCTCTTTTTTTGAGAAGTGTAGATGTAGAATAGTATCGGTTCCGTTATCATGATGGGCTCATCCCATGAATTACCTCCTCCTTTTTTGAGAAGTGTAGGGGTAGGGTCGTATCGGTTCCGTTGTCATGATGCCCTCATCCCATGCATTATCTCTCCCTTTTTTTAGAAGTGTTGAGGTAGGGTCGTATCGGTTCCGTTGTCATGATGCCCTACTCCCATGCATTATCTCCTCCTTTTTTGAGAAGTGTTGAGGTAGGGTAGTATCGGTTCCGTTGTCATGATGCCCTCATCCCATGCATTACCTCCTCTTTTTTTGAGAAGTGTAGATGTAGAATAGTATCGGTTCCGTTATCATGATGGGATCATCCCATGAATTACCTCCTCCTTTTTTGAGAAGTGTAGGGGTAGGGTCGTATCGGTTCCGTTGTCATGATGCCCTCATCCCATGCATTATCTCTCCCTTTTTTTAGAAGTGTTGAGGTAGGGTCGTATCGGTTCCGTTGTCATGATGCACTATTCCCATGCATTACCTCCTCCTTTTTTGAGCAGTGTAGAGGTAGGGTATGTGTGGGTACCCTGCGACCTGACGAAGTATGTGTGGGTACCCTGCGACCCCACGAAGTATGTGTGGGTACCCTGCGACCGCACGAAGTATGTGTGGGTACCCTGCGACCGGACGAAGTATGTGTAGGTACCCTGCGACCGTACGAACTATGTGTAGGTACCCTGCGACCGCACGAAGTACGTGTGGGTACCCTGCTGCCTGACGAAGTATGTGTGGGTACCCTGCGACCGCACGAAGTATGTGTTGGTACCCTGCGACCGCACGAAGTATGTGTGGGTACCCTGTGACCGAACGAAATATGTGTGGGTACCCTGCGACCGCACGAAGTATGTGTAGGTACCTTGCGAACGGACGAAGTATTTGAGGGTACCCTGCTGCCTGACTAAGTATGTGTGGGTACCCTGCGACCGCACGAAGTATGTGTGGGTACCCTGCGACCGGACGAAGTATGTATAGGTACCCTGCGACCGCGCGAGGTATGTGTGGGTACCCTGCGACCGGACGAAGTATGTGTGGGTACCCTGCGACCGCACGAAGTATGTGTAGGTACCCTGCTGCCTGACGAAGTATGTGTGGGTACCCTGCGACGGCACGAATATGTGTGGGTACCCTGCGACCGCACGAAGTATGTATAGGTACCCTGCGACCGCACGAAGTATGTGTGAGTACCCTGCGATCGCACGAAGTATGTGTGGGTACCCTGCGACCGCACGAAGTATGTGTGGGTACCCTGCGACCGCACGAAGTATGTGTGGGTACCCTGCGACCGGACGAAGTATGTATAGGTACCCTGCGACCGAACGAAGTATGTGTGGGTACCCTGCGACCAGACGAAGTATGTGTGGTTACCCTGCGACCGCACAAAGTATTTGTGGGTACCCTGCGACCGCACGAATATGTGTGGGTACCCTGCGACCGCACGAAGTATGTGTGGGTACCCTGCGACCAGACGATGTATAGGTACCCTGCGACCGCACGAATTATGTGTGGGTACCCTGCAACCGCACGAAGTATGTGATGGTACCCTGCGACCGGACGAAGTACGTGTGGGTACCCTGCGACCGGACGAAGTATGTGTGGGTACCCTGCGACCGCACGATATATGTGTGGGTACCCTGCGACCGAACGAAGTATGTGTGGGTACCCTGTTACCGCACGAAGTATTTGTGGGTACCCTGCGACCGCACGAAGTATGTGTGGGTACAGTGCTGCCTGACAAAGTATGTGTGGGTACCCTGCGACCGCACGAAGTATGTGTGGGTACCCTGCGACCGGACGAAGTATGTATAGGTACCCTGCGACCGCACGAAGTATGTGTGGGTACCCTGCTACCGGACGAAGTATGTATGGGTACCCTGCGACCGCACAAAGTATGTATAGGTACCCTGCTGCCTTACGAAGTATGTGTGGGTACCCTGCGACCGCACGAAGTATGTGTGGGTACCCTGCGACCGGACAAAGTATGTATAGGTACCCTGCGACCGCACGAAGTATGTGTAGGTTCTTTGCGACCGCACGAAGTATTTGTGGGTACCCTGCGACCGCACGAAGTATGTGTGGGTACCCTGTGACCGAACGAAATATGTGTGGGTACCCTGCGACCGCACGAAGTATGTGTGGGTACCCTGCGACCGGACGAAGTATGTGTGAGTACCCTGCGACCGCACGAAGTATTTGTGGGTACCCTGCGACCGTACGAAGTATGTGTGGGTACCCTGCTGCCTGACGAAGTATGTGTGGGTAACCTGCGACCGCACGAAGTATGTGTGGGTACCCAGCGACTGGACGAAGTATGTATAGGTACCCTGCGACCGCACGAGTATGTGTGGGTACCCTGCGACCGGACGAAGTATTTGTGGGTACCCTGCGACGGGACGATGTATACGTGGGTACTCTGCGACCGGACAAAGTATGTGTTGGTACCCTGCGACCGCACGAAGTATGTGTGGGTACCCTGCGACCGCACGAAGTATGTGTGGGTACCCTGCGACGGCACGAAGTATGTGTGGGTACCCTGCGACCGGACGAAGTATGTATAGGTACCATGCGACCGCACGAAGTATGTGTGGGTACCCTGCTACCGGACGAAGTATGTGTGGGTACCCTGCCACCGCACGAAGTATGTATAGGTACCCTGCTGCCTGACGAAGTATGTGTGGGTACCCTGCGACCGCACGAAGTATGTATAGGTACCCTGCGACCGCACGAAGTATGTGTGGGTACCCTGCGACCGGACGAAGTATTTGTGAGTACCCTTCGACCGGACGATGTATACGTGGGTACTCTGCGACCAGACGAAGTATGTGTTGGTACCCTGCGACCGCACGAAGTATGTGTGGGTACCTTGCGACCGCACGAAGTATGTGTGGGTACCCTGCGACCGCACAAAGTATGTGTGGGTACCCTGCGACCGGACGAAGTATGTATAGGTACCATGCGACCGCACGAAGTATTTGTGGGTACCCTGCTACCGGACGAAGTATGTGTGGGTACCCTGCGACCGCACAAAGTATGTATAGGTACCCTGCTGCCTGACGAAGTATGTGTTGGTACCCTGCGACCGCACGAAGTATGTGTGGGTACCCTGCGACCGGACGAAGTATGTATAGGTACCCTGCGACCGCACGAAGTATGTGTGGGTACCCTGCGACCGGACAAAGTATTTGTGGGTACCCTGCGACCGAACGATGTATACGTGGGTACTCTGCAGCCGGACGAAGTATGTGTTGGTACCCTGCGACCGCACGAAGTATGTGTGGGTACCCTGCGACCGCACGAAGTATGTGTGGGTACCCTGCGACCGCACGAAGTATGTGTGGGTACCCTGCGACCGGACGAAGTATGTATAGGTACCATGCGACCGCACGAAGTATGTGTGGGTACCCTGCTACCGGACGAAGTATGTGTGGGTTACCTGCGACCGCACGAAGTATGTATAGGTACCCTGCTGTCTGACGAAGTATGTGTGGGTACCCTGCGACCGCACGAAGTATGTGTGGGTACCCTGCGACCGGACCAAGAATGTATAGGTACCCTGCGACCGCACGAAGTATGTGTGGGTACCCTGCGACCGCACGAAGTATTTGTGGGTACCCTGCGACCGCACGAAGTATGTGTGGGTACCCTGCGACCGCACAAAGTATGTGTGGGTACCCTGCGACCGCACGAAGTATGTGTGGGTACCCTGCGACCGGACGAAGTATGTGTGAGTACCCTGCGACCGGACAAAGTATTTGTGGGTACCCTGCTACCGGACGAAGTATGTGTGGGTACCCTGCCACCGCACGAAGTATGTATAGGTACCCTGCTGCCTGACGAAGTATGTGTGGGTACCCTGCGACCGCACAATGTATGTATAGGTACCCTGCGACCGCACGAAGTATGTGTGGGTACCCTGCGACCGCACGAATATGTGATGGTACCCTGCGACCGGACGAAGTATGTGTGGGTACCCTGCGACCGGACGAAGTATGTGTGGGTACCCTGCGACCGCACTAAGTATGTGTGGGTACCCTGCGACCGAACGAAGTCTGTATGGGTACCCTGCGACCGCACGAAGTATGTATAGGTACCCTGCGACCGCACGAAGTATGTGTGGGTACCCTGCGACCGCACGAAGTATGTGTGGGTACTCTGCGACTGCACGAATATGTGTGGGTACCCTGCGACCGTACGAAGTATGTGTGGGTACCCTGCGACCGGACGAAGTATGTTTGGGTACCCTGCGACCGCACGAACTATGTGTGGGTACCCTGACGTCAGAGAGTGGCAGGAAGAAATTCACTCACACTACAACCATTTATTTCTTTCTCTCTTTTTTTCCGCTCACTCCCACACTTTCTTTCTTAATTATTAATAGACGCTAATATCCCCCCCCCTCCCTATGGCCGTTCTGTTATCATGATAGGCATTCCCTCCTCCTTTCAGGGGGGGGGGTCGGCATTCGCCGGTGTGAGCGCTTCAGGTGAAATTTGGGGGAGGGGAAGTGTCGGCATTCGCCGGTGTGAGCGCCTCAGGCCAAATCTGGCGAGGGGGAATGTCGGCATTCGGCGGCTCAGGCCAATCTGGGGAGGGGAGGAGGGAAATGTCGGCATTCGCCGGTATGAACGATCGCCTGTGGGGCGCCTCAGGCGAAATTTAGGGATGGGGCGTATTGGCATACGCCGGTGAGGCAGGCGAAATTTGGGGGAGGGGGAGTGTCGGTATTCGCCGGTGTCAGCGCCTCAGGCGAAATTTGGGGGGAGTCGTCGGTGAGACAGATCCCAACCTTGGGGGTATATCAACCGGTACTTTAGGGGAGAGGAAGTGAGCTAAAGGAAAAGGGATTAAAAAATAAAATGATAATCTGATTTTTGATTCGACAGTGTAAGATCGACACCTATCGGATAGGACTAGATATACACTTGATCTCAAGGCAATAATGCCGAGAACAGATACTACACTTTGATCTTAGCCAAAAGGCCGAGAAACATCCGAAATTCAGCTATTTATCAACTTTCCGACAAAAGGTAGCAGTTTTTTCGTATTTTACACCACATTTTCAACGTTAATATGTAGTAAATTCGAAATAATCTAATGTATTTATGTACTAATCCGATAAAAATGCAGAGTCACTGTAAACATCCCATAATCCCTTGCCGGATGTACCCGGTCTTGCCCGACATTCAGCCCGGTTGTATCAGATCATCCAATAACTTCTGTCCGGATAAATCAATAACAACATAGGAATCCTACGTTATAAGTGTGTAGTGAAACAAGGGTTGCTCAATCACATCCGCACCTGTCCAATAATCCCTTGCTGGATGTACCCGGTCTTGCCCTAAATTGTGTCCGGTTATATCAGGTCATAGTACTCGGCGTTGTCCGGGAAAAAAGTGCTCAATGTCCTAGATAGAGCTACTGTAGAGATAGGTTTGGATAATATTTTAACAGCATCTACGCTGAAAAGGATGGGGGAATCGATAAGAGTTATTTCAGTAGTGCTCAGGAGGCCTCTTTGATTTTCAAAGTACTCGGCGTTGTCCGGGAAAAAAGTGCTCAATGTCCTAGATAGACCTACTGTAGTGATAGGTTTGCATAATATCTTAACAGCATCTACGCTGAAAAGGATGGGGGGATCGATAAGAGTTATTTCAGTAGTGCTCAGGAGGCCTCTTTGATTTTCAAATACTCGGCGTTGTCCGGGAGAAAAGTGCTCAATGTCCTAGATAGAGCTACTGTAGTGATAGGTTTGGAAAATATTTTAAAGCCATCTTCGTTCCCCTTTGGACTATTTGGCAGATCAAAAGGAGGGATACCTAAGTGATTTCAGTAGTCCTCAGGAGGCCTCCTTTGTTATCAAAGTACTCAGCGTTGGCCGGGAGAAAAGCGCTCAATGTCCTAGATAGAGCTACTGTAGTGATAGGTTTGGAAAATATTTTAACGCTATCTTCGTTCCCCTTTGGACTATTTGGCAGATCAGAAGGAGAGAGGATACCTATGTGATTTCAGTAGTCCTCAGGAGGCCTCCTTGATTATCAAAGTACTCGGCGTTGTCCGGGAGAAAAGTGCTCAATATCCTAGATAGAGCTACTGTAGTGATAGGTTTGGAAAATATTTTAACGCCATCTTCGTTCCCCTTTGGACTATTTCGCAGATCAGAAGGAGAGAGGATACCTAAGTGATTTCAGTAGTCCTCAGGACGCCTCCTTGATTATCAAAGTACTCGGCGTTGTCCGGGAGAAAAGTGCTCAATGTCCTAGATAGAGCTACTGTAGTGATAGGTTTGGAAAATATTTTAACGCCATCTTCGTTCCCCTTTGGACTATTTGGCAGATCAGAAGGAGAGAGGATACCTAAGTGATTTCAGTAGTGCTCAGGAGGCCTCCTTGATTTTCAAAGTACTCGGCGTTGTCCGGGAGAAAATTGCTGAATGTCCTAGATAGAGCTACTGTAGTGATAGGTTAGGATAATATTTTAACAGCATCTACGCTGAAAAGGATGGGGGAATCGATAAGAGTTATTTAAGGAGTGCTCATGAGGCCTCCTTGATTTAAAAATTACTCGGTGTTGTCCGGGAGAAAAGTGCTCAATATCCTAGATAGAGCTACTGTAGTGATAGGTTTGGAAAATATTTTAACGCCATCTTCGTTCCCCTTTGGACTATTTATCAGATCAAAAGGAGGGATACCTAAGTGATTTCAGTAGTGCTCAGGAGGCCTCCTTGATTTTCAAAGTATTTGGCGTTGTCCGAGAGAAAAGTGTTCAATGTCCTTGATCGAGCTACTGTAGTGATAGGTTTGGATAATATTTTAACAGCATCTATGCTGAAAAGGATGGGGGAATCGATAAGAGTGATTTCAGTAGTGCTCAGGAGGCCTCCTTGATTTTCAAAGTACTCGGCGTTGTCCGGCAGAAAAGTGCTCAATATCCTAAATGGAGCTACTGTAGTGATAGGTTTGGAAAATATTTTAATGCCATCTTCGTTTCCCTTTGGACTATTTGGCAGATCAGAAGGAGAGAGGATACCTAAGTTATTTCAGTAGTGCTCATGAGGCCTCTTTTCTTTTTAAAGTACTCGGCGTTGTCCGGGAGAAAATTGTTCAATGTCCTAGATAGAGCTACTGTAGTGATAGGTTTGGATAATATTTTAACAGCATCTACGCTGAAAACCTATTTAGCATTTGCACCGCGACAGCAATAGGTACGTATTTAGCATTCAGCGGTGGCGATAGGAAGTATATAGCATGTGCACATGGGCGGCAATAAATACGTATATAGCATGCGCATCGGGAGTATAAAAAAATTTGGGGGGGAGGCAAAACATTTATTTTGTCTTTTATCTTTTTCATTGAAAATATTTATGTGTATGGGGAGAATGAAAAAAAAAATTTTCGGGGGAGGGGGCTAAAAAAATTTTTTTTTTTTCTTTTTTAAAATAAAAATATTTCTATGTATGGAGGGAACATAAAATTTTGGGGGTGTAAGGGCGTCAAAAATTTTTCTTTTTTTTTTCCTTTAAATTAAAAATATTTCTAAGTATGTGGGAGGATAGAAAAAAATTTTCTTGTGGGGAAGCAAAAAAATGTATTTTTTTCTGTTTGTAACTAAAAATATTTATATTTATGATAGTGACAATACATAAATAAACACTATTTTGTTTTTCTAACACGACAGGGCCGAATAAATATAAGTTCTTACGTATGCGAACTGGGCTAGAGATTGGTACATATATAGTATGTGTACCCTTGCAGAGATAGGTAAGTATGTAGTATGCGCACCAGAGCCGCGATAGGTACGAATATAGTATGCACACCGGGTCGGCGATAGGTTTATATATAGTATGTGTACCGGGGTGGCAATAGGTACTATATAGTAGTGCATAGGGGTGGCTATAGCTACGTATTTAGCATTTGCACCAAGGTTGCGATAGGTATGTATTCAGCAATCGCACCGGGTGGCGATATGTACATATTTAGTATTCGCACTGGGGCAGTGATAGGTACATATGGTGTATGAACACCTGGGCGACAATATGTACGTATTTAGCATTCATCCCTGGGCGGAGATAGGTACTTATTTAGCATTCAGCGGTGGCGATAGGTACGTACATAGCATGTGCACATTGGCGGCAATAAGTACGTGATAGGTATGTATTATGCATGCGCACTGGGGCAGCGATCGGTTCATATATAGCACGCGCACCGGGGCAGCAGTAGGTACGTATATAGCAGGCGCACCGGGGCGGCGAAAGGTACGTATTTAGCATTCACACCGGGGCGGCGATAGGTATGTATTTAGCATTCACACCGGGGCGGCGATAGGTATGTATTTAGCATTCGCACCGGGGCGGCGATAGGTATGTATTTAGCATTCGCACCGGGGCGGCGATAGGTATGTATTTAGCATTCGCACCGGGGCGGCGACAGGTATGTATTTAGCATTCGCACCGGGGCGGCGATAGGTATGTATTTAGCATTCGCACCGGGGTGGCAGTTTTTTACGTATTTAGCTTCCGCACCGGGGCAGCGATAGGTACGTATTTAGAATTCACACAGGAGCCACGATAGGTACGTATTTAGAAATCACACTAGGGCGGCGATATGTATGTATTTAGCATTCGTACCGGGGCGGCGATATGTACATATTTAGCTTCCACACCGGGGCGGCGATAGGTACGTATTCAGAATTCAGGGGTGGCGATAGCTACGTATATAGCATGTACACATGGGCAGCAATAAGTACATAGCATGCGCACCGGGGCGGCGATCAGTACATATATAGCACGTGCACCGGGGCGGCAATAGGTACGTATATAGCACGTGCACCAGAACGGCGAAAGGTATGTATTTCGCATTTGCACCAGGGTGGTGATAGGTACGTATTTAGCATTCGCACCGGGGCGGCTATAGGTACGTATTTAGCATTCACACCAGGGCGGCTATAGGTACGTATTTAGCATTCGCATCTGGCTGGCGATAGGTACGTATTTAGCATTCGCACCAAAGTGGTGATAGGTACGTATTTAGAAATTCACACCAATGCGGCAATATGTACATATTAATTATTCCCACTAGGGCAGCGATAGGTACTTATGTAGCATGCACACCGGGGCGGCGATAGGTACTATTTAGCATTCGCAACGGGGCGGCGATAGGTACTTAAATAGTATCTGAACTGGGGCGGCGATAGGTACGTATATAGTATGTGCACTGGGGCGGCGATAGGTACGTATATAGTATGCGCACCGGGGTGATGATAGATACGTATATAGCATAAACACCGGGGTGGAGATAAGTACCTATATAGAAGGCGCAGATAGAGGTGTTACTTTTTATAGAAATATATCATACTATTGCCCTGGGCAACGTAGGAGAAATTGTGGGGAAAGAACAGCTTTCGCAAAAGGCAAAATTAGAAAGTAGCGGGGAAATGCGGCGACCAGGGAAGAGAAAGGTAGAAAGATAAAGAGACGGCTATAGAGAAGGTGGGGGGGGGGAGAAATAGAAGTTTGTATATAAAGATGTTACACACACGATTTTTCTTCAATTATATGTTTTTATGACCCCGAGCAACGCCGGGTAGCCCCGCTAGTCTTTCATAAAACCAAAATGATAAATGATACCGACGCCGGAAATATAAAGATCTAAGCTTCCGGTTCACAGACAAAAAAATAGGTACATAGAAATAAAGAAACGCACTTAGTCCACCGTGGGATTGAATTACTTCAGCTGGAAGCTAGCAGTATCTTCTAGAACACAGTTGACAAAAAGTCTGTCCTACCTACACAGGGCATTCTTTTTTAGAAAAAAGTGTGAACACACAAACACACACACATATGTATATATATTTATTTATTAATTAATTTTAGAGGTTAGCCATGCTGATGACGTTTGATAGCCAGAAACACGTGTCCATAGATTACTTTTATCTACGTAAAATTTAATTTATGAATGTACATATATAATAGAAATAATGACACGTCCAATTAAAGGCGACTTAATGTAATATTCTGTATATTCTCTACTGCTTACGAAGTGGCAAGATACAAAAGCAACGTATATATATATATATATATATATATATATATATATATATATATATATATATATATTAATTATTAATTATTTTACTAATAATTATTTTTATTATTATTTTTATTATCATTTAATGTTGAATTTCTCCCTATATTTGTTTTTCTTTCTATTTCTCTTAATTTTACTTAAATAATTTTGTTTTTTCTACTTTGTATTTTTCTGATCTGAATTTATTTATTCTATTTTGAATTTTAATTCTTTTTTGTCCTTCACTGGTATTCTTGATATACAAATCTATTCCTCTAACCATCATTATTATTATTGCACATTTTTCAAATTATGATAGATTTTCTTCTTCTATAGAGAATTATACTTTCGAGTTATCTTTATTTCTCGATATATCCCTATTTACTTTATTATAGACGTTTTTATCTGCAAATTATTTTAATTTTTCATTAATTTAAATTATAATTTATCCTATTTTCATCTGATGTTTTTTCAAGAGACTTCTGTGTGTTATGTGTATGTTATAAAAAGCGCTGACGAAGTGACGTTTTGGAATAATCGAAAATATAATGAAAAATAAAATATTTCAAAACAGATTTGGAAACGATTGTACGCTTAATAATAGTTGGTTTTGAATTCTTGGAACAATGTTAACATTTTACTGATCTCAACTAATATATATATATATATATATATATATATATATATATATATATATATATATATATATATATATATATATATAGTGGAAGTGGCGTGATATTGTAGTTACAGATGTGGACTGTGTACTTTACGTGCAAAGTTCGACTTCTGTCGGGGCTATTATATCATTTTCACTAAAACCCTTGGGTCAAGAATGCATCTATATATTCTCCCTCCAGCTATAGATTAAATAGTAGAGTAGACTCTCAAACCTTGCTTGTGTAACTAGTCCAGGAAACGGAAATCACCGAAATAACATCAGTTTTTCTTTACTTTTGTCGGCATTATTTCCAGTTGTCATGGCCTTCTCCTTATCACTGGATTCAAGTAATACCCATCTATGCGATTAGAGATTGCACAACCCTTGTGTTACGTCTTGATGTTTATGCGTTTCGGCTCAATTACAACCAAAAAAATGAAGGAATTACGAAGTAGAACCTTTAACAGATATATTTAACAAACACTGATAAAATTAGAATGTAGAAAAACCACTGAACGCGAGATGATTTATTGATTGTGAGACCGTTCTGTTTACTTTTCACTGTTCGACAGACGGCTCTATCAATCCCAGGGGCGATAGCTCTTACCTTTCCTCAAGGGAAATAATTCGATTTTGATTTGTTAGGTTGACCTAACATCTCCCCGTTTAATTCTTTAACTGTACCGAGTGCATTTTGGGTTAACTTGGAGATACTTTACTTGAGTTCAACTGCGCTTTGGCTAACTCCTGTGAGGTCTTTCATAATTTTTATTTGTATTTGTCTGATTGGGAGGTGATGGAGATGGCAGTTCGAATGTGTCAATTGACAGATCGAACGGAATGGTTGTTCTGTTGTCAACTAAGTTGTCTCCAGTGTATATGGGACGTAACTGGTTTTTGTGCCGTGCCCAGAATTGAACATCATACAGGAATTGTCAATTTATTTTGCGGATGATGCCTGGTACCCAGTTTTTCTTGCCAGGTCGGTCATTCCGAGAAAACACTGGTGTGCTAACGTAAAATGCTTTTGTTTTGTTGGGGGTTGGTTGTTGCCTTTATGTCTGGGGCCGTAAAGCGTCCAATGTGGTACGGAGTTTTCGTCCCAGAAGTGCCTCTGCTGGTTACAGAGCATTCTTCATAGCAACATTTGGTGTTATTCGATATGAAAGGAGGAAAGCATGTAGTATCTCCTCTGTTGTTCCCTCCCCCTTGCATTGAGTAGTGCCCGTTTGAATATGTCTATGATCTGCTGAAATATTGCAGGGGCTGTTTTTACCCCAAAAGGTAAACGAGTGAATTGGAATAATCCACGGTGTGTGTTAATAGTAAGCAGCCTCCTGGAGGTTTCTGCCACTTCGATATGCAGATAAGCATCTGTGAGGTTCAATTTTGCAAAGCAGGTGTCACCATTGAGTATGGTGAAGAGATCATCTGGGATAGGCAATTGGTATTGGTGCGCCTCTAGTGTTGCGTTGAGGCCAGTTGAAAAATCAGCACACAACCGAATTAAACCATCGGCTGTCTTTACTACCACAATGGGTGCTGCCAATCGTGAATATGTCACCGGTATGATGACCTTCATTTCCTCGAGTCGTTTACGTTCCTGGTCCAACAATTGCAATGCAGCATATGGCACTGGGCGTTTGGGTCGGAAAACAGGCTTAGAAAATGGTTTAACGGACAGTGTGGCCTCTGCCTGAGTGCAGCGTCCCAAGTTGTTTGTGAAGACTAGAGAAAATTGTTTCATGATGTCTTTGGTCTGGTTAATAATGCTGTTCTGAGGTTACGATCTGGATACCACCTCACATATCCGGTTGAGTAGAATGTCGAGAAGACCTAGTAACTCGATAAAGTCAAGTCCTAGCAAATTATGACATGTGTTTGCTATGTATACGTTATTCGACACTGTTTTGTCCTTTATTTTAAAGGTAGCAGGTAATTTACCCGTGATGTGAACACAGTCATCGGAAGCACTTTGTGCTACCTGACTTGTTGGTGTCAACGAAGGCTGGCCTATGGTTTCCCATAGTTTTTGTGATACAAGTGTGATGCTGAACAGGACGGTCATTCAATTATACCGCAACATATCTTTGTTTTGATTTTTGGTTTGGAAGAAAAGTTGCTACCGGACTGTTTGTGTTTGTTTTGTGATGTTGTCGGTGCCTGTTATGTAAGGTTTGTCTATTATGGGTTGTTTTTGTCCTTGAGGGGTGCAAAATGTCTCAGTATATTGCAGCTGCGGGAGCGGTGTGTCTTGAATATACAGTTTCGTACAAAATGCCAGCTGTCATAGTTCCAGCAGACGTTTAAGTCGCTGTTTTTGGATTGTGTTAACCGTGGATGCTGTTGTTTGTTGCACCATAGTTGCATCATGCTTTAGATTCACGAGACACTGGCATTCCACGGCGACTTGTTGAAATGTAATTTCTGGATTGTGCTCTATTTTTGACAAAATCCGTGTGCGAATGTCTGCCTCCCCCGCTGATCTCAAACCACACACAAAAATTAAACATTTGAATTGAGCGTCCGTGATGGAAGATATTTTAAAACGCACACATTCCATGTTTACACTGCCTGCATATGTTGAGAAATCAGTCGAATCAGACTTCGTTATACTGAGACAATCGAAACGCATATTAAATAACGAAATCTGCTCACCGAAAATCTGTCTCAGAGTCTCCACCGTGTCGTCGAAGTTGTAGTCACGTGGGTGTTTAGGCAGCATATAGTTTGCATACCGATCGTGTTCCGACGTCCCAAGCTTCCATAGCAAAAGTCTGACTTTCCAGTCGTCAGCTTGTTCCTTGAATTCCACACGGAAAAAGTTCTTGAAAGCGTGAAAATCACGTACAGAGCATTGATCTAGCTATTGGGTCGTAATAGAATTCCGTAATTGTAGTTGCAACCGATTCTGCCGATGTCGTAAGCTTTGTTTCCGAAAGCGATGGTGCAGGTGTTGAGAATCTTTCTGAAAATAATTCCTCCTCGTCGCCAAAATGTTACGTCTTGATGTTTATGCGGTTCGGTGCAATTACAACTCAGAAAAATGAAGAAAGTACGGAGTAGAACCTTTAACAGATTTATTTTTAAAATACACTGATAAAATAAGAATGTAGAAAAACCGCTGAACGCGAGATGCTTGTTTGATTTTGAGACCGTTCTGTTTACTTTTCACTGTTCGGCAGACGGCTCCTTTAATCCTAGGGGCGATGACTCTTACTTTGCTTCAAGGGAAATAACTCAATTTTGATTTGTTAGGTTGACTTAACACCTTGTTTCACCATAGATTACCCGCGTAAGAACTTTGCAGTGTATATGCATTGTCCTTCGAGAAAAAAAAACGGTGGGCGTTTTGATGTGTATGAAAAAGGAGTTCACTATTTGAATGTACGTGGTAAAATTAGTAAATTCTATGTATTGAAACCGAAAGTGTTCAATACTATAAAAAGTAAAGCAGTTATAATAATAATAATAATAATAATAATAATAATAATAATAATAATAATAATAATAATAATAATAATAATAATAATAATAATAATAATTACTTACTTCGACAACCTCAAGTTTCTGCAGCGCCAGATATGTCTCTGCTGTGACCGTGAAGGATTGATAATAAATAAGACAGCACGGTGGTAGTTTAACAAGAGTGTTTATTTACAGAAGTACACAATAGTAGGTTACAGAAATACTAATTATTTAACTTTTTCCCACCACAGAAAAATGTGCCGTAAGGCCTGGAGATGGGTAGAATAAGCCAGCGCCTCAGAATTGGGACACTCCGGCCTGTTAAAAATGCCTGTGTAGCTCAGTCGGCATTCATCGGTCGTGGCGCCTCAGGCAGTTAGCAATAAACAAACTCCTCACAAAAGAGGGAAGGTAAGGTCTGGGAGCGCAGACCTCCTAGGACGGCCCAGGACTTATACCTCAGTCCGACAGATGAAATGCCACCGAATTGGCTAGTCTCTGTCAAACTGATTGTCGAGGACGGATTTTCGACTGGTATGTACCAGTCTGAAGTCTTTCTTAAAAATGTTACAGAAAAACTGGATATTTACATAATACCCAAATAAGTATGATGTGGCACAAGGCGGAAGGTAGAAAATGTAAACCAAAGAATGAGCACTCTGGCCACTTAAAAATGGTCTGGTCAGCCCCGTCGGCATTCTCCAGTCAAGGCGCCTCAGGAGGTCAACAACAAACTCCTCCTCCCCAAAAGAAGGCAAAGCGTAGGACTACCCAGGACTAATACTACAGCCTGACAGATAAAGGACCACCGAAATAGCCCAGTTTCTGTCGGAGTGATTGTCAAGAGCGGATTCTCGACTGGTATGTACCAGTCTAAAGTTTCTCTTCAACAATGTTGCAGATAGATCGCTCGTCCTTCGTCGTAATCTTCTCTATAAATACTGTCTAAAGGAGTCCATATCCTCATGAAATAGGGTAGATCACCATCACATCATAAAACGACCTTTTAACACATTTTCTTTTTATGTTTTATTACAATCAAGTCTTTAACTTTAATTTTTTGTTATCTTCGCTGTTCGTTTGAGGCATTGGTATCTCAATCGTGTCCAAAACGACATCCATTAGTTCGTCCTTTGGAATATTATTCTCGACAGCATCTGAATATCGTTTAATCTGATTCATATGTCTTGTGGGTAAACTTGGGTCCCTTTACTGTGTAAATTATTTACCCAATCCGTTTATCTACTATCCCTGTTTCCCAGTAGTATTTATTGTTTTTGAACATCGGAGAGAAAACATTTACTCCAACTTTGAATCCTTTCTTCTTGACATTTTTCACGTCTTGGTTTCTTATAGGTAGGCAATAATTTATCAAACACTGTTTTAATCTTCCTTGCAAACATTGCTTCTGCTGGCGTCATTGGAAATCGAGCATTAGAGTCATCCTATATACCTGCAAAAATTATTAAATAGCATTCCCGAACGTTGACGACACGAAGTCACGGAAACGCGGGTCGTTCTCTATAAAAAGTACCCTAAAATCATTGAATAAGCGTGAAATAGATGCTCGTTAAAGAAATCTATTTTTAATGTTGATGAATGAAAAATGTATTACGTGGTTTACATAAACAAATATTCTTATGCTATGTTTATTTTTAATGTTATAAAATTAAGAAGTGTACTTACTATACGTGGAAGTTGTTTTGTGATGCTACGCGTGATGTGTTTGTTTTAATGCAATCCGTTATTCCGTAACGTGTGGATGTTATGTGTTCGGAATAGCGGAATGATATTCCCGTAATCTGTACTTGGCGGTGTTTCTGTTTAACAGTTTCGAACAAAATAAAAGTCTGCGGTGTTATGAGTGGCGGGTAAAGTAGATAATTTGCAGTGAGTAAGTATAGTGACCACTGTGTATGTGGATGTTGTAGGTGAGAGAGTGATTGCTTTAGGAATAAATATAATAATTATTATATGTTGATGAAATTATGCGAAAGTTTCTGCAAACACGCTTGAATGAATAAAAGTATTGCAGTCGGGTATTTTAGTAGTGTATGATGCATGTGGTTATTTCTTTACTCTCGCCAAAGGTATAGGGGGAAAACAGTACACTTTATAAAGTAGACTTTTTTTACCGATCATATCATCAGAGTGTAATCGATGGAGTTTTTTAAGATTACAAACAACGTGAAGAAATGTTTGAATTATTCGTTTAAAAACGTTTAAGAGTAAAGAAGAAAAAACATTAACTCATTTAATTCCCCCCGTTTACCTTTAAACATTTTCAAACTTATAATTTACCCGTTTCTTCATGTTGTTTGAAATTAATCTTGTGTGGTTGCATTTCGGCTGTTAAAACGTTTAAATAATTTAGGTGATTGAAATAGGATTCAACCGATGGGGAAAATATTACTCGATAAGAAAACTTTGCCTAGTCTGGGACATATATATATAGAAAACAGTAAAGAAAAATATTTTTGTTAGCTACCAATAAGAGGCGCTGGTGTAATAAAAAAGAATCGCAAACAAAAAGCAAACAAAAAATAAAATCAAGTAGTAATTAATTAATTATTAAATTCAAGTAGTAATTAATTAATAATTAAGTAAATAAGTAGTAACACTTAATTGTTTGAATTGTTTGTTCATAATCTGCGAACGAATGACTTTAGCTGCTGTAAGGAGAGGAAAGCTAATTTGGGTAAGATCGGAAGTTTAGACTCGAAATAAAATTTATTACATTTTTGTAGTAAATTTGTTGAAAATAAAGTACGACTGAAATCGAAATGTATTTTATGTCGGAACAGTGAAAAGAAACGAATATCGTGTAATAATACTTATATCTTAAAACTGTTAAAAAAAATGAGATATGAAATAATTTTTTATCCGAAAATGCGTTCGAAAAGATTCGAGTGTAAATTTGTGTGGTCATCTTTCGGGGTGCCGCTGTACAAAGAAAGAAACGCGAACAGTAATTAAACATACGACTGTATGTAAATAGGAAAATGAAGAGGAAATTCGTATTAAATTAATGTAATTCAATTTTGTCTGGGGGGAACGCATATGTGACGTCCAAGTTTTCAGTTGTCGAAAGAAAAAGAAAATAGTCATATTTCTTGTCTTTAACTTAACTAAGTACATATGCGTAATGTTATTTAAAAAAAATTAACTACAAATAAGTAATTTCCTCTCTTTCTCTCTCCCTCTTACTTTCTCTCAGTGTCGCTGTAAGAAAATGGTTAAAGTTGGTGCTATCTCCCCTTTTTTGGTTTCTATATCCGCTGATGTTTTTCCTGGTCGACATTTTAAAATTTAAGTCAAGTATTACAGTCGAAAAAGATAACATTTTATTTTGTATGCTTGTTAAAAATATAAAAGAAAATCTAAGAGGAAATGGTTATTTATTTAATTTATTTTTGTCCGACAGGAAGGCCACCATGGCGTCTAACTTTTTAGTTGTCG
The DNA here is from genome assembly GCA_963556195.1 of Sepiola atlantica. Taxonomy (NCBI): domain Eukaryota; kingdom Metazoa; phylum Mollusca; class Cephalopoda; order Sepiida; family Sepiolidae; genus Sepiola; species Sepiola atlantica. Next base: position 161,981,952 of record OY744520.1, on the reverse strand, counting down.
AAAGTTAAAGAAAGTGGTCATGTCCCAACGGAAATAAATAGACAAAGATTCGAAAAAGATGACATTTTATTTATTTTCTTATATAAAAAGAAATTTAATATCAATGATAATAATAATAATAATATATTTCTAAAAGTAATAAGATTCTTTATCATGAAGTAAAAATGGAAGAAATACTAAGAATCGGGATGAAAAAGAATCAAGGTTTACAAGAGAGAAGGGAACAAATTATTTGTAAAGAGACTGCACAGTGTATTCTTTAAAAATACTAAATTTAGAGATAATGACAGCTGGAATTGGTTGGTCAGGGGTGATCTAAAACGATCTACTGAGAGCACTTTAATGGCAACCCAGGGACAAGCCACTCGCACTAGGTCCACCAAACATTACATTAACAAAACTGCAGATTCATCGATGTGCAGATTGTGTAATAAAAGGGAATAAACCTTAGCGCATATTGTATCGAAATGCCCTATGCTAGTACAATATTAATATAAAACATGGAGACACAACAAATCTGGAGAGATTTGTTGTCACTTAACCGCCAATTTTAATTATAAACCGGTCACTAGCTTTCTTCCGACATATTTGATCTATGAGAAAGTGGGTGGCTTTCTAGAAAGAATTAGCTGTTTATTAAATATTTTTTATTATTTCTGTTTTCCAGTAGGTAATTGTAGAGTTACACTAAAAAATAAAAATAATTGTCCCTTCCTAGATTAAATTCAGACAGTCCGTCTATTTTATTCTGAGAACGAATTCTGATTTTTTTAAATTTATATGAGAAAAATCAATTACTACTACTACTACTACTACTACTACTACTACTAATAATAATAATAATAATAATTATCGGTCCGGATCCTTAAAATGTTGGCTTCTTTGATTTCAGGAACAGGATCACGGACAAAAAACAGGTAAGTAATCGCTCTAATTCCAAGTATGACAAGGACACAGACCAAACACAATAAAGCAGGAATGAAAAGAACAAATCGAAAAGCCATAGAAATAAATGGACCAGAAAAGTGAACAGACTGGTAATGGAATGCTACTGCAAAAGTCGCCATCCCACAGAGAGAGGATACCAGAAACGAATGAAACATCTATGGGCCAATGCTACTGACTACCATACAACGAAACAAAGGATAGCAGGACTAGCAAAACAGATCCTCAAGAGAGGGTTGTTGTCGGAGATGAAATTGACAGAAATCAAACAACAGATAAATAGCGGTACAGAGCAATAAACACTAATTGACGAAAACCCCCAGGAAGAAAACGGACAAAAGATAAACACTGTAAGTGAAAAGGTCGAAGACTACGAAACCACATAACTCACTGAGGAAAAAGCAAGAGAAGTGGAAAACATCAAGCGTTCTATGTCCGATAACAAAACAACAATTCCACCTCTAAGGAACAAAGATGGGAAGAAGTTAAAAGCAGAAATAGAGAAGGTAAACAGACTCCTCGCATACATCTCAACATATACTATCACAGACCTAAACAACTTGATATATGAGTTGGCAATATCAATAAATATGAAACTTAAAAAGTAAAAAAAGACTGGTCAAAAGAATGGGCCGACAAAGCCTGGATGGGAAATCAGACTGGAAACCCGGATAACCAAACCTCGAAAAGGAGCTAAAATCGTAAACAGGATGAAAGAGAACAGGAAACGATTAAAGAGCAGAAATCTGAATCACAAGAAGAGACTATACAAGAAACATGAAGAACTAAAACAAAAGATAGCAGCAATCAAAGACGATATAGATACAAATGGGAACAGCACAAACAGAACATGACCTGTGAAAACAATGAAAGCCAGTTTTGCAAAAATGTAAACGGAGAAAAAACAACAAAAGAACTACAACAGAACTACTTGGCCCGAGAGAAAGAAAACACTTCTGGAGAAAGATATGGGGAAAACCTACAAAGCACAAAAATACCAAATGGCTAAAAAACGTGAAAAAGTAATAACAGGAAATTGAATAGGGAGAAAAACATACTTTAATGAAGAAACGATTACGACAACCCCCAGGAAAATGGCAAACTGGAAAGCACCGAGCCATGATAAAATACATGCGTACTGGTTTAAAAAAATTCACGACCCTACATGAAAGGCTAGCGCAGAAACCGAGACGATGTATCTACAAAACAGACATACCAGAGCGGATGACCAAACTAAGGGCAACGCTAATACAAAAATATGGCAAAAAGGGAACGATCCCAAGCAACTACAGACCAATAACCTGTTTACCAACAATGTAGAAAATCCTAACGACACAACTGAGAAAACAAATCAATCAATCCCTGAAATATCGTGGACTTCTACCTGAGGAACAAAAAGGATGCTGGAAAGGGAAAAGGAGGATGCATGATCTGCTATACATAGATCAATAGATGCTAAAAGTGGTACGAAACAGAAAAAAAGAAAGCCTACAACAGAATACTTTAAGTATTGATAACTGAATGCATGAAAATATGCAAGATACCTGACAGGATTATTAATCTCATTAAGAAAGCAATGGCGACTGGAACTAACAGGACAACACCTGACAGAGATAAAAATAGAGAGAAGCATCTTCCAAAGAAATTCTCTATCACCAATACTATTTATCAGAGAGCCATGATGCTACTCAATTACATACTCAGGAAATGTGATTCCGGGTATAAGTTTACAGACATTGAACATAGAATAAACCACCTCATGTACATGGATAACCTGAATCTATTTGCAAAAAGCAAAAAAGAACTGGAATATCTAATAAATACGACCAGAATCTTCAGCCAGGACATTCACATAGAATTTCGAATGGAAAAGTGTGCATTGCTAGAGGTAAAAAGGGGAAAACTGAAGACAATAGAGGGCATGGAACTGCCCAACCAAGAGGAGATAAGAGCGCTAGGCGAAAAGGATAGCTATAAAGATTTGGGAGTTCTAGAAGCAGACACCATCAAATCTACAAAAATGAAAGAGAACATTGAAACGGAATTCTTAGAAACGGAATTATATAGCAGAAATCTAGCAAAAGGAATAAACACCTGGACAGTATCACTAATATATTCTAGACCATTCATAGGCTGGACTGAAGAAGAACTCACACATCTTGACCAGGGGACTAGAAAATTAATGACCATGCACAACGCACTAAACCCAAAAGACGATACGGACAGACTCTACGTGAAAAGAAGCGAATAGAGAAGATGACTGGTACGTATAGAAAATTGTGTCTAAGACACACAAAAAACAACTACATGGACGTTTCATAAGAATGACAAGAGAAGAAACCCACCAACATTCCTGGGCATGACTAAGAAAAGAACACTTGAACAGAGAAACGGAATCTCTACTGACAGCTACACATAACAATGCGATTAGAACAAGCTACATTAAAGCTAAAATATATAAATCCCAGGGAAACAGTAAATGCAGATTGTGTGGACAAAATACAAGAATAGACAAAACTGTGTGGGGAAAGCAGTACACTGGGAACTATGCAAACGACTGGCAAATGGTACAATCATAAACCAGAGACGAATATCGCAAAATCCTCTGGGACATGGAGGTGCAAACACATGAACTTATACAAACAAGGAGACCAGATGTCATAATAGTTAACAAGAAGGAAAAATTATGCCAAATCGTAGATTTTGCCGTTCTAGCCGACCACAGAGTGATGATCAAGGAGACAGAAAAACGAAGCAAATACACGGAACTTACCAGAGAATTGAAAGGATATTCAGCATGAAGAAAGTCAATATAATACCAATAATCTTAAGAGCACCATGAACTGGAGAAAAGACTGGAGGAAATTGGAATAAAAGGGATCACTGAGACCACACAAAGGATGGCAATGATGAAAACAGTTGCAATTTTAAGAAAGATCCTTGAATGTGGAAACCAATCAGCATAAGCTACGAACGGTAACCAGTCATATGGAAGTTATAATAGAAGGAAAACAAAACCATAGGACGGACACCCCACATGAACCCAAGGAACAGATACTGCAAATAATTTCATAAACTGCTTCCCCTCCAGTAATGGCACCAGCATCGGCTGATATCACACAAAATAATTGTGAAGGGTCAAGGAGTATGGGAAGACCGTGGAGGGAGACCACTAACCAGATCACTACAGAAAGAATGCAGAGAGTACTGGAACCTTGGGGAGGCTTGTTTTCAGCCAAATCCCAGAGGAGACTAATGGTCGTTACCTGCGAGACATCAATGGTAGGCGGCTGTTGCGATAACGCAAAGTCATTTGTAACGGTTGTCGAAAAGAAATGAAGAGTACTGGAAATCTGGGGAGACTTGTTGTCACTCAGACTCCATGGAACACCACCGGTTATTATCAGTGAGCAATGACTGACGATGACTTGTGTGATAACTCCTCGTGAATAATAATAATAATAATAATAATAATAATAATAACAACAATAATAAAAGCAACAAAAAAATCAGTGAGCTGAAGTAAGCCAGTAAGGTGTTTATAATTAAAACTCAAGAAAGCCCAGAAGTTTTTCGCCTGAGTCCGCTCTCTCACAAATTGCAGACTGACATCCGCAAATAGAGGTAATCTTTTATATAATGTCCATATGTACACATTGTTAGCAGCGTGATGTGAACCATAACGAGTGCGAAGTCTTGCTTTTGCTAGTATTAATAAGTAGTTAGATTACACATCTAAAACAAGAATAGGTTTAAGGCTCCTAAAACCCATACAAGAATTGTCCGCGGATAAAACTGCTAAGTTATAATCAGTTCTAAGTGACAATCCTCTAAAGGGCGAAGGTTCAATCTGCAGTACGGGCGATACTAAGAATAACATTACGAATTACTTAAGACTTCTACCCGGTCATGCCTAACGGTACGAGAGCAAGCTACCCCCGTGAATTAAATAAAGGATTCCGTTCGAAATTCCATACAGATTCCCGAGTTTGACAAGACGCACCTGAAAAAGGTCAGAGGTTACATCGACCAAATCATTGTGAAAATAACACCCAAGATGAAAACATTAGTCCAAATAATCCAAATTGTACAAAAGTTTATTTCCTAGAACTTCCCATCTGTGGAATGCAATAACACGGGACTGCATTCCTATTAGAATTTATTAACGTCCCCTTCACTGACTGGCTGCAGCTTTGTCCCTTAAGAGTCTCACGGATTGGCTGTCAGGCATCCCAACCCCTACTCCCTTAGGGGTCACGTGAGTCAGCCCATAAAAACGCTTGCACGCTGTGTCCCGGTCTCTTTTCGACCTACCTTTTGAACCTGGTAGGACCGCGACTGGATCATTCTGAGATAAAGCCCGCGACGGCAGTCGCAGAGAGCCCCCACTCCTTCCTGTTACCAACCATATTGGACAGAAGTGACTACACCTCGACAAGAGCCAGAATTGCAGGCTGACGCACGTGCAACCTGTTACCAGAACTCCCACAAGATAAGTTCGCGAAGCACGTTTTCGCAAACCTAAATTAACTTCCTCCTTTCTGAACTTTGATCTCACCATTTGTTGTATATATTTGCCCTCATGTTTTCTCACAAGTAAAACTGTTTTAAACTTATATACGATTGTTGTTGTGTTCCTTCTCACAAAACTGTTGCCCTGTTTCTATTTTGAACTTATCTACATAATTGTTATTACATTCCAGAGATATTTAATCCCAACATTCCAGCTGACTACAACATGGTCGTTTTCAAGTTCAACGTGAATAAATAATTGTTGAGCCGTCACCTTCAATAATCAAATTCTGCCCATTCCACCCACCGTTCTAATCCTCTAATGATGTTCTTCATCGTTCTATTGACAATCTGATTGACCTTTATCCTTAAGTGACCTCCGGGCTTTCTTGATAAATGGTGATCCATTAGTAAAATCAATCTAGTCATTTGTCTCGATTTCTTTCTTCAGTGCGAATATTATCAATGAACTTGTTGAGTATTTCGTCTTCAAAGCCTGACGAATGAGATTGAAATATTTTATTTACTCCGTGAACAGGAAATTTTATTCGTTACTTAATCTAATAGAAAGAATATTACGTTGATTAAAAAGTATTTTATTTACCTTGAATATTGAAAAATTTAATCTTTTCATTGTTAATAATATTGAAATAAAAAGTTTCAATTTATATAATTCTTCATTCTTCTATCTTGTCTCATTTTATATTTGAACACCCTTTATTATTTTATCATCCAATATGAACGAACGATTTATTTCGCCTTAGTTATATGACGTCACATCTGTGTGGCGGTGAATAAAGAGCGTTGCTATATAGCCGTTATAAAGAATAGCCAATGTGTACGCCTTAAAACACACTCGTCTTGCATACTGTTTGTCCTCACTTTTATCTCTGTCGTAATGTACATTCGCACGATTTAGCGATTAACTGGCAGTGTTTTAAGATCAATCTCTCTGAATAATAAAATAATAAATCTAATTTTCCCTCGAAAAGTTTTAAAGAGATCGAAACCCTTTCGCTTTTCTCAAATCTGCTATCATTTTTCCTTTCCTCATAGAAGGGAAAAGGTGCAATGATTTAACTAAAAACGTAAAATGTATATAAAAAAGACCAAAAAAGAACAACAAAAAAGAGAAAATATAAAGATTGAATAGCTGAATGGATAAATAAATTTCCGTTATAATTTCAAACGATGGAAATGCAGCCATTTTTTGTTTTAATAAAAGACCGGTTCGTCGGTCGACATGTCACACTTAAATTTAAATTAGCTTTTTCTTCGGGTTTTCACGCTTGAGTTTGAAATCCCATTCATGGACCAGTGCATCTTTATAAGAGGCCCTATCTTTCTGTCATATGTAGATTATCTCCCTTTCTCATAATATTTCTCAATATTAGGACTTACGCTTGGCTCTTTGGGGCATGCAATCAAGGAGTCGGCCCCAGTCATCACCAGGGCATCACCAAGGCATCATGTCACTGGATGGGTCGGTCTTGTCACGCTTTAGTTTGAACTTGAATCGTTAAACGGACAAGTTGGATGGGCGCATATTAAGAATATTCGTTCATCTTATTTTTTATCTTCAGCAAAGTTGGTGTTGCATTAAATTTAATAGTTTAAAATCTTTCCTTTGCTTGCGTTCATTTTTCTGTGAGCTCTTTAAGATATTAAGATTTAATTCGGCCATCATTGCACTTAATCGACAATCCCACAAGTAAAATCGATTTTTATTTCCTCGATTGATTAAAATAGAAGAAATCAATAAGTTATCTGTTGGTTCCAATCATTAGTGGCAATGACAGGTTTCGTTTGATCTCTGACGCCTTTAATAATGAATTCCCGAATGCGAGCAGTTCTAATTCAAGTAACAAAGAGAACAGTACCAGCCGCAATCGCTATTTCGAGAAGTAATAGAAGGAGTGCGAGTGGCAGAAGGATGACAGGAAAATCGTAATTGATCTGATTGTGTGTGTGCCGTCAGTAAAACTACACCTAGATAAAAACTATATATCAATAAATTCAGTGTGATACCGAACTTGTTATCGTAAAATGATACTCTAATATTCCTTCGCTTGGGGTCACCAAGGATCAAATTAGAACACGAGGGTCAGAAAAAATACTTTCGTAAAATAAACACACTGAAACTAGGTCAAACAGTCGACTGCTGCTAATTATTTCTTTGTTTATTTTTTCTTTCTATTATATTGAAGCAATTGCAAAAGTTTAATAACGAATTAGCGAGACAGAGAGTGAAAGGGGTGAGAGGGCAGTCGGAGTGATGGATGTGTTAAAAAAGTAACGGGACTGAGGAATTTTGGAAAAAAGAAGTTACACACTTGTTTTAGCTCTTTTGCTTTCTTATCCAGAAACCCGGACAATGCGGGATAACCGTGATAATAACAATATGTCGACTAGACAAGAGAAAGTAGCAGACAATCATATATATGCAAACCTTGTTCTGCATAGTTTCCACAGAGGCAAACGTAAAATAAGTAAATCCTTATACGAATGAAAACTGAAAATGATTTAAGAACAGCCTCTCTCGAAGTATTGCTAAGATTTTGACAAAAAATAAAAACGTAAAAAACGCACTTAAATAAGTTAAATAGTTTTATTTTAGAAAAATGTTGATTTTCATTTCAAATATAATAGTCTAAAGTTAATAATTTAAACATTATAATCTTATTATTTTTTAAATAATAGTAAAAGGAATGCCTTCGTAATCACGATTCTTCCATTACCGGTGAAAAACGAAAGCAAAAATATTAAACCGGTTATAAAAACCTACTAAGAATTGAATATGTTTCATTAGGATTAAAAATATATATAAATTTAAAAACCAGTGAAATGTGTTTTGTAAAGTATTATATACGTTTTGCTTTAAAAGCAGCTACAAGCCATTGTTTGTTAACGCAAGCTACTGCTTGGATGTGAAGAGACAGTTCAATACGTAATTAATTTCATTATTCAAATTTAGGGCCTCAAATAAAATTAGTTATTATTTACCTCCCTCCTTCCGCGGGGAGATGTGATACAAGGTCGGAAGGTGGGGACTGAAAAGCCAGCACCCAAGAGGCTGAGCACTGTGGCCTACAAACATGCCTGAGCAGCCCCGGTGTCATTCCCCGGTAGGTGTACCTAAGGCGATTAGCAATAAACTACTGCCTTCCAAAAGAGAGAAGATAAAGCTTGGGAAGGTGGACTTCTTAGAAGTGCGCAGAATTATATCTCAGCCCGACAGAAAAAATACCACCTAACTATAATAGTCCAGATTCTGTCGAACATTGTCGAGGATGTCTCTTCGACTTGATATGAAAAACAACGCCCCCCTTGAGGTCAGGTGACCCCCTTGTTGAGTAGTTTAGTTTGGGATTGCAGGCAAGTATGTGTTTCTTTGACAGCACTTTCTCTAAACAGATGGGCCGCACACAAACCACTCTTGCACCGTATTAAGAAGTATATCTGTCCCATATCTATGATATTACCATGGACTGTTCTTGTTCTCCGCTATACGTTCTCCTCGATCTCCATGGTCTGCTACTACGGATGTTAAAAGCTCGCCAAAAGTAAAATGGGGAAGGACGGCTACAAGAACAGCATCGGGCTTTTACGTTGGTTAGAAGAAATCTGAAGAAGGCGTCAAATGAAAAGAATAAATACTAAAGAAAAATATGTAGATTTTAAAGTTGGGGATTCTGTGTATTACATAAATCATCAGAGACGCGGGAAATCAGGTAAGAGGGGGAAACCGTTTTACATAGTAGTTGAAACAATTGGTTCAGTATGGTATAGAATTAAGGACCAACTAACCAATATCCTCACAAAGATACACGCCGAACATCTTCGGGTAGCTAATGTCGATAAATGGAAGTTGACCGACCGGTACATAAGCAAATATTATCCGCCCCTGTAGATTCGGACACGTCGGAATCCGAAACAGATAGTGAAGTAGACAATTTTTTAAAGAACAAATTATGATAGTCAGCGTGAAATCTCGGACAACCAATCGGATATCCTAGTCATCGAACGTCACGTAGTCATGAGGAAGGAACTAAGCATGGATCAATTGATGCGAAATACGAGGAAATAGATTATAATAAGGAGGTTAGAGGAATTAATGAAGCAAGAAGAAAGAATTAAGGTCGAAGATAAATAGGAGGGATCCAAAAAGGACATTCAGAGCCTTAATTGGTTACATTGTAGTCAGTAAGAAGAATTGTTGCTTAATGTGTTGTTATTCAATCTGATAATTCCTCTTGAATAGCAATACGTTAGGTGTCAACTGATTAACTTCTAATATCTCACTAATTGTGAGCAGAAACTAGGGAAACACATGGGAGTAGAAAATTATTAATAAAAATTAAAAACATAAAAATATATCGAAACAAGATGCTGGATTTCTTCTCTTCGAAGCAGAGAAAATAGACAACTCGTGGGAAAAAATGGTTTATTTTTGAGACCTCCGAACCTTTACAGATGAAAAAAGAACAAAAAGCAAAAGGGGAAATGGATAAAATAACTTACAGGAGAAAGTGCACGATTTACGAGAGATGGGAACGAAGGAAAATGTGGCGCAAAGTTCTTTTGCAGAATAAATCCGAGACGAGAGCTCTACATAAGTACATATGAATATTGATAACGATATAAAGTAAAAATCAAATGCCCATTAAAGTTTGAGGTGATAATTTATTTCACTTGCTCAAATCAACAAGCCATAGTTTTAAATCCCTGAAATAAATATAGAAAGCATCCGGACCTTTGAAAACGTTATCACCACATAAAAGGAAGAGGTTGCTTTTAATTCGGGTCATTTTCAAGTGAAAGTTTTATTACTTCTTCTATGTGTTCCCATCTCTATTTCTTTCACTTTTCAATGGCACCTATTATGCTGAAGTTTGAAGTCGACAATAATTCACGAGTAAGTGCGACAAAATGTTAATCGCGGTATTTATTAGCACAATGTGGGGTAATATACACACATATTGGCGTTGACACGCACATATGAAAGGTACATAAAAACACAATAAAGGTATTATAGAATATTACTACCACAACTACTACTAATAATAATCACATATATATATATATATATATATATATAAATGATTATTATTATTCAGAGACATATTAGTTAAAAACACTGCCATGTCTCACATTGTAACCTGCGCCTCCCCATAATTGAAGCCTTACGCATTCGAGCAAAGAACCCCACTATCAATCAAGCTCGATATGAGGGAGGACAAGGCATACTGAATTGCCTTTAATATATTAAAAAGAAAAGAAGTTTTAATCGAGTTTCCCAATACATCAGTTTTAACTGGCATAACTCCTCACGTGCCTGAAGAAGACTCATGGGAGTAAAAACGTTAGCAGTTTTGGCGAGTTCTTGTTCGCACTCGAACAGAAAATTATATCATTAGTCCGTCAACATGAAAAGATGGATAAAACAGAAACAAACAAAATTTTCCATGTTGTTTAATCAAACATGCATGAATATATATATATATATATATATATATATATATATATATATATATATATATATATATATATATATATAATAGAGAATGGTAGTTTGCTTGAAGCATTGCTGGGAATAGTAGTAGTATGTTTTTAAAAGGTTGTGGCCAATGCAAATTCCGGGTAAGATGTAAGCTGGAACAAGAATAATAAATCGAATACGGAATGTGACTTACTATTTATTTTTCCTTAAAATCTTACATAAAAGCAAGTGTGATGTTAGCTGTTTGTGTGATGTCCGGATGATTATAAAAATCATTTATTTAATATTTCGGGAAAAGAAACTTCCCTTTGTCAAAAATAATAAACACCAGAGGAAAATTCCGTCAGTGCAGAGAATCTGCCAAAATGGATGCCAGAAGACAGGGACAGTGCAGCAGCAAACCGGTCCCGCAGAGAATAGAAATATTTTAATTATTTACTTTTTATTTTCGGTGTGTTTTATTTTCGTTTTTTTTTCTCCGTATTTTAAGAATTTTAATTTAAAGTAAATGCTGTTATGTAAGATTTTAAGGAAAAATAAATAGTAAGTTACATTTCGTATTCGATTTATTTTTGTTCCTTCAAGCTTACATCTTACCCGGAATTTGCAATGCCCACAGCCTTTTAAAAAATACTACTAATATATATATATATTTATATATATATATATATATATATATATATATATATATATATATATATATACATGGAAATGTATTTTGTTATTTTACTATCTTATAATTTTAAATAACGCGTTTCAAGCGGTGGTCCGCTCTCATAAGATATGTAAATCCATTTATAGTAATGTCTTTCGATTTGAAAGAGTGTTGTTTCATTTGAGGAAATATGTTATTGTTTGGCGTTTCTGCGCATGTGTGAGTTTGGGTGTGTGTGTGTGTGTGTGTGTGTGTTGATATTTAGATTAAAAACATTTTTTTTTAACATGGTTAACTCCAAACAAGGCAGGCCGCCACTGTAGACGTAAGGGGCTACTGAGAAAAAAGGGGAGAAGGTTGGGGGGTCACCCTAAATTGGGATCTGCGCAGCAAGATGTCTGTTCACATTAGTTTTAAATTTCTGCATGTCAGTACTGTCGGGGAAACAGCAAGAAGGGAGGGAGTTCCAGAGGCCAGCAGCACGAGGAAAGAAGCTATTTGAGTAGAATGCTCTCCGGCATCTGGGGACCTCCACAGTGAATGAATGAGATTTAGTTGATTGTCGAGTTGGTCTAGTGAATTTACGTTGAGGGGGCACCAGAGTAGCCAATTCATCGGAGCATAATCCATTGAAGTATTTGTAAAACAAACATAAGGATGCTACATTGCGGCGATGGGACAGGGACTGGAGCTTGGTTGATAGTGAGGGACCTATTAGGTTGGCGACTCTTTTTTGGACCTTGTCAAGGAGGGAGAGACTAGTAGATGATGCACCAGCCCAGATGTGGCAACAATACTCCACGCTTGAGCGGATGATGGCTTTGTACGGATACAGGATAATGTCAGGTGTGAGGAGTTTGCTAGCACGGTAGAGGGAGCCAACCTTATTTGAGGCAGCCTTGACAATGTCTTCGATGTATTTGTTCCAACTCATGTTACCTGTGAAGGTTAGGCCGAAGAGTTTGAATGATGAACTCTCAGGTAGGGTGTTATTTGCCATGGCAATCGGTGGTTGAAGAGGTTTCTTGTAGTTATTGAAGGATAGGAGCTTTGTCTTTGCGGCATTAAAAGTTACCAACCATTTATGACCCCAATCCACTACAGTCTGGAGGTCATTTTCTAAAGATCTAGCCATTGCCTCGGATATGGTCGCGTCAGTTTTACCAACATGGCGAGAGTAAAGCGTGGTGTCGTCAGCAAATAAACTAATCTCTGACTCTATGCTGTCAGGGAGATCGTTTATATAGATCAGGAACAACAAAGGTCCAAGGATAGATCTGTGGGGTACACCTGCATGTATGTCATGTTGCTTAGATGAACGGCCATCGAGGACAACGTGGATTTTTCTTTTGTTTAGGAAGAATCTAATTATATTAAGTAGTTGCCCAATAATACCGTATGAGCGTATTTTCAGGAGAAGCCCTTTATGCCAAACCTTGTCAAAGGCCTTGGATATATCAAGCGCTACTGCCCTAGCTTCACCTGCCTTGTCGAGTGTATGATACATGCGTTCAGAGATGACCGTTAGGATGTCTGCAGTAGATCGTGCTTGTCTTAATCCATACTGGCGGTCAGATAGAAGTTCAGCATTAACTAAGTGCCGTACTATCGCTAGATTGATTAAGGATTCAAAGATTTTAGCAAAGATCGGCCGTAGACTGATTGGGCGGTAGTTCTGAGGGTCGGTTCTATTCCCAGAACTCTTGTAGACAGGTACCACAGAGGCAATTTTCCAGCTATCGGGGAAGCAAGATTCAGCTAGGCATTTATTGAAGAGTTTGGAGAGGACAGGGGCTAGTTCAGCAGAACATTTCTTTATTACTATTACAGGTATAAGATCAGGCCCACAAGCTTTAGAGGTGTCAAGGTTTTTTATGATGTCTCTGACCTGGGATGGGGTGATGACCAGGTTATCAAGTGTGACTTCGGTCCGCAAAAGGAATTCAGGGAGGGGGTGGCTGTCTGAGTCTAAAGTAGAGTTAGAAGCAAAACGCTGTGCAAGTAGTTCAGCCTTATCAGTGGCCGTGCAAACGACATCATTGTGGTTTGATAGTGGGGAATCGTTGATTTACCATTATTCACTACACTATTGTAGATTTTCCAGAAATCGCGAGTACCTAGTTTCTGTGACTGGATGCGTCTTTTTGTTAACTCATTATACCTTCTCTTTGCTTCGCCTATTATGGCCTTGCAATTATTTCTTGACTATAAATTTATGTCTATTAGTAGCTGACTTATGGCGGCAAAATTTACGGAATGCTTGCTGCCTCGCAGAAATGGCAGCTGCACATTCTGAAGTGAACCATTGAGGAGAGTGGGGCTTGCTTAAGAATTTTCGCATGGGGACATAGGTTCAATGCCTGCTTTGACCCATTCAGTTAATTCGTTTGCACACTGGTTTGCAGGTAGTGAGAAGGTTTCCCTCCATGCGGCGTCACTGATGTGATCTCTGATTGACTCGAAATCAGCCTGCTCGTAGTATCTTGTTGTTTTGAGCAACGGTTCATCAGCTTTTGGACGACTTTTTAGGGTGATATGTATCATTAGCACAACGTGATCAGCATTCCCGAGTGGGCTATGAGCTTTCGTTACACAAACTTCGGGCATTGAGGTCAAGAAGAGGTCTAGAAGTGAGGCTTGCTGGTCTACTCGATCGGGGATGCGGGTCGGAAAATCGACAGTCTGAGAGAGGGAGTGAATTTTTTGCTTCTCTTAGTCAAAATCGTGTGTGTTTATTAGGTACGTGTGATGTTGACCTTTATTTTATCGGTCATCTCCGTTTCTTGAAGTGTTTTGGGTTTTATTTTGTAAATTTATTATTTCATGGCCCTGACGCCGCATTGGCTGTTGTGCTCATGTCTGTGCGTGCGTGCGGTTAGTTCTTAATCTTGTACATAGGTGAGCGACATACACACATACCCACATACACAAACATACACGCACACACATACATATATGTGTATACACACATACATAGGCTTATGGTTAGATAGATAGATAGATAGATAGATAGATAGATAGATAGATAGATAGATAGATAGATAGATAGATAGATAGAGAAAGGTAGAGAACTGTTGATAGAAATGTAGGCGGATATATAGTATATTAAACTAAACAACATATTAAAAACAACGAAAATAATAAAAAGATAACGCCAACCAAAAAACCTCAAACAAATTTTAACCTCATTCAAACTCAACCAACAAACAATACAAGGGGTCACAAAATGCAACAATGAAAGATGCGGGGTCTGTGACATAATAATAGAGGGGAACTCATACACATTTAAACACCCAACACAAACATTCAGAATAAAAAGACCTTAACTGCACCTCTAAGAACGTTGTCTATGTACTAGAATGTACAATATGCAACGAATCTTACATAGGCGCACCAAAACATTTAATAATAGAGTATCTTTACATAAAATCAACATTAAAATAAAAGAAAGCCGTAAACTATTCGTCTCCTAACATGTGCACTCATGCAGCGGAGGAAAATTTAAAATAATACCAATTTACCAAAGCCAAGATTACACATACTTACTAACACAAGAAAAAAAACTTTATATTTGAATTAAATCCAGCATTGAACAGATCGTAACGCAAACTACACACCATACAGACCGTACACATCTATATGCATATGGGGGCGGGGATACACGCATATATGGACGGAGCCCACGTACATGCGAGCGCATGTACATATGCACATGTGCGTGTGGGGCCCACTTGCATAGAACGCGGTGTATATGTATATGTGTATGTGTGCACATGCATGCATACAAAAATGAATGTGAATGTACATGTACTTCTATATATCTGCCTATCTTTCTATTAACATTTCTCTACGTTTCACTATCTATCTATGTAACCATACGCCTTTGTTTGTGTGTATACACATATATGTATGTTCGTGTGCGTGTTTCTGTATGTGGGAGTGTGTATGTCGCTCACCTATGTACAAGATTCAGAACTGACCGCACGCACACGCACACACACACACACACACACACGCACATACACACCCACACACACACACACACACACACACACACGCGCGCGAGCACAACAGCCAATGCGCCGCCAGGGCCATAAAAATAATACATTCCAAAAGAAACCCCAAAACACTTCAAGAAACGGAGATGACCGATAAAATACGGGTCAAAATCACACGTACTTAATAAACACACACGACTTCAACTAAGAGAAGCAAAAAATAATTAAAAATTGAGAATAAAACATATAAAAATATCAAAACACATACCCCCCCGCAAACTCAAACATGCGCAGAAACGCCAAAAAATAACACATTTCCTCAAAATGAAACAACACTCTTTCATATCGAAAGACATTTCTTCAAATGGATTTACATATCTGATGAGAGCAGACCACCGCTTGAAACGCGTTATATAAAATTAGAAAATGATAAAATAACAAAATAAATAATAAATGTTGAAAAAACTTTTTACAAATGTTGTTAGCTTTACTCCTTTACAGATATACTTTTCTCTCGTTGTAACTGCACTAATACTGCACTACCCTCGTTTCTCTATATATATATACATACATATATATATACATATATATATATATATATATATATATATATATATATACATATATATATATATATATATATATATATATATATATATATATAAATAAATAAATGCCATATAGACCTTAGAAAAGGCAGTGAACACATTTTCATGAATTCATTAGAGACAGTTTTTATTTGCATACAATGTGTTCTGCCTTCTACAATCACATACATCTTCATGATATGCAGAATGTACAAAATATCAATTTTCCTGAGAAGGCCCCATAAGTGTCTATAAAAAGTTTACTCATCAGGATTGAAAAAAACTGAAGTGCATACAGTATTCATTTTTAAGCGTGTTTGCCTGTTTGTATATGTCCTCATTTTCACATTGTTATTTGTTCTTTACCATTAATCGATTAGCGTCGAATACTAAAACAGATATTTTAAAAATCCCTATTTCACAAAATAATTTAATTACGAAATTAAAGTAACAAACTTTAATTTAAGTTTCTTTCATAAACAAGTCATCCATTTTTTCTTTTAAGAGGTACAGCTATATATATATATATATATATATATATATATATATATATATATATATAATCTAATGTACATATTCACCGTCTATATATATATATATATATATATATATATATATATATATATATATATATATATATATATATATATATACGCTAATGTACACATTCGCCGTCAAAACTGACGGAAAGAAAGTTTCGCCAGTGTTTACACTCGAAATTATTCTCATAAGATCACTGAATTACATCAGTAATTTATTTTCATATAAAAATTATTATTTTTATTATTATTTCTGATGACTTGAAAAGAAAAACACCCAGCCTTGACTATAGAGTTAAGAATTTTCTTTTCAATTTATTTCAGGCTGCAGAATAAGTCTGAGGTTGTTGTCTGACTTGCTTATGGCTTTGTCGCTTTACCTCAACATTTGAAATGGTTTCGTCGGGGCGGGGCGGGGGGGGGGGGCAAGAAAAGGGGACAAGGCACATGTAATACTAGCTTACTTTTGAGTTATGGGAGTATAAATATATATATATATATATATATATATATACATAGTATAAATATATATATATACATATATATATATATTTATTAATTTTACACGTGCATAAAAGTAATCTATGGACACGTGTTTCTGACTCACAGCCGCCATCAGCATGGCTAACTTAAACAAAACCTTCGATATTGATGTCTATAGTCCAGCGTCTTTACCACTGGACCAAGACGCTTGTCTAGAAATATGTGCAATTTTTATCACCTAAATATTTAATGTATTTTATGTAATTATTTTTATTGGTGATTGCAGCGTTAATGTACGATTAAGTGATTAAGATGCAGAAAATTGCATTATTAGTCGCCCTTAACTTGACCATCTTAATCACTTAGGAAGTGAGACAATCGAAATAATAGTAAGCAAAAAAACAACGAACGCTGCAATCACCAATAAAAATAATTACATAAAATACATGTATATATATATATATATATATATATATATATATACATGTATTTTATATATGTATACATATATACAAACATAAATACACATAGAGTTGATGAGAGAGAGAGAGAGAGAGAGAGATAAATGGTCTGACACTTCGAATGGCATCAAAATTTATGACGAAGAATGCAGATAAATTTCAAGATGTCTTGATTGTCTGCGTACTTGCAATTTTTTATGAGTTGACAAAACAAGTTGGTAAATCAAATGAAGACGTGAATTATTTGCAAGATCTTCATTATTTTACACCACAACTCACCCAGATTTAACCGTATATAATTTTATCCACTGACAAAAAGGGTTAAATAAATTAAGTGTTAAATAGTTTCCGCATTCGATGATTTTCCTTAAGATTTCAACTATTTTCACTATTGCTGTTTGTTGCCTCCGGTTTGTGTCTGTAACATTTGTCTCGGTACTGCCTCAGCTCCGGTCTGTACTATTTTTCTGCATGTTCAAATGCAGTAATTTGCATAGTTCTCAGTGTACTGCTTCCCTTACGCCGTCGTGTCTGTTCTTGTATTCTTTTTGAGACAGTTTGCTTCATTCACTTATTATGTTGTTTACCGTTTCGACTCTTTGTCCACGGAGTCTACATTGGCTGTTTTTTTCTGGGTTTTATCTATGTTAGCTTTAATGTAGTTAGGTCTAATCGTATTGTTATGTGCAGCTGTCAGTAGCGATTCCGTTTCTCTCTTCAGGTGTCTTTTTCTCAGCCATGTCTAGGTGTTTTCGTGGTTCTCTTCTCTTGTCATTCTTATTAATCGCCATGTAGCTGTTTCTCTTCCCACCTTTCTTTACTTGTATTTTTGTTTCTAGTTTCAATGCTTCTTGTATTGTTAATTTTGACGGTGACTCTTGCTGCGGGGATCAGTCTTTCTGTGTTCTGAGTTACGTATTTTAACAAATCTTTTTTGTATCTTCCACAAAATCTCCTATACTTACTAATCCTTTTCCCTCCTCGTTCCTTTTCACGTAGAGTCGGTCAGTATTATCTTTCGGGTATAGTGCATTGTGCATGGTTATTAGTTTCCTCGTTTTCCGATCAAGATGCCTATCTTCTTTGGTCCAGCCTATGACTGGTTCAGAGAATCTTATTAGCGATACTGCCCATGTGTAACTAGATATCTACTATATAGTTTCGTTTATAAGTATTTCCTTGTTCTTCTCAAGTATTCATTTTCCAATCTTCTCTTTCATTTCTGTAGATTTGATTGTGTCTGCTCCCAAAACTACAAAATATTTATAGGTATCATGTTCATGAAACACCTTCATCTCCTCTTTGTTAGGGCAACTCTATGCTCTCCACTGTCTCCAGTTGTTTCATTTCTAGCAATTTACCATTCTTAATTCCATTTGAATATCGTGGCTGAAGATTTTGGTCGTGTTTATCAGCTTTTCCAGTTACTTTTTGCTTCATTATTATGATTATTATTCACGACGACGACGACGACGACGACGACGACGACGACGATGATGATGATGATGATGATGATGATGATGATGATGATGATGATGATGATGATGATGATGATGATGATGATGATGATGATGATGATGATATGTTATGTGCCGAATTTTGATTCCCTGGTAGCTGGAAAAAATGCCTGTATGGTACAAGTTTTACAGAACTGACCCGCAAAATGCTCGCCCCATAAATCTCATCCCACCTAAAATATTTTAATCATTAATTAATCTAGCGATAGTCTACCACCTTGAAAATGTAAAATTCTTTCCGACAAACAGCATGAATCTAAACAATCCCGTTTTACTGCTGATATTTTAATGGTCATCTCTGAATGCATATATCATACACTAGATAAGTCAGGGGAAGTAGCGCTTAATATATCCAAAGTATTTGACAAGAACTGCCATGAAGGTCATCTCTGGTAAATAAATTCGTACTATTATTGGACGAATATTTAATAGAATCAGATCCTTCTCAGCTAAAAGAAAGATCCATATCGTTCTTGATGGCCATACATCCGAACAACATCACATTAATGCGTGTGTGTCTCAGGGGGTCGATAATTTGACCTTTATTATTACTGATCTTCGTAAACTACACCCCCCCCCCTGATGCAATCGCGTCCAAGATGGGTATATTTGATGACAGAACAACGCTCTATTCTCGACATGCGGGAAAATCGAATGGACACATATCCAAAGCAATGTCTGAATCCTTAGAAAATGACCTCCAGTCAGCAGTGGAATAGTGACATAAATGGATGGTTACTTTCAATGCTACCAATACAAAGCCTGTTTCCTTTAACAATTATAGGACACTTCTCAAAATACCGATTGCCATGGCTGATAATACCCTTTCAACATTTAAACTCATGGGCCCATCATTCACAGGCAACGTGAATTTGAATAAATACATATAAGATACTGCCAAGTCTGCTGCAAAGAAGGTGGGCTCCCTCTACCGGGCTAGTAAACATCTCACCCTTGCCAGTATTCTATATCTCTATAACGCCACCGTTTGTCCATATACGGAGTATTGTTGCCGCATGTGGGCTAATGCAAATACCACTAGTCTCTACCTTTTGGACAGGAAACAAAAAATGTTTCTAACCTACTAGGTCCTGCACTGTCTAACAAGATCCAGTCCCTATCCCATCGCCGCAATGTTACATCCCTGTGCTATTTTGACAAGTAATTGCACGGAATGTGCTCGGATGAACTTGCTGCACTCGTACTCCTTCAACATAAATACCCTCGACACATCCAACGAGCAGCAATATCCCACTCTTCACTCTAAAGGTCCCCGGATGCCGGTAAACTTTCTACTCTAATAGCTTCTTCCCTTGAGTTGCTTGCCTTTGGTCATTCTTCTCCGCTCCCTGTCTCCCTGACTGTACCAACATGCAGAAATTTTAAATGTAATGTGCACAAGCATCTTGCTGCACAACTCTCTACTTGGCACGCTCCCTATAAATGTGGCCCCTAATCATAGTACACCTTACGTCTCAGTGACAATATGTCTTGTTCAGAGTGAAATAAAGCATGATTAAACTAAGCAATTATACCAACTTCGCGTATACGGGGTGTAAGGTGAACCTAAGGTAAAAAAAACCCGTACGTCATAACTAAGTAAGCTCATTTATTTGGCAGCTCATATATCTACACTTAATCTTCAAAAGCATAGTACTGCTAAGCAACATGTCTTTGAAAATTAAGTATTGTAACTACATAGGGTTAACAGGTTCTATTTCCCGTGTTGTATTGCCTTGTTTCTTTGAATGTACTATCGTCGCCATTTTTACTTGTGCCACCGCGAGATCAAAACAAAGAATGGCAAAGTCTATCGATACAAAAATAATAAATGTTTATTGACAACTAGTTAAGACAACGAAAGATGAATGACTCCGATTTCAGCGTGTCTAAGAACGTTCTAGATGAAATAAAGTTGTTTCATCCGTAAAAAGAAATTGCGTACACTGTTCATTTCGGCTGGTGGCGCGTGCGCTTCCGTGTGACCGTATCAATAGGATAGGCATGGTCGACATGTGTGCATATAAACGTGCCTGTTTCTTTAGTGAGAGAGTAAGTGTCTGAACTGTGTACAGAGGTCCAGTTAGCAGTATGTATATGCTGTCGTTATATGTGAATGTCTCTCGTTATGTTTGTGCTGCTTTCCTATTGGCGATTATAGAGCACTTTCTCATGTGCTTCGTATATTACACGCGAATTTTTTAAACTGAATATTTCTTGCGCTGCGATTGGTTTAAATAAACTGCTGTTTGAGGATTTTGTCCAATAAGGAGTCGATATGTAAAGACACAATT
The DNA here is from genome assembly GCA_963556195.1 of Sepiola atlantica. Taxonomy (NCBI): domain Eukaryota; kingdom Metazoa; phylum Mollusca; class Cephalopoda; order Sepiida; family Sepiolidae; genus Sepiola; species Sepiola atlantica. Next base: position 161,960,461 of record OY744520.1, on the reverse strand, counting down.
CGCTGCTGTTGTGACTTTCAACAAAGTTAAGGACGTGAATATCTCATGTAGTTAAGTAAATCAAGGGAAACACGAGAGCGCTCTATCCCTTAATAGACTCAAGAATGGCCTATGCTGGAAAGTTCATTTCTTTGATCAATCATAACTCAAAAACCAATAAACCAAATTAGTTAAAACTTTGCACAAAACTTTTATTTTATAGGTACTATAAGTGTGTAGAATTTTAGCACCATTAGTCAAGGCAACCCAGAGATTCAGAAAGTTCAATCATGAAATCATGTTATCTGTGTGTACGTACGTACGTACGTACGTAAGTACTTACATACGTACGTATGTGCCACCCTGTATCTCATAAACTATTTGATGGGTTCAGCTGATTTTTGACAGAGATAGAGGTTCTAGGGTCTAGTTGATGGCATTTTAATTTCAGTTTACCATATACCTTAGTTTTCCAGAAAATTCCAAAAAACCTTTTAAATGACCATTGTATTGGGGCATAGCCTTTACAAAAGTAGTGACATTCCATGAGAGCACATCTGAATGAGCTATTTAAAAAAAGATTGGGTATAGATGACATAATCCCAGGAACTATTTGGGAAACAATGTCCTCACATCAGAATTACTTTTTACACATGACAATCCAGATCTCGAAATCATTGTAACTACTGATGCTAGTTCGTATTGTATTAGAGCTTGCATATCACACAAAATGGAAGACAAATCGCTAAAACCTATCTCCCACGCGTCTCGTACATTACTACCTATTGCTTACTCGTCTCGTACATTACTACCTGCAGAAAAATTTACTCACAAATCGAGAAGAAAGCATTTGGGTATAATTTTTGCAGTCACCAAATTTCATCAATTTTGTTGACGGAACAAACATACCATAAGCTACCACTAACGATTTATTGGTGAAAAACGATATTACCCACGCATACTGTAACCAAACTACATTCTCCCCAATTACAATTATAAAATCGAGTATCTTCCATCGTCAGAAATTAGTCATGCTGATTAATTATTTGAAACTCCTGAAGAGTTATTTCCTATCTACAAACTGAGGTAGAAGTAAAAAATACATTGTGTAACGTTATTAGGGAGCTCCCAGTAACACTCGAAGAAATAAAAGAAAATACGCTAGACGACGATTAAAACACATTCAAATAAAATAAAATAAAAACACCGACAAATCTCGGAAGTGTAATTAAATCTGTGATTAAGTAGTTATGTACGGCGATCGAGTTGTTATTTCTGCAGCGTTACAGTAAGGAGTACTAAAAGAATTTCATATCAGTAACCCGGGTTTCTCGAGAAGGAAAAGTCTCATGAGAAGTTAGGTGTGTATTGGACAATCATGTGCAAAGACATTGAAAATGTGGTGAAACTATGCATAGTTGTGCTTTGACAGCGAGAACACCTCATATAAATTTCAGACCGGGCCGAAGACTGACTGACCGTTTTCTAGGATCCACATAGATGTTGCTTGTCCACTGGATAGCTTCTATAAGGTAACAGTAGTGGACAGTTTCACAAAATGTTCGGAAATATTAATATGTAAGAAACCAAAACCGGAAGTGACAATTAGTTATTTAGATTAATTGTTGGCTCGATTCGAGGTTGTTGACTATATTGTATCAGACAACGGAACTCAATTTACGTCTAATGAATCAAAAATATTCTGTCAAACTTTTGCAGTAGAGCATATCAAGATCGCACCTTGCCATGCGAGAAGCAATGGTCAGGCAAAGCGTTTCATATATACGTTCAGAAGAACGCTGAAGAAAGCGAGGACTACATCTACTGAAAAGACCATTCAAGACCATTCAAGAATTTTGGCAGATATATAAGATGACCCCAAAATAATGTTCCGTCTTCCATGATGCCAGCAGAAACAATGTTTCCAAGGAAGATTAAAACAGTGTTTAATACGAAACCAGAACGTAAGAAATTGTCACGAAGGAACGCTTTAAAGTTGGAGAAAGTGTTTTATTTCGTATGTACAAAATCCATCAAAACTATTGGCATACAAGGATAGTAGATAAAAGGATTGTAAACATGATTTACATAGTAAACAGACCCAAGATTACCCACAAAGCACACGAACCAGATGAGGAAACTATATTCAGATGCTATCGAAGATAATAATTCAGAGAACGAACTAATGGATGTCGTTCGATACATTGGAGATACCAATCCCGCAAATCCGTACAACAAAGGTCAAAAGAAAACGTAAGATAACGGACTTAATTGTAATAAACCCCAAAAGGAAAAAGTATTGACTCCATACGGAGCAATGCTAAAAAAATGATGTTATGATGTGATGCTGACAAATCTTCTACGTGACTATATAAACTTTTCTAGACACTATGTATAGAGGAGCTCACGACAAAATCTTGAAGCAGTCTCTGAGCAGTCTTTCTGTAGCATACTATTCTGTACGCGTGTCAATACACGTCCGTGTAAATATACCACCGTGTTGTCTTATTTATAATCGACCATTGAAGGTCACAACCTAAATATGTTAAATAAGTACTTCATAGAGAGACGATTTTTGAGTAGGCAGCTTTTCTAAACGTACGATATATTTAAATTGTACCGCTAAATTTAACGTCATTTAAACTACAGGGAAACTATATAAACTTCTATAGACTCTCAAAGTTTGAGCAAGTTTCAATCATATGTAATTGTAGCCTAATAGAACAGCATTATAAATAGTCAGATTTCATAAATTTGGTCGTGTAAGTTGTTTTTACGTCACTTTCTGTGACACGTTTGCTGGATTTTTAACTATAACTTCGTACGTATCCCACTAAATCCCATGTAAAATCGGGTTGCATTATTTTCACACAGTTTAAACGATAACATATTGTTTTTTGGTTTCTTATAAATCTCTTAATTCTATACTCATGACAAAGATATGTTTAGACACGTTTAACAGAGAGTTCAGGAATTAGTTCTTTCTCACTTGAGAATCTTAATATAAAGGCGAGGCAAATATTAGCTGTCCGCTTATAAATGAATTAACAGCGGAGGAAATGAGATAAATCTAAACAAAATTACTTGATATAAACAAATATAATTGAGTCAAACAAGATTTAAGTGAGTTAGTTTGTTCCCACAACCACAATTATTTACCGATTAGAAAGGAATTGATGTAATTTGACGAGAAATCAACAAAGTCTTCATAACAAACCGACTTTTAAATCTAACGAGAAGGGAGAGTTTGGTTAATTGGGTAGGACAAACAGTACTTATATCTCCTTGCTTCCGGTAGGTACCTATTTTTATAATTTATATTCTCGGACAAGTATCTATATTTATTATAAGAGATATCTATCTATCTATCTATCTATCTATCTATCTATCTATCTATCTATCTATCTATCTATCTATCGCTCTCTCGCTCTCTCTCTCTCTCTCTCTCTCTCTCTCTCTCTCTATATATATATATATATATATATATATATATATATATATGAAAAGTTCTAAGATAAACTCATTTATTATTATTGTTATAACACTCTATCTTAAAGGACATTATGTCCTTCGTGTGTACAGAGTCTGCTGTTTCGAACCGGCTTGATTCCGATTTTGAGAAGTTGATTTCACACGCACATATGTATTATTATTGTTTCATTTCACTTCAGTCGAAGTTCTCAGAAATTAAGGGGCCATTTTCCTAGGGCTAACATTTAATATATATATGAGATACATAGATATTCGAATATTCCATTAAAGTTCTTTACCAGTTACATGTTGTGTTAGTAAAGAAATAAAGAACATTAATTTTCCTCTCCCCAATTGACCAGTCAACTCTGTTATAGTATATCTTTCTTGTGGTTTCTTGGTCTTAATGGATTCCAGGACAAGAATTAATATGGTCTGGTAGAGTATCCAGCTAAGTGATGTTACTTGAGGTAACCTTACTTGGAGAAGGTGCACCATTACTCGTATGAGCGAGTGTATAGCCGTTTGGAGGGGATCTTATTTGGGCTTTGAATACTATGTTATTTTAATATTTTGTAAGGTGAAGTATCCTCATGTCATGTTTTCCTGATAAACCCTTGTATAGAGAGACCGAAGACAGTCAAGGATTGTGTCAATAAGATAATTCAAACTCTCCCGTATGTGTATATGGCATGTGAATTACAATGCGCGTTTTTGTTATCGCGGGAAAAATGAGTATCGTGTCAGACGCTTACCAGTAAAATACTTTCTAAAAATATATTAACCTAGGAAATGTGGCAGTGGGCGTCCAGTCATTTGCCTAGATGACTATTAGTAGATAAAGTCAGTATTTTCACTGCTCATTTTCCAGGTGGGTAGACTACAATAGAATATTATTATGTGTGCAATCAACGCATAGTATCTGCATTGTCCTGATTTGAAAGAGACGAATTCCTTCTTAGGAGGAGCAATTTCTATTTTTGTTCTATCCAGAATGCAATTTAGACGATAGCTGGATGCTGGATATCATCACAGTATGAACTGAGCTTGTGTTTAACTTTGCCCTTGGAGGGAGGCAAGCAAATCAAGACTGCAATATTCAATAAAAATACCAATGATTTCTTTATTCAAATAAAGGAAATCTTGTAAATGTTCATCAGTTAAGTCAACCGGATTTTTAAATTTAGACCTAAATACTATCACATCTGTCTGACACACACACACACATATCGATATTTGATTCTGCCTAGCCATTTTGTATTTTTTCTTTCTTTAAAATACCCAAATGTTTTTGCTTCAGTTTGTCTGAAAAACATATTCCAGCTACGAAGATTGGTACGATCATGACAATTTTGAATAATGACTCAATTAATGTAAAGTCTAATCTGAAAAGATTTATTTCATTCGCATGAGTATTTTTCCATTAAATGTTTTCTCTCCTCTATCACTCCTTTATATTTAATAACATATTGTGTTTCTCGCCTATACGTGACTTACATATTATTATTATTTTTGACTATCATATATATATATATATATATATATATATATATATATATATATATATATATATATATATATATATATAATAATCCACGTAAGATTTGTATCACCAGGTTAAAATCCAGAGAAACTTTACTGTGTTTATATAATACTGCTCAATAGTAAATAGATTAATATATAATAAAAGTTTTATTTATACAAACGTGTGCCGCGACACGTAAATACATGTTTCAATCATAGCTTTGACAAGCTAACTTTTTTTAGGCCAAATAAATATATAAGTGTCCGCTCTTTATGATTTCATGATTAAGAATGGAAAAAAGGCTAACATTCTTAAGAGTCACGTGGCTAAATTTTAATTATCGTATTTGGATATGTAAACGATAAAATAATCAGACGAATTAACTAATTCTAAAATATGTCAGCCATTAGCTGTTGATATAGAGACATATTGTGGGGATAGGAAGAAGGGATATATTTTGAACTCTAGCATGTTATTCAGGTGGTAAATAAGGTTTGTATGGTTACATGTCGGCGTTAAATGGAAACATATAATTTTTTTCGTCATATATACAAACGCACAATATTTTTACACACATGCACGTAATTTATACGACAGGAAGATTGGAGTTTTGTTATGTAAACTAATATACGAATTATGATTTTATGGGCTTAGCTGATTACATAACTAAAATTGAATAATAAGAATAGAAAATTTATAAAATTACTATTACAATTAATAAAGGGCAATAATAATAATAATAATAATAATAATAATAATAATAATAATAATAATAACGACAACAATAATTCTAGTGATAATAATAATAAACCACAATAGCAAAATAGAGACATTAATAATAAAATAACATTCTAAAATTAACATTACATATAAAATATAAGTTGAAATAAATTAAAGAATATATAATAATATCTTATGTATGAATTAAAGTCGTTTTTCTCCTTTTATCTTTGACGATTATAAACTTCACACCAAAAACGTTATATGCTACACATTTCTGATAACCACAAACAGCCGTAAGAAAAGTCAGCAAAAAGTAATAAAATAAAAGTAAATATTTTACGATTTGAAATCAAGATCATTTTTTATGTTTCTTTCTTAAAAGTTTTAAACTAATTTCTGAATTGTACCCAGTTGACCCTTCTCTCAAGTAAAGGTAAATAATTATTGTTTTTTCCACCGTTTAAGATGTGTAGTAAAAGTACCAAAAAGTAATGAACACTTCACAAAATTAAACTGATGAAAGAGAACATATTAAGAAGTAAGTAAAAGATTCCAAATGTAATTTATCTTAGTGTGTAATCATTGATCTGGGCTCATATATACGCTGACAGGGTTATATCCTAGTTTAGTCACGTAAGTTTTTCTGTGTTGATGTATGTATGTATTCTAGAATACCTTACATTTCGCTGTTAGTGTCGCCGATTAATTAACTTGGTTAAAGAGAAGATTGTTCCTTGAACATGGCTTCCGAATTTATAAACAGGCAAACGATGTTTATCACTAAACTGGCATGTATCATATAATATGTCTGATGTTTTTTTGTTGTTTTGAATTAATAAAAATAAAAGCAAAGAGTTATTCTAATTGTAAATGACAAATAATCGAAGCAAAATCATTTTGTAATTGTTCATATTTCTTTTCACAAATAATATTCAAAGAAGATTTTTATCTACGTTATTTTAGAAATAGTCTAATAAAATGTTCATGAGTAGAAACGAAATAAAAGAATATTAATAGTTATGATAACGTATCGAAAATGAATAATCCTGAGATATTGTATTATTTTCGCGTAAGAAGAATGTTTTCTTAAATGAGACAATATTTAATGTGTTTGGATAGCGGGAAGTTTCCCCAGCTAATTTTGTAATCGCCAAACAAAAGAGACTTATTTTGGGGAGAGGGACTACTACTAAAACAATACTGATACTTTTTGTATCTTTATTTGAGACTGCTTCTACACCATTTTAGAGGTCCACATAGCTTCAATGGTCAAGTTATGAATACATTCAGAGATGCATGTAGCGCACATGGACTATTTCAGGATGCTGGGACGCTACTCCACAAAAAAGCATTTTTTGGCTAAGATCAAAGTGTAGTATCTGTTCCGATGGATACTGCACCCCATAGATCGGTATTGTCTTGACCTTCGGGGCTTGATTTACACCGGTCTATGGGTCTGTCCTGTGCAGTTCCGGGAGGTCCACCCTCCCAGGCTTTGCCTCCCCTCTTTGGGGAGGAGTAAGTTTATTGCTTACTGCCTGAGGCGCCCCTACCGGGGAATGCCGACGGGGCTGCCCAGGCAATTTTTAAACCCCACTTTCCCGACCCGACCTTGGGTCACATCTTACTTGTGGGAGTAAGATAAAAACTGGCCTTGTGCCTAACTCCTGGAGAGGAGTAAATCAATACTCCACAAGAAGCATTCATATTTGAATATTTGAAACATTTGTTTACCATCATCTTGACTAAATGTGCAGTGTCTTATCCATAACGACTTTGGGATGCACACAAAAAAGCATTTAGTGAACATTTCCTTTCTGAGGAAAGTAATGTATGCACTCGTGAATTTTGTTACCAACCGCAAGAACAAGCATCAATTGTTCGGGATGGTATCGCACAAATACATATGAAGCAGACTTCTGACAAACACTTGCTATTATTTCACATGGAAGTCTCGCTGATGAACTCAATGCTTGCATTAAATTGTCCTATTTGTGAAAGTACATGAAGACTGTAACATTATCTACAAACATGCGTGTGCATTTTAATAGTGACCCAATGACTAGTGAGTTTGTCTCCCTACTTATAAAAAAGTGGATCGCAAGATTGCAACAACTAACTATAACAAGATGGTTATTACTCTATGTATTGCATTACTTGTTTCATCTGCTGTTTTACATTCACATTGCGAGGTCTGTGTTCGCGGTGGTCAATTATAAACACCAAATAATTGAATAGTTCAAGATTGGGCAAATAATTTCTTGAGTTAATTGAGTTTCCCGGGCAACGCCGGAACACGGGCCAGCTAGATAGAAATAAATCAGATAGAATCAGATAAGATTAAAAAACAAGATAACATAAAATAAACATGATTATTATAGCAACGATAAATTTTATGAAGAAATATAAATTACACATATAACTAATCATTTTAGAACGGTAGGATCATGATTGTGTACTAAGTCAAAAATGGTGGATAATAAGCAATTCTGATATGCTTTTATGGGTATAGACAATAACAATTGCACAAGACCCAACAAGTAAATAAACATACGTTTTAGATGCGAGGTAAAATACACTCATACCACTTAACATGTTTATGTCCCAACATCCAATCAATTCTAAGCGCACATATCATATACATACAATGTCAAATGCATTAAATATCATATGCATACAATGTCAAATGCATTAATACTTAATAGGCAATCAAATACTTATATAAGAGTAACATATCTACATGTATAATTACAGAGTTTCATAGGGTGAATTTGCTAAGATAAGTCATAAACTTGATATAAATCAAACAAGTGGGAATATACGCGGGCTAAAGGGACCGCATTCATCAGAAATACCGACAAGAAACTAAACATACAATTTAGCTTTAAAACAAAATAAAATGAGGCTTTTACATGATTTTGCAAAAAATATATACATGCATACAAAAATACACAAACACAAGCCACAAACAGTTTACCAAGATCACTAGAATATATAATATATCGAAAGAATAAATATGGCTATGTTAGTGAGTAAGGTTAAAATTATAGATCAGCAATATTGAGGGTTATTGCTATAAATAATAATATACATTTTATTTAGTTTTAATAAGGGTCTTATAGAGTGAGGGTGTTATGTGTAATTTACTAAGAGTATGTGACTTATTTCGAAAAACATTAATGGGTCAACATGTAAACTATAATACTTGTATTTTAATTGTAGCCGTAAATTGGCTTTATTTTATAAATGTATAGATAAGTAAATAACCGGAAGTGACGTCTAACTGCCCTAAACTGGAAACCGGTAAAATATTTAAATGATGAGTGCTCAATTGCTATTTGTAAAATTGTATTATCTGCCCTCACGATTCGCGCGAATCTAAAAAAAACAACTGTAATTTCTGAATTAAATTGATATTTACCCTCTAATCGAATAATTTACAACGCTTAAAATGTGCGAAGAAAAGTAACTTCTTATGAATATTCGTCTTAGTTTATTAGTAGCAAGTGAAACATATAATTCTGGATTGCATGAAACAATCTTAATTAACACAAACTCCAAATGGCTAAAGAAATGTGGTAAGCAGTTCGATGTACCAATGAGCTTATACGATTCAGTAGTTAGGATATATGGTCGGAGTCTATGTGTTAAACAGATTAGGCAGAATCATTGACCCCCAAATCAATTTGACTCGTTGCCAGCCCAGATAGCAATGCCCCATTTATATCGAATAATCACAAACGAATAACGAGGGTATTCAACTACTTAAGATTAAAAATAGAAATCGTAACTAATTGTAAAATATTTTATTTTCCAGATATATATTTCAACCTTTATGATAACATGGTAAAACTCTTTGGTACATACTACCACATACCGACATACATAAATACCCACGCTGATCACCCTAATTCCATCATAAACAAAATCCCCAGGATTAACAGAAGAGAATATTGTAGTGGAAAATAAAAACATAAGGCCTACCCGTAATCTCGTCAGGCGGACGTGAATCTCGCGAGAATTCTATTAAACTCCAAAAATGGCAGGTATAAGTAATGCTGTATTGTCTTTGTTGGTTCAGTTCCGGATTGAGACCAGTGAAGGTGGAGGTCGGATTGGGTGCCCCAGGAAGAGAGACAAGAAGGTGTTTTCGGACGACAAATATCACCAAAATAATTTCAATGAAATAAAGAAAACATACGATCTATCACTAAGGAATAGTAGTTTCATAAAATAGTTATATTTTCAGGGGCAGACAAAACAGTAAAGGAAAACTAACATGGTTTTACCCACCATACTGTAAACATAGGAACACTAATATATACACATTTATTATTAAAACTAATATATACACATTTTAATAGAAATAACCTTCTATATAATATTCTTAGTATACCTAATTATAAAACTAAGTAATCATGTAATAAGAACGTGGATAACAGCACTAGAACAGATAACAACAAAATTACGCAACAGGCACATAACATAGAAAAAGAACAAATAGAACTCCTTACAACTGTAGAACACGAGATCGAACGACAATTCAAACATTAATAATATCGTTTATCAAACAATTATCTCCCAAAGAAAGTACCGAAGAAGTAGGTACTTTTGTATTGCACCAAATTGGAAACAAAGTTAATTCGTTCTTTCTCTAACTAAGAACTCAAAACACAAAACATTTTTGGTATTTCGAAAGTAAGAATTTTACACCCAGAATTACGTTAGAAAATTGTACTGAAATGTTTTACAGAGAGGTGCACCTCTCTGTAAAATATTTCAGTACAATTTTCAGTACAAGTAAAGTTTTAGAGTATCATTATTCAGCGACAAAAATACCGTTTTGAATCAAAGAAATAAGGTTACTTTTAAATGCATATGAATAATTTCAAGTTAGCTTAAAAATATTTTCCAATATATCAATATATATATATGAGATTGTTTTTTTTTTAATGCATGATTCTAGGACTATATTCTTCACTACTATAACGCATTTTTTTATTTTAAGTGTTTATTTATTTACTATTTGATTCTTATTAGATATATTCTAGTATTTTTCGTTGGTAGTTTTTTTCCCAGATATTAAATTAAAAAAAAAATTTCTTTCGTTTTGCAATCGGAAGCAATTTTGTTTTATTTTTGTGATGTATGTTTTATTTATCTCTTTTATTTTTACGTTTAAACTCAATTTCTATAAAATTGTTATTTTCTTTTTCTTTCCTTAAGTTTGTTTATATTGATTTATTTCATGTTATTTTTGTTCCACTCTTTGTTTATATTTAAGTTTTAAAATAAATTGATGCGAAATCAACAAAGAGGGAAATAATTTGACTGCGAATTTTGCCATATTTAAAAGGCGAAGGATAACTATAGATATGGCCGATATTGTTATCATCATAGTTGTCTTGTTGACGTTGTTGTTTCACCTAATCTACTAATATTTCTCAGTTGTTTGCTTGTGGACTGACGTTTTTACCATAATCGGGCAACGCAGACAAGATTATTGTAAGATTATTAATCAATTTTAGAAAGTAACAAAACATATAATTAATAATACAAAGGTTAGTACTACATAATTAATTAAGCGTAACCACCAAATTCTAAATAAAGGACTGAGAGGATATGAGTTTTATACACTATGTGTGATAAACCTTACAGTGCTCTCCCCAACGAAAAATATATTTTTTATATTTTTTTGTGGGGTTACCTATAATTCTTAATGAAATAATTTTAGTCATTTAACTTTTCAACTTATTTCGAAATACATATAAATGGAGTCGTTTGGCACGAAATATTTAGGAAATGAAGATTTTACACGGTTAACTCTTCTTTCACGGGGTCAATGGGTTGACATACTCGAGAGATATTCTGTATGATATTTATATGTATTTATATAGAGATGCAGCCTTAATGTATATATATATATATATATATATATATATATATATATATATATATATATATATATATATATATATATATATATATATATATATATATATAGTAGTAAGTTTTTGAAAGGCTGTGGGCAATGCAAGTTCCGGGTAAGATGCAAGTTGTAAGGAACAAAAACAATAACAATAAATCGAATACGAAATATGATTTTATATTTATTTTTCCTTCTTTTCTAAAATCTTACATAACAGCAAGAGTGTTTTTAGCTGTTCGTGTGATGTCCGGGTGATTAAAAATCACTATTTGATATTTCGGGAAAAGACATCCCTTTGTCAAAAATAATTAAACCAGAAGAAAAATTTTTTTTCTTCTCCGACTGTGTAGAGAATACTACAAAACAAAATGGCTGCCAGATGTAGACCGCAGCGAAAACTATAGCAGTCTATGCTGTTATGTAAGATTTTAGAAAAAAAGGAAAAATAAATATAAAGTCATATTTCGTATTCGATTTATTGTTATTGTTTTTGTTCCTTACAACTTGCATCTTACCCGGAACTTGCATTGCCCACAGCCTATCAAAAACTTACTATTACTATACCCAGCAATGCTTCAAGCAAACTACCATTCTCTACTACAGACACACATATATATATATATATAAATATATATATATATATATATATATATATATATATATATATATATATATATATATATATATATATATATATATACATGTTTGACTACACAAGAGTACCAACTTCTGCTTATTCAGCTTTTGATCCGTTTTTTCAAGTCTTCGTACGACGAATTTGATGTTATAATCCAAGGAGTGTAAGAAATCTCCGTATTTTGTGCGAACTAGAAAAAACGGATCAAAAGCTGAATAAGCAGAAGTTGGCACTCTTGTTTAATCAAACATATATAAAAGAAAGAATGCTGCCCAATTATACAAATTTTAATATATATATATATATATATATATATATATATATATATATATATATATATATATATTTATGCAAACATTGTTAAAAATAACAGAATTCGTCTGTTTAATTATACCTTTTTCAGCTTTTCTGATGGTCTTTCTTGTATTAAAATGTAAAAAAAATAATAAATTTTCCATAGGTTTCACAGGTTTCACGAACGTTTTCGATTCTTCGTCGAATCATCTGCAGGTATCAAAAGCAAATGAACAAAAAAGCTGGAGAAAGAAGAGAATTTTACAAAGATAACGGAGAAACGCACAGAGAACGTTTTCTGCATTGTTCCAGGAAGTCGTTGACGATTTAAATTCAGCAACGCTGGATGGCATCACAGAACAAAATCGCATTACGTTAAACATTTTAAAATGTTACCACTGGTTTCATATGTGATGTTATTAATTTTAAGGTATTGTGTTTTTATGTAGATAGCTTCCAGTATTTTAAATGTTTCTTAATTGGTTTCGGAATGTATAAGTTTAGTGTTATTAACTAGAATCTGTCTTAAATCAGAGGGAGGCCAGTTATGTTTTTGTAGATGTTGGGAAATTAAGCTAGAGTTTTCTGCGCGTTTCTCCGCTGTCTTTTTAGAAATTCACTTCTTTCTCCAGCTTTTTATACATGCTTTTTGTGGAAAACTAAAACAAAATATTTATATAATTATTGCGCTAAATAAATAATACTTTCTACGATATACATATTAACTTTTATATCGTACTGGAAGACTTTAAATACTATTTGAACGTGTTATATTTAAATAATTGTTGATAAATGTTTAGATTAATACCCTCAGAGTCTTTCCTAAACAAAAAATGAGATTACCCTTTTTTAGGCGATTACGTGTTGGGAAAGAAAAACAATTATTTCAGAATTTGGAGTTTTGCATATAAATTTAACGTATAATCATAACCCATTTCTGGCCGATCGCTATCGGGATAGCGTTTTAAGAGCATATAAACATATTTTTTTGCAAAGTAATATAAATTGTGTTGATTTTTTTTTTGGGGGGGAAATAAAAAATCCATTAATCCTACCACTAACCCTAAGTCCATGTGGAAACAGTCCACCCCACTTAAAACAACTTAACTCTATCAATAACCCAAAACATTTAACTAGAACGGTTACATACTTCCTTGGTCTTTGGACTAGGAGCAACATGTAGTATCAATTATTGTATAATTTTGTATTTTTTGTGCAAATAAATATTGCAAAGTGTAGTATCTGTTCTGATACTACACTTCATCTTTTCTGTCCTCGGTCAGTGAAGGAGAGATCCGTCTAGACTAAGGCAATTTTCATTTTGTTACAATCCAGAGTTCCCCTTTTTAAAGATCTGGATTTTCTACACATTAAAAACCGACCTTTTGTTTGTCTCTGTGCAATGGAAAATTCGGCAAAGGAAAATTCATCAATTTTGTCAAAGTAGGAAAATTAGGTAATTATGAAATAAATATCGATTGAAAATAGATTTTAGAACCGTTATTGTGGGGGATATACTTGTAAATACGTGGCTCCCCCCTCAACCAAAATGGAACACTTCTTGTAATATATTTTTGGTACTTGTGCAGTTTACGGACCCTGTTATTTTTTAGATAAGCTTTTCAAGTTGAATTCAATTTTTACGTTCAAACGCTACAAACTACGATCGTGCGACATCAAATTCTTGCGAACACCATAGTACAAGGTTGGGTACATGGTTCTCGCAGACCAGAACGCCCGAGAAAGCAGTGGATGGACAACGTGCTAGCATGGACAGGGGTATCAGTAGAAGAAGTGGGAACTGTTAATGATCGCTTGAGGTGAAGAGAAGTCATACGAATATCTGCCAGACTCACCAACAACGTCCCTTGACGTTATGCCATATCATCATCATGATTATTCATGAGAAGCGAAGCATGGTACGTTATTTTCAATATGAACATATGAGAAAGATTGCCAATTTTAATGTGATTACTTTAACTTTTCAATTCTTAAAGTTACTCTTAAATTACAAATAAAATAAAGCGTATCTATTGGCAATGTAGGATTTTAAGATGAGAGAATAAAAAAAAACATCATTCCAAGCATTCGTCTACGTCGCGTTATACATCGGTTTCTTCCCGACAAGACAAATCCCCAGATGACGAATCAGCAAAATATACCAAGATGAATTCTAATAATTTAGATTGCTTTAAGTTTTTTTTGGTTATTCAAATTTCGTTCTGACACCGATCAGATCAAGAATATTAATTGCGTTTTTTTATCTCCTTGTGTATATAAGAAGACAGTTAGACGTTTTTAATTGCATCCGTTGGCATTTTTATATTAAACGTTACTAACTCAACACAGCATCCTATCAAGAATATTAATTGCGTTTTTTATCTTTTTTGTGAATAGAAGTAAATTAAATAATGTTTCTGTTTAAAATGTTTTGACTTAATTTCCATAAGAATTTAAATACCAATGATTTGACTACCTATTTAAGCATATCCCATATATGCTAATCTAGTAAAAGCACAAAATGCCGGAAGAAGAGTTTGTGGATCGGGGTCGGGACTGGTGACCTCAGAGATGGCACTTTAATGGTCACTAAGTTCATAGACTGTAGGAGGACCATGATAAGCTCATTGATTATCTTTATTACATTATATTCTATATATTAGCATGACCTGTGGAAATTCCACGGTTGTTTACCTATTTTCTTCTTTCTTTTAACGATAAAAACAATTGTCAGCTAAATACTTTTTGTAAATAAATAAAATATTCATTTTATTTATTTATTCATTGGAATAATTTAAATCGCTTTTACAATAAATCGTCTCTTTCCTGCCGAAAGAATAATTGTCATTCAAGCAACCTTTTAATAAATAAACAAGAATGACACTTTTAAGTCGATAACTTATAATTTTTTTAATAATGTGGAAGGGAATAGCGTACGTACCAACTAAGGTATAATAATATTATTATACAAATTGAAATTTTGTATATATATATAGATATAAATATATATATATATATATATATATATAAATATATATATATATATATATATATATATATATATTAACCTATCAAAATATATTTATGGCAATTAAGCTACACAGAGGCTTCCGCGTTTCATCCCCGGGGGAATCTTGAGGCTAAAATGCATGAAGTTATTTTTGCCGGGGGGTTTTATATACACAGCTAGCTAGTTAACCAATCAGATTCTTTGTTGTTCTCTCAGCCAATCGTTGGGCTTTCCACGAACAAAGGTGTGGGTAGTGTTACTTCCTATATCCTGTTCTATTGGTCTGTTTTCTATAGATTGGCCTATATCCTGTTTCCTTTGTTGTATCCATTTTAACACGTGGTTCCTTGTATTTCTATTTTAGGTTTTAATTTTTAAATTGTTAGGTTTTTGTTTAGTTTAGTTTTTTTTACTTATTTGTTGCCATATATTAAGGTGGCGTCTAGTTCTGATAGGTCTGTTACAGCCATCTACCGTTTGTGCTCTCCTCTTTCCCCCCACTTCTGCTCTCCCGTGTCCTCATTACTCTTGGAGCATGACTTCACAACACTCCTCTGGCAGCTGCAGTTTTCAGCCACGGACTTGCAGCCTGCTGGGTCGATAACTACCACTCCCATGTCTCAGTTGCATACATTCTTGTAGCGGAGTAGTGATCTTCCTGTTGGGCGGAAGCAGGTTGCCAGCTCGCTAAATAGAATGTATAATCTGATTTTTACCATTACCAATATGACCGTCGCTGGCAAAACCACAGTTTATTCTATTGGTGAATGTCAGCAAAGCTTCTTCTATAGTATAGTCATATGCAGTTTGTACAACTCCATAATGACTCGCATATGCAACACCAATTTGTCCAGAGACAAGTAGATGCGAGATGTCTGAATCATTATTAAAAGCTGATGTTATTACAAATATTTTTTTTTCCCAAATGAATTCCTTTACAAAAACTAAAGAGTCCATCTTTACCAGAATGGTTTTTGGTGCGACGGGACACTAACCCTGATATTTCGTGCCTTGCACATTCGACGCGCTATGTCGATATTAGATGACCACTGTGGCAGATGTTATTCTTCTCTTAAACGGATATGCTGGAAAACTGGGTTAGTTGCCAATGCCCCTATCATACAACATGTAGCACTTTGATTCCTGGCTACCGTCCAGTCTTCCCTCTCTTTACTCAAATCATGCTAATGATAGTCTATTTTAAATGAAGTTGATGTGTATGTAAATAATAACCTCAGTGTTAACATAAAAATAACATTCTAAATATCAATGTTTCTTATTATTTAAATAATGTTGATTATTTTGACGCAATATCTAGTAGTTTCGATTACAGACAGACACAAAATCTTCATTATAATTAGATATTTAGAAAAAATGAATTAATTAGCTACTTTTGGAGATATTATTGATTAACGTGACCAATGGCGGGTCTACTATGAAACTCATAAGTCTGAAATTTCAAAGCCTCAAATAATGGTGACACTCAAAATCTTGATGAAACTATACTTTTAATGAGTGAATAATAAAACACATTTTTAAAAAGTTAAAAAAATTAAAATAAGACGGTTTTAGTGATAGAAACGTAATCCAATATATTGAAGTATTTTATACTGATCTTATAAATATGCTCTTATATCTACTTTGATATATAAAGCAGAGTTGTCTGTATGTGTGTATGTGTGTATGTGTGTCGCGGCATCACAGTTAAACGGTTGATTTACGCGTCAAACTAACCGCAAGTTAGGGCTCAGCATTTAAGAATCATTATAGAAAATTAAAAGTACATAAGATAACATTAGAAACAATTGGTTCGACTTTTTTAGCGTTCCCTTTTAGTTGTGCCAGTTGACACGGTTAAGATTCGAATAAAAATTGTTGTTTGGAATAAATACAATTTAGGCGCGCAGAGTGAATATAATTGTATTGGCGCGTGACAAATAAAAAATAACGCCCACGCAAATTCCGATGTGGCCTTATATATTAAATCAACTCAAAACGAGCGGACGTAGTTGAGAGCACACCACGTGATATTTCTGTCCAATGAGATTTCTCCAAAGACATGTTTTTCTATTCTAAACTTTTCTCCCTAAGCTCGCTGGAGCCTATCCAAATAGTATTTAAGCACACACAAACATCAAACTTTCTCTTTCAACTGACTTTTCATCCGGAGCTTACACGCATCTTATTATCACTCTTCCATTTCACCCTTTCGCGCGCTTCATACAATTTCACAAGCGGACATTACCTATTGCCTCTTTTAACATTTTATAACACTTGAACATTTCAACAAAAGAAAAGACATTCTTCTTTTTACTTACCCTGAAACTAAAGAAAGGACTCATGAACTCATTACAAAAAGAAATATATTCTATTTGTTAATAGTTTATTTCAGTAAATAAACTTCCGTTGATATTGCATGTAAATCTTCTTATTATTATTTTTATTTGTGGAGGAAGTTATCACCAAAAAAAGGTATGACGACCCCCACATAGTTGATAGAACAATGTACTTCTTACAATCGCTTATACTTTCCCGTCAAACCACGTATTTTACGTATTATTTAATTTGAAGAGAAAACATTTATCCTTTTTTATTAAAAAATGGATAAAGAATATTTGATAAATGTTCAGAAATATATCTTTACATTAATAAGAATTTTTTAATTTTTTTTTTATCTTTCTTTATATATTTTAGAAAATCGAATTATTTTAGATCCATGTGGAGAGTTAACATATCCCGTCGAACTGATGTGAGTAAGGTAAAAACGAGTGTGTTGTACCTTAAAAAGGTAATCAGGCTCTTTAGAGGTTTCACTATTGTTGCTCATTGCAAACCACTTCTTCCATAACAATTCAAGATTCTAAGTGCTAAATATTGAGGCCGAGCACTGTACATAATATTGTATGAGAAAGAAACAGCGGTTTGAAAATAGTTATTTAAACATTAGTGAGCAATATCGTTTCCAAGATATCAATACTGTTTTCATAAGTGTTTCGCATTAACTCTTAAAGTATACATTTCTTAAGGAAATTCAATCGAAATAAAAAAAAACATAATGAAAACATCTTAACCCGTTAAGTAGCGAATTTTTGGTTTCGTGATAAACGCATTTTTTATAATAAAAATGGATCTTAAGTTTACGAAAACAATTACCCCTCCCTCACACACACCCGATAAAAATGGAAGAACTCGTTTGTAACAAATACCTTAAACGAAATATTAGAAAGTGTATTACAATTCCAAATAACAATAATATTTGTGTTGCTTAATTGTGTGTGGTAAACAACAACGCAGTTTCTTTTATTTACTTTCTATTAAATAGCAAGTGTACGTCCGATGATTTAAATTCGTAAGGTAAACACTAGCGCGTAAACAGGAAATAAAAGTGAGCCGGGATCAGATAGCTGGCCTTTGTGAGGACATGACGTCACACGAGATTTTGGCCAAGATCAAAATGTAGTATCTGTTCCGATGGATATTGCACCCCATGTACTGGTATTGTCTTGGCCTCCGGGGCTTGATTTACGCCGGTCTATGGGTATGTCCTGTGCAGTTCTAGGAGGTCCACCCTCCCAGGCTTTGCCTCCCCTTTTTGGGGAGGAGTAAGTTTATTGCTTACTTCCCGAGGCGCCCCTACCGGGGAATGCCGACGGGGATGCCCAGGCATTTTTTGTAGGCCAGAGTGCTCACTTTCTCGGGCGCTGGCTTTTCAAATCCCACTTTCCCGACCTTGTGTCGCATCTTACCTTGTGGGAGGAAGATAAATAAAATAGACACGACGAACGGTGACTCTGAGTTTGAAGGGTGAAGCAATAAGACGTTATAATAAATGACTTAAGAATAGATTATAAACGAAGGGGCCAGGTCTCAGAAATCTGTAGCCTCGATATTTCTTCTCCCCCACCACTAGCAGAAAGGAAAGCAACGTCAACAGACTAATAAAATGGCCCTCCTCCAAATTTGGGATCTAGTTTTCTTCTTTGTGTTGTTGTGACAACTTTGATTCCAGAGTGAGAATGCGTCATCTCAGAAAGGCGGCATTTTGGGGACGACGCGAGACGATCTAGGATGAAGTGTCCTCAGTCTCGAAGGATCGCTGTGGTTTAGGATTGAAGACACGAGGTGATTTTGAAGACACGAGGTATGATCTGTTGATTTTCAGTCAATAACAAGCATATATTTTATTTGATCGTCACATACAAAACATTAGACACCTTTGGAGGGTGGGGGTAATGCAACACTCCCACATGGGATAGATGTGACACAATATTGAGCTTTAATTGGGTGTGGCTAACGTCACAGGGACACTCATGGCTTTGTCACTTTCAGTAATGGCTACTAATCAGACGGATTAGCTCCCAATGTAAGGACGAGAACTTGCCATGACGAGACATGTAAAAATTTAAAAAAAACTCCCTCTTTTTTTAGACAAAAGCAGATCTTACTTTTTTACTAGCAATTTTTTACACTTATCAAGGCCAATAGCTTCTCAAGGATAACAGCTAATGAGGCGAGAATGGATGCCATCTGAAAGATGAACAATATGGGAGTACTAACATTAATCAATAAACTACGTTTGAAAAGTTTTCAGGTGGTCCATGCCAAGAATTTGTTTACATTGAATTCGAAGACGACTAAGTTGTAATCATCAGGGAAGCAGTCCTGCAGCAATGTGTTCCACATACGGAAACCCTTGCAAAGAAGCTCTGTCCATGGAAATTCCGACTGACGCTAGGCACATGAAGGGAGAAAGAAACATCTTTTTTAGCTGTGGTAGACTAGTTACTGTAAACAAATTTTACAAGGAAGAACCGAAGGTTGGAGATCAGTCAAACACTTTCCATGGGAATAGCAATAGAGTAGAGAGAGACTATCAACAACTCTTCTGTAAGAAATGGGTAGTAGGAAAGAGAAGAGATCGTTTCCACTAGATTTCGAATCTGATGTTGTTCTCAGTCAAGACAGAGAAATAGTACCCTTTGCAGCACCTCCCCAGATGTGGCGGCAGTATTACATCTTTGGACATATCTGACTATTATATGTTCTGTAATAAAATTTGGGAGATCCAACAGAAAAATGTCGGCAAGCTTGACATTTACCTTTAACTCCCGGTCAAATCTCATACTAGCACGCGAGGAAGGGAGATAATGCACTGTGGGTAATTTTTTACTTGAAAGCGAAACAAACATATGATGGCTAATATGCTACACTAAAATATAATTATTAAATGTAAAAGTTTTTACTAAAATAGAATTATGAAATGTAAAAGTTCTTACAAAAATACAATTATGAAATGTAAAAGTTCTTACTAAAATACAATCCTTGAATGTAAAAGTTCTTACTAAATTACCATTATTAAATGTAAAAGTTCTTACTAAATTACAATTATTAAATGTAAAAGTTCTTACTAAATACAATTATTAAATGTAAAAGTTCTTACTAAAATACAATTATTAAATGCAAAATGTTCTTACTTAAATACAATTATTGAATGTAAAAGTTCTCACTAAAATACAATTATTAAATATAAAAGTTCTTTCTAAAATACAAGTATTAAATGTAAAAGTTTTTCCAAAAATACAATTATTAAATGTAAAAATTCTCACTAAAATACAATTATGAAATAGATTCATGTGGTGTTTGTAAGGCGATGTTTGGGGATCAGTGTAGAAATTTCATGTCTAAATTATGTCAAAAAATGTATGTTTGGTCCAAAATGCCCTAATATGGTAGTTTGGGCTCAGACACGAAACAATTGAATTTTTTAAAAATGTAACTTTATCTATCACCAAGAGTATTCCATTTCACTTCTAACGAGCCATCAACCACTACGAGACGATCATTTTAAACCAAAATATGCCCCAAACAGTTATTTTTCCCCAATATGCCCAAATAAGGTAATTTGAGCCCAGACGCGAAAAAAATGAAATATTTTGAATTTTTCTTCATCTATCACCAAAAGAATTCCATTCCTCTTCTAACGAGCTCTCACCCACTATCGGACGATCATTTTTAGTGAAGATATTAAATTTATTCCCATATTTGGCATTCTGGGTACAATGTGGGCCGGGTCCCCCACTTTTTAGGCCCCCCCCCCACTTTTATTACTGTCTAGCCGACCCTGTATATATATATATATATATATATATATATATATATATATATATATATATATATATATATATATATATATATATATATAAATATAGTGTTCAAGTGTAATAAATTCCAGAAGGAAATCCGAGTATAAGAACTCAATGTAATAAACAGAGCAAGAATACAATAAAGTAAAGTAACACGGAATCACATAATGATCATTTTTCAAAAATGTAATCGCCTCGCTTCGATGCTTGAATAAGGCTGGAGGGTCGAAATAAATTATTGCACCGGTGATTATGTGATTCCCTGTTACTTTACTTTATTATATATATATATATATATATATATATATATATATATATACATGATATATATATATATATATATATATATATATATATATATATATATATATATATATATATCATGTATCATATCTTAGTTCAATAAACCAATAAAATGCTCAAGTATACACTAAGGAAGGCCGAAGAAAACGGCCACAAAATTCTGTTCTTTAAAATATAAGAATTCTCAAGACATTTTATGCTTTTATGCGTCAACAAATAAGAAATAAACTAAAAAATATATATAAATATTTATATATTTTTCACATTAATTTATATATATTAAAATAAAAGATTTTCAAAAAGACATGACAGATTAACATTTATAAAAAAGTTAACATTTAACATTTTGAAATTCCAGTGGTCATTTACTGGCACTCGTGATGTGAGTTATTTACTTATTTGCAAAACGTAGTTTTATGAATAAATCAGAATGAAAGCAAAGAGTGAATGCAATTACGTATGTGTATGTATGAGAAATAAATAGAGTGTGTGTCTGTATGTTTGACTCTACGTGTATTTAGACATTCACATATATGTATATGAAACACAAGTGGGGATAGAAAGCACGTGTGGATTGTTTTTGCGTATGTGGGCGTGGTTATATAAGTCTGCTCGAGTTTGATGTATATCTAAACACGTGGCATTTTGTTTTGAAACTTTATATGTTTTCTTTTTACTCTTTCATAACAAGTTAGATTATTTGACAAAATATATATTTTTTTAATGTAAAATAATTTAAACGGGATGGGCTTGGGTTTAAAAAAAATCTTTTTCACTAATTATCAAATATTTGTGAAAAGTATTCGGTTGTTCGGAAATTAATGACCGATTTCAGAAACAACAAATTGTTCTTGAACCCATTTCTTGAGATTTTCCTACCATACCAATTTGCATCAAATGGTCGGACACAATTGCAATAATGGAAGCAAGTGCATCGGCTATTTCTCTGACACTTTGACGTGGGTGTTCTTGAACAATTACTGTGAAACGTTTATTATCCAAAGTGAATGGCTACCTTCCACTTCCTTCATTTGACCAAGACGAAATTACAAAGATGGGATTTGTGAAACAACCTTCGCACTGTTCAATCACTTGTGGATCATTCTTCCAATTCTTTGCTGATATTTCGCCTCTGTTTGCGAAGTATTATGACCGAGCGTGAACTCATGTAAAAAAAGGTACACACATTTCGGCTTTTTTTCATTCGTTTTCTTAAGGGCTTGTACAAAAACATTATTGGACGTTTATTAAAGAGCACACATCAAGTATTAAGTATGTGACTATTTCGCATAAGCAACCTAAATGTACAATAACAAAAATGGATCGTAAAATAAGTCAGTATTAATTTTAATACCTTGCGGAGATTTTAAAAAAGGTGTGGTTTACGTATACCGAATGTGTTTTACTTAAAAACTTGGCATAAAAAGAAAAAAATGTACGAAGTAAATGGTAGGTTCTGTCGGCAACCACCAAACAAGTAAAGACTCTGTTAACAATGGCAAATCTTATTAGAACACACGTGTCTTGCAATAATAAAAACGAAATGTTGATCTTGGTTGCGAGAAAAGACAAGCTGAAGAATTTCACTGGTGTTGAGTCTTCTTTTGGGCACTTCGAAATGTTATTTGTGCTTTGGCCACTAAGAAATTTTATTCGTGCTTTGGCCACTAAGAAATTTTATTCGTGCTTTGGCCACTAAGAAATTTTATTCGTGCTTTGGCCACTAAGAAATTTTATTCGTGCTTTGGCCACTAAGAAATTTTATTCGTGCTATGGCCACTAAGAAAAAGAAGTCGAATTTTGAAAGAAACATCGCTTAGTCTTTTGAATTTCTGTTCGCGATCGGTCGTCGTCAACTTCGGTCCCTCTCACAGTTTGTATGTCTGTCTCTCCGACTGACTGGCACTCTTTTGCTGAGTTCTCCACGTGTTAATTCTTTTATTTAGGACTTTTTACTTGAGACAAATGATTCGTTAACTACTCACATTTGACTAAGATCAAAGTGTAGTATCTGTTCCGATGGATACTGCACCCCATAGACTGGTATTGTCTTGGGCTTCGGGGCTTGCTTTACGCCGGTCTATGGGTCTGTCCTGTGCAGTTCTAGGAGGTCCACCCTCCAAGGCTTCGCCTTCCTTCTTTAGGGAGGAATGAGTTTATTGCTTACTGCCGGAGGCGCCCCTACCGGTGAATGCCGACGGGGCTGCCCAGGCAATTTTTAATGGCCAGAGTGTTCACTTCTCGGGCGCTGGCTTTTCAAACCCCACTTTCCCGACCCGAGCTTGGTTCACATCTTACTTGTGAGAGTAAGATAAAAACTGGCCTTGTGCCTAACTCCTGGAGAGGAGTAAATTAATACTCACATGTCGTGTCGCGTTCTCCGACTGACTGTCACTCTTTTGCTGAGTTCTCCACGTGTTAATTCTTTTATTTAGGACTTTTTACTTGAGACAAATGATTCCTTAACTACTCACATGTCGTGTTGCGTTTTCCGATCTAGTATGACTAGTCGAGCAATGGGATCCCTTGTATTACTCAGAACAGTTGTCCCTGCGTGCGTGTGTTGTTGCTTTCCTTCCATAAATGAGAACAGTATTCTGTTGCGAGTGTCTCGTAACAAATAGTGGTTGCGATGTTGGCTAAAATGTATGTCGCTAAAATATCTTCGGATATTAAAATTCAAATAACTCGATAAATGATACTCTTAGAAAACGAGGGATTTATTCAACCACACGCTGATAATTAAGTTACAATTAAGTCCCATCGTTGGCGAATTATATCGGCCGTAATGATCGCCTCGTGGGTGAAAAGTCAATGTAGAGAAAGAGAGTAAGAGTTAATTACATGTAAATCACATCGCTTTATTATATTATCGTTTCTTTAGACCATTATTACGAGATATCGTTTCGATAGACCAAACGTCTAATCGCTTAGTCGCTTTTTACCGAGTCTCTTCGAAGGCTCCGCCTCCTACTCTCTGACTCGTTCATATCTCACATCATATCCGTCTAATATCTCTGACTTACTTTCCCCATGATGCTGGTGCATAATAATTCTATTTAGCCCCGTTTGAAACGCTTCCTGTTTTTCAGCATAATCGCATAGACAGGGTGTTTAATAATAAATGTGACAACGTTATTTGCCCATATTTATTAAATAAATAAAATTATACAAATCAAACTAAAATAAACAGATAGATACATCATTCTTATTTCTAAATATCAAAATGGTTATTCAATATGATCCCTGTCGGCGTCAATAACCTGCTGACAACGCTTAGGGAAAGCCCTACAGGAGTCATGAATGATTGCTTGGTTATTTTTCTTCCCATTTCTTTGTCAATTCTGTCTTCAAAGTGTAGTATCTGTTCCGATGGATACTGCACCCCATAGACTGGTATTGTCTTGGCCTTCGGGGCTTGATTTACGCCGGTCTATGGGATTGTCCTGTGCAGTTCTAGGAGGTCCACCCTCCCAGGCTTTGCCTCCCCTCTTTGGGGAGGAGTAAGTTAATTGCTTACTGCTTGAGGCGCCCCTACCGGGGAATGCCGACGGGGCTGGCCAGGCAATTTTTGATGGTCAGAGTGCTCACCTCTCGGGCGCTGGCTTTTCACCCCCCACTTTCCGACCCGAGCTTGGGTCACATCTTACTTGGGGGAGTAGGATAAAACTGGCCTTGTGCCTAACTCCTGGAGAGGAGTAAATTACTCTGTCTTCAATGCATTCAAAGTCTGTGTGATAGGAAGCTGAAGCCTTGCTCTCCAGGTTGGATCAAATAATGAAATCCAGAAGATTAAGGTCTGTAGATGATAGAGGTCATTCTTCCTTGAGAATGAACTCTGAAACATTCTTGGCTAACCATTCTTGAGTCTCCTGTTCTTGGCCTTTTGGCTAAGATCAAAGTGTAGTATCTGTTCCGATAGATACTGCACCCCATAGACTGGTATTGTCTTGGCCTTCGGGGCTTGATTTACGCCGGTCTATGGGATTGTCCTGTGCAGTTCTAGGAGGTCCACCCTCCCAGGCTTTGCCTCCCCTCTTTGGGGAGGAGTAAGTTAATTGCTTACTGCTTGAGGCGCCCCTACCGGGGAATGCCGACGGGGCTGGCCAGGCAATTTTTGATGGTCAGAGTGCTCACCTCTCGGGCGCTGGCTTTTCACCCCCCACTTTCCGACCCGAGCTTGGGTCACATCTTACTTGTGGGAGTAGGATAAAACTGGCCTTGTGCCTAACTCCTGGAGAGGAGTAAATTACTCTGTCTTCAATGCATTCAAAGTCTGTGTGATAGGAAGCTGAAGCCTTGCTCTCCAGGTTGGATCAAATAATGAAATCCAGAAGATTAAGGTCTGTAGATGATAGAGGTCATTCTTCCTTGAGAATGAACTCTGAAACATTCTTGGCTAACCATTCTTGAGTCTCCTGTTCTTGGCCTTTTGGCTAAGATCAAAGTGTAGTATCTGTTCCGATAGATACTGCACCCCATAGACTGGTATTGTCTTGGCCTTCGGGGCTTGATTTACGCCGGTCTATGGGTCTGTCCAGTGCAGTTCTAGGAGGTCCACCCTCCCAGGCTTCGCCTCCCCTCTTTGGGGAGGAGTAAGTGTATTTCTTAATGCCTGAGGCGCCCCTACCGGGGAATGCCGACGGGGCTGCCCAGGCAATTTTTAATGACCAGAGTGCGCAACTTCTCGAGTGCTGGTTTTTCTAATCCCACTTTCCCGACCTTGTGTCACATCTTACCTTGTGGGAGGTAGATAAATAAAAACTCCTATTCTTGGCCTTTTGGCTAAGATCAAAGTGTAGTATCTGTTCCCATGGATACTGCACCCCATAGACTGGTATTGTCTTGGCCTTCGGGGCTTGATTTACGCCGGTCTATGGGTCTGTCCTGTGCAGTTCTAGGAGGTCCACCCTCCCAGGTTTCGCCTCCCCTCTTTTGGGAGGAGTAAGTTTATTGCTTACTGCCTGAGGCGCCCCTACCGGGGAATGGCGACGGGGCTGCACAGGCAATTTTTAAACCCTACTTTCCCGACCCGACCTTGGGTCACATCTTACTTGTGGGAGTAAGATAAAAACTGGCCTTGTGCCTAACTCCTGGAGAGGAGTAAATCAATAACTATTCCTGGGTCTTTTTTGCTCAATGTGAGAGGTGAGTCCTGTTGTAATGACCAACAACATCTTCTGAAGTGGTTGTTCAGGACAGGGATGCAATGATGACTGCATAATGTGTGTACGATAATTCTTCTGGTTCAATTTCACACCTTCATCCACAAAAATAAACGGACTCATTCCACTTTCGGCCCAGATAATCACTGACGCTGCACCTTGCCATTGAGTAACAATCAACAGCTGAACATCACTTGTACGAGACCAAATCCGATCATTTTGAATGTTAACAAGTTGCTTGACATCAAATTTCTTTTCATTACTGAAAACCAGGTTAAGCAGCGTGCCAGCTCTAATATGCGATTTGAGGATTTCACCTCTTTGCTTCCGTTTATCGACAGAACTTCCAGATAAAGATAGTTTCTTTTGGAAGATGTTTAGAGATCAGTGTGGAGAATAGTAGACATCGTCCAAATAGATACTTTCACCTCCTTTGCTAGATTTCTGAGTAATCTCCTTTGTTTTTCCCAGCTTCTCCCTGATGGATTTGGTCGCTTTTGATGTCCGAGAAGTACTAGGACGACTTTTCCCTGGTTTATTAGTAAACTCTCCAGTCTCTTTGAATCGCTTTAGCGTTCTCCAAATCAACATTCTATTGACATTTAGTGATTTAACAATATCCCTTAATGACTTTCCCGACTTATACACCTCTACAATCACAATTCTCTTATTGAAATCCTGTGCCATTTTAGCAGATAGTGATATTAAACCTTCAGTATATATATATATATATATATATATATATATATATATATATATATATATATATATATATATATATATATATATATATACAGACCTTAAAACATAAAAATCATTAAATGTTAATAAAAATTGATTATAATTAAACTTTGTAACGATAAATATTGAACACCCTGCTTACAAATTAATATCTATTAGTAACCTACTAATCTTAATATTAAATATGTTTATCCTGTGAGCTAAATTAACCGTTTATTTAAACGTATAACTCACGCAAACAGTGTCATAAAAAGCAGCGTTATACATAATACATAACAAAAAACTACCAATAAATTAATATTCTGTATATTCCATTCTACACGTTTCGTACAATAATATTTGTCAAAATACATGAAACTGTAGTTGTCCTGTTTCATACTTGATAATGGTTACCATTATTTAACTATTTTATTTCAGAAATCTGATCAACTTACTATTAAGTAAGAAGTAAACTTAATCCGACCTTTTCACCCGGGTATGGTTCCCCTCGATTGCCTGTTAGTAGAGGGGCGGTCTTTTCTGACAACTTCGTGCCACTGCTTACAGGAATGGATACAATGTGTGTGTTTTGTAGTATGCACACGTGTGTATGTCTCAATTTCAACATGACCTTGTACAAAATTTGCTTTGTAGGAAAAACCGTAAAACTATTTTGGAGCACAGTGTATGAGTTTAACTTAGGAATGTATACATTTAGACAGCGCCCCAATTTTAAATGTAAACAAAGAAACCGCACCTCCTGTTTTAAAAAAAAAAAACATTACAACAATTCTAGACATTATCGTATTGTCATGAAATAATTATTTTTATAACGAGTAAATACATGAGTAAACATACATCTTGATGTAATAGTTTCAGATTCCCTTTTCACGTGCTCATCATTTTGAATTAATGATTTAGTTCAGAATTTGTTGTATTCCATAATATAAATAAGACAGTTTTATTTTTGAGCCGTGTCTTATTGGTTTGTGTTCCCGCTATTAGTTTTGTCTCAGTCCCTCTTTCTTTCTGTCGGTTCTGTTTTCCGTCCGTCTGCATCTCTCGGTCTGGGGAGGCAATTGAAAACAAAGCCCTATACTAACATCAAATAAAACTTTTCACGGGTAACATTTCATAAGGAGATTTTAATGGTGATATTAATTGATATCGTAGGGGCTGCGTTCACGTTAGATATCTGTAAACAACAAAGATGATATTTTACTTCGTTTACGAAATAACAAAATAATAATAAAAATGTTAATGTGGAGTTCCGGACGAGGAGCAGAGTACACAAAAGTTTCTCATTGCTTCTCTAGTGGCGACGGGAGTAACTGATAACATTAAAATAGAATTCCATAGATGTGTGAGTGAAATTTTAAAGAATACATGTTTTGTGAGAGTCAGGTATACTGGAATTAGTGTAGGAAATTATAAAATTGATTAAAACAGACATAATTTCCGAAAAGACGCATCAATTATTGTAAGCGTGAACATATTGGAATTCTATATAGCGCTTATATTTAAAGAGCTGTTGTGTCTGGAAGCAGACGAGAAAATAGACTTTACTTTTTTACAGAGAAAGAAGAAAAGTTTAAAAACAAAAAAGTAAAAACAGAATTAATCAAACACAACACATTTATAAGTTTACAAAGTCATAAGATATGAAAGTTTTTTTTGTATGCGTGAGTTGTTTATTTTGATTGTGTAAGTTCAAGGAGATAAAATGTTTTGTAGAAATCGAGGAAAGGGATAAGTATGTGTAAGAATTGTGTGTGTGTGTTTGCCTTATTGTAGCATCGCAGTTAATAGCAGGTTATTGTTTTGAAATTATAAATAAGGATTTTAGTCAGCGTACATAATTGTAGATAAGTCACATGACTTGTTAGCTTTATAGGTTCGTCTATTTCGTTATGGGCCACTTTTCTTTTAACAAACATATGAAAGTTTTATTTTTGAGCCGTGTCTTATTGGTTTGTGTTCCCGCTATTAGTTTATAAATTTAAATATAGGTTAATCTTATATGAGCACCCACACAATTTTGATGAAACGTGCCTTCTGCCACATCAATAGGTAGGTAGTTCGACCGTAGCTGAGAACACCCGAAGTGTCCCTTTTCATTTATTATAACACCGAGATGTAGCGAGGGATGCCACTCCTTTGCCTTGATTATCACCTTATAATATTGAGTGTTTAGCAAGGATGCACCAAGTATTCTTTTTTTATATATGATTCACCCGAAAATTGAACTCCGATTTCCAGGCCCATTACTCTAACCATTATGCAAATTGACATAATAGTAAAACCTGATAATGAAGTAAAGCCTTTTGCGGTCCAGATGTCCGATATGCGTCCAAGCAGGCAAATGGCAAGCGTTAAAGAAAACATGGAAATATTTTCGAGCAAGTGATATCCACCGGTTTGATAAAATCTACTGAAAACATTCAATCTTTTAACGAATTAACACATGTGTATATTTCAGATGCGACCACGCCTTAAAAGTGGTTTTGGCTGGTCGGTAACACTTAACGTTGCTCTTAACCATAATTTTGAAACTGTGTTACGTCGTGTGCTGTTTAAATGAAATCACCAAACGATCATTAAGTGTCTGTATTTTTACCGTATCTTTGCACAGTATGATATAAAATAGAGAAAAAGTAAAATATTTGAACAGTAAAATTCAATTATCACGTATGAGAAAAGATTTTTAAAATGGTTGCGCTTGATTGGTTAATTTGAGTCACTTGAGACAAATCCTGAATTCCGATTGGGGCGGGAAGTAGCAGGTAGAGGCGGTCAGCGGCCACAACATTGTTAATGCAAATAGATCATACGTTAATCCAATACGTTCAAACCGTCGGAAGATTTTTTGAAGTGGAGACGCGTAATCAATTGTTTTCGTTATTACAATTTTATGGAGAAAATTAGAATTTCTGCGCTCATAAACGAAGGTCAACTGGATTGGAAGCAACTAAAAATTGCCTTAGTCTAGAAGGATTTATACTTCACTGACCATAGACAAAACAGATGGAAATAAAAATAAAAATAAAATAAAGCGAACAGAAAATAGGGAAATTAGGAATTCTGCGCTCACAATAGATGTCCACTCGATGGGGACACAATAAGAATTTCTCAGTCTAGAAAGATTTTTTCTTTATCTGACCGCGGAAAGCTTCACAATTATCCTTGAGTCATATTTACTTTTCATTTTTTGGGTGTAGTGTTATTTTTAATTTTAAGAAAAAAAAATGCTTAAAACAATATAGATGGGGAAGGCCAGTTACTCAAAACATACAGAAATTGTGTTTGATTTAAAACAATAAATACTTATTTAACAAGTTCTTTTTTAATCAACTAATTTACTTACAGTGACATGCGTTCTTTTATGAGTTTTCTTTTTAATTATCCTTTAACATTTCTCTTTATTAAATTAAATCATTATTTTATATTTGCCCAGGTGAACGCCAAAACATAGATAAATCCTATTTTAATCAGCTAAATTACTTATAGCGAAGTGGGTTTTTCCTTGCTTTTTTTTTAGAATTTATACTCTAATACTTATATTTTTTAAAATTAAATAATTATTTTATATTCCCCCCGGGCAACGCCAAAACACGGTCCCTGCTAGTTTATAGTAATTATTTGTTAGCACAAGTCATGGTAGTAAAGACAAAATTACTTCGTTTATTGTAATCATACAAAGGATAACGCTACACTTTGTCACACGCCTTTTATTTTGATTGAGAAATTACGATTGTGTTGGCAACTGGAGATTTCTGTGACTTACTCATTACTCAATATGCATTACGCAATACTCAATACTCAATACTCATTACTCAATACTAATAACTCAATAACTATTTAGATGAAAAGAAAATATTTTTTTATTATTATACTCGGAATATTACCGTGTATACTTATTTCTGTACCTATTTACTTGCCTCCTATCGATGACAGAGTTAGACATGGGGTCGGTTTTTAATTTGCTAGCCAAAGTGACG
The DNA here is from genome assembly GCA_963556195.1 of Sepiola atlantica. Taxonomy (NCBI): domain Eukaryota; kingdom Metazoa; phylum Mollusca; class Cephalopoda; order Sepiida; family Sepiolidae; genus Sepiola; species Sepiola atlantica. Next base: position 161,928,564 of record OY744520.1, on the reverse strand, counting down.
TTTGTAGTTTACTGTACATTTTAACAAAATACTCCGTACAAACACTCTTTATTGAATTGGTATGCTGCATAAATGGTGTGAACGTTTGTTCGTGCAGGGGCTTTGTAATTAAAATAGTTTTGTTTAAAGTATCAAAGGTTCTGTTGGGAAAAACTGATGGCACATTGGACACAGGTTACGGACTGGGGAAAAAGCTAAATCAAAAGTCACATTGTTCTCAATCCTTTTCATAAAGGTTGAATAGATGTAAAACCAGATACAAGAATCAAAAAGGTACAGTTCTGCCCAATATATTCACAATAAGGGAACCTGTTTTTTCTCATGTTGCCTTATCGTGGCGTTTATGTTAACGAGGATGTTTCGATGCTCTCTCATTTCCTTCCTTGGAGACTGGCTATCTGTGTAGGATGAAATAATCACTCGAATGTATTATCAAGAAAATAAACTGATATAGTTTTATTGCATTCGTGAGTTTATCTTCGTTGGTCTGTAACCGAACTAAGACGAAACCGCGGTGAACGCGTTTCCAATGTCCGATCTGTCTGATGGCGGAGACGAAGAGGTTGCTCTATGCTTTTTATGTTCTTAATCTTTCGCTCATGAGCCGGAAAGTAATCAATTGATATTCTAAATCTGTTCGATATACGATCTTGTACTCTTCGACTTGTATGACCGTATCCCGGTGTAACGGGAAATATCTTATTGATATATTTTTCGCTTGTACCTGCACAGAGGGGAGTAGTGTATGTGGTTTTAAAGGGGGCAGTTGAGCCCGCCGCAATATTCCTAGTGTCAAAAAAGTCGAACACATTATTTTGGATTGTAAATAAGTTCTAAGCTACTAATATTAAATGTATTTTTTAAATTGCATCATCCGTTTCTTGGGGGTAAGACGTTCTCTGCCGGTGAAAAGACTTCAGTATGCATTAATGGGTTACTAGTCAGGAGCGCATTGTTTTATTTTTCCCCTACTGCTGACATCGCATGCTATGCAACTATCCGCACCAGTCAGACACACATCTCCTGTGTATGCATTACATAACACTTCACCGACTTGTTCTATTCTTTTGCCAATTGTTATCTGAATAAAATCTTATTTCTGACGTCTTATTGTCGGGCAAATGCTTAGCAGGTTAATTTAGCAAACCATTGTAACATAATAAGGTTCCATTTTGGGTTGATCACTTAAAACGTAGGTCTGATGCAAACCGGGAAAATCTTAATTATCAAAAGCTTTGGACACTCATAAAGGCACGCGTGTGACACAATGAGTAAGTATGTTAATTTGATTAGTGGAAAAGTTGATTAATTACATTTGTTTTAATCGGCGATATTGAAATATCGCCCTAATATTTGTTATTGACCGACTTAACTTTGGAGATTATGCTTTGTGGCATGTCTCAGTCAAAACCTGACCCTATTTTAAGGAAAGTATAAAGTAAACTTTCGGTTTACTTTCGGCAGCCTCGTAACTCTCGCTTCTCTTATGTTGTCCTTTGTCCTCACATTCCATGAGAGATGGTTGTGACAAAAGGGGAAGAATTGCTGTTTTCTGGGTCGCAATCTATCTATCTAACACCTATCACTGGCTAGTTTTTGACCTTGAAGTAGTATTTATTTCTCAGCTCTTTAGATCACGTGGCTTCATACCTTGTCTGGAGCGATTTACATAAAAAATAAAATAACTGAGGGTGACTAGTACACAGAGGTCAAGAAGATGAGCCACCTACATTTGACGGAGATGGCAACTTCCCCGAGGACGACTTGCTATTAAAACTTTCAAAGGTTTAACACCCAGATTGTGCCTCCGAGTTAAAGTGGATAATACCTCAGAGCTATCACGATTTATTCACACGTGCAAGTATGGCTTTCTTTTGTAGATGCATCCACGCATCTCTATAAGAGTCGGTCAGTCCATCCGTTGCTTTATAATGCTTCAGTTTGAAATATCATATTCATACATACACGCACAGATTGAATAGACGCATCTTATTTAGATGCAACCAAGCATCGCTATAAAAGACTCTGTCTGTCAGTCAGTCTGTCACGCTTAAGTTTAAAATAACATTTTGATAGCTAAATGCACATATTGAATGGGCGTATCTTTAAAATAACCGTTCTTGTGTTGTGTTTTTATGCATTTCTTTGTTTTAGTGTTTGTTGCTTTCACTGGGTGCCTGTTTGTATGCTTAACGTGTGTATGGACATATGTTTGTCTGTCTTATGTCTGTCTCCTGACTCTTTTTATGGGGTCGCGTATAAATAAAACCATTGATCTTTCTTTCTCGTGTTGATGTCTTTGCGAGAGGCATAACATGTGTAGCTACACCCTTTCATATGCCTGTCTTTTTTCTTTTCAAATTGACCTTTAAAAATATTTCTGCCTAAGTAAACTTTCATCAAATGTTGAAATATTGAGGCAACCTACACCAGTACGTGTGCATCTTAATGTTTACATCTATACATTGATCAACGCGCTATTTCGTATGTTTTAAATGGCCGGCCTCGGAATAAACTGAGACGGCTTAAAATAATTTCATTTGAAAGACATATTTTATGCAACACGTCTTTAATCTAAATAACAAATTTTTCTCTTTTTGTTTTTCGTTCTCTCTCTCTCGCCCCTATCTATCTATCTATCTATCTATCTATCTATCTATCTATCTATCTATCTATCTATCTATCTATCTATCTATCTATCTATCTATCTATCAATCTCCCTCTTTCTCCAATCTTTTAAGATCCGTCCATGAATATGTGTAAGAAGATCTGTCCGTTGATCCGTCTGTTACTCTTTTAATTTGAAATAGCATTTTCGTCCGTCGCTCATACTTTTAAAATTTGCTGACATATCTCTATCAGAACCTCTGCCCTTTCGTCAGTTCGCCTGTCACGTTTAAATTGGAAATAACATTTCCATCGTAAAACGTGCAGATTAAACGGGCGCATAATATTTTAGATGCGTCCAAGCATTTCTAAAAATGCTCTGTCTGTCAGTCTTTTAGTCTGTCATGCTTAAGATTGAAATAATATTTTTAGATGCATCCACGTATCTCTATAAAGTCAGGGGTATGACCTTAAATTACATCCGGTAGCGAGACCCAATTTTGGAAATTTGGGGTGCGTGCTGTCACCCTATATTACCATTACTTCCAGGTCTACTCTAACCCAGAGATGTTGTGCGGTATCTGTCAGGCTTCCATCTATGGACTAAGTAGAATATATTGTCAATAAAATAGACGCCTACAAACGAATGAATCCACAAATCATTCGTTTACAAAACATCCGCACGTTTTCGGCATAAACTGACTCATAGATGCCCCTATTTAGTTGCCTCCCCACGAGGGCAGAGTTAGACAATAGGTCGGTTTTAAATGTGGCTAAAATCCAGCTCACCCAAAAGGGGCACTCTGGATTGAGACAAAACAAACATTTCCTCAGTCTAGAGCAATTGCTCCTTCACTGACCGAAGACAGAAAATATGAAATGTAGTATCAGAAGAGGTACGACACCTTACTCTTAACCCAAAGCTACTGATGTCGTAAAACCTAACATGTAAAAAGTTTTGTCGGTCTGTCGGTCGGTTCATCTGTTTTTCAAGCCAAAGTTCGAAAAGGAATTTCCATCGTGAAATGAATACAGCTAAAGAATATCCGTTCTTGCTCTGTCAAAAAACCGTGTAATTAAATTTGTCTAAATTCCACCAGAGGTGATCGGATAATCGATTTGGTGACGATTCACCTGAAGAAAAATAGATCGATACTTGTTTAAAGTATCGATTTATTTTATGTAATGAGATTTTGAAATGCTATATGCGAAAATGTTAGCTCGGGGGTTATATGAAAGAAAATGTCTCTCTTACTCACGAGTATCTGTTCCGATGGATAGTACACCCCATAGAATGGTATTGTCTTGGCCCTCGGGGCTTGATTTACGCCGGTCTATGGGTCGATCCTGTGCAGTTCTAGGAGGTCTCCCCTCCCAGGCTTCGCCTCCCCTCTTTGGGGAGGAGTAAGTTTATTGCTTACTGCCTGAAGCGCCCCTACCGGGGAATACCGATGTGGCTGCCCAGGCAATTTTTAAACCCCACTTTCCCGACCCGACCTTGGGTCACATCTTACTTGTGGGAGTAAGATAAAAACTGGCCTTGTGCCTAACTCCTGGAGAGGAATAAATCAATACTCACGAGGCAAGAATCGAGTCAAAAATATTTGTTAAGCTTAAGTTTGAAATAGTATTTTTAGATGCGACCATGCATCTCTATGAGAGGCTACGTCCGTCAGTCTGTCAAACATAAGTTTGAGGAAGTCTCTTATAAAAATATGTGGACGCTTCTAAAAATGGTCTGTCTGTCTATTACGTTGTCAAGCTTAAGTTTAACACGGTAATTTTAGACGCGTCTACAAATCCCTATGAGAGGTTCTGTCGGTCACGCTTAGGTGTGAAGTTGTATTTTCATCGCTAAATGGATGCTTTTAAAATTTCTTCTTTTTTTCCAATTATAAAAACCAGTTTCATTTTCTTATGTGTTAATAATTTTTTTAAATGTTGAAAACAAAATATTAATATTCTTTTCCTAGTTCAATTCCAGTAAGAAAAGACATTGGAAATATTAAAATTGCATTCTCATAAGGTTTCATTATTCGATTGATTAATGGGAAGGCAAATAATAATTCATTCATAAATGTCCTTTTTTTCTTATTTCTTTTTGTTTATGGAAGTCACTCCAGACAAGGCATGAAGTCACTTGATGTAACGAGCTAATCATAATAATAAAAAGGGAGAGGAATATAGAATCAATTCAAGATGAACCAATCCTTAAAGAGACCCTACAACTAGCGTTCAATACCCTGGACCCCAAACAGACTGACGAAAAAAGTTAGTCCTTTAAAGAGCCCAATGGAGAAAGAATAGATTACAAGGCTGGCTGACAAAAAAAGTCTACCTCTAAATATATATCCATAATCTTTGAAAGCTTAAGTCAGACATAAATTTATATTGATGACACATTTACAATAAGTAAGAAAAGCGTAATTCTTATGAATCAACATGATACCACTTTCACAAACACATACTCAGAAGGACGGGGCACGTAATGTTTGTTCAAAACAACTTGAATGTTTACAATTGATGTGGCAGGACTCAAGCATGAATCATAAATTTATGCCGATATCAACTTCACCATCGATCATCGCTTAAAAGAAGTGAATTTAACCGTTTTTCTGGCCTTTTGGCCAAGATCAAAGTGTAGTATCTGTTCCGATGGATACTGCACTCCATAGACTGGTATCGTCTTGGCCTTCGGGGCTTGATTTACGCGGGTCTATGGGACGGTCCTGTGCAGTTCTAGGAGGTCCACCCTCCCAGGTTTTGCCTCTCCTCTCTTGGGAGGAGTAAGTTTATTGCTTACTGCCTGAGGCGCCCCTGCCGGAGAATGCCGAAGGAGCTGCCCAGGCAATTTTTAATGGCCAGAGTGCTCACCTTCTCGGGCGTTGGCTTTTCAAGTCCCACTTTCCCGACCCATACCTTGGGTCACATCTTACCTTGTGGGAGTAAGATAAAACTGGCCTTGTGCCTAACTTCCCGGGAGGTAAATAACCCGCGTTCTCTCTGCGTTTTACGGATCAAACGAAATTATTGCATACACGCATAGGAATACAATCTTTGTCATTGTTCTTGATCTACAAGTGATCTTTAAGTCTTTGTGTCTAGTAAGTTCTTGACAATTTTCCCACACTCACACCTTGAAACAAAATAACAAATGGATTGACATCTGTACAATTGCTATCTGTGATCTTGCATTGTCGTCGGCACTTTTGATTTTTCAAATCGGCAACTTCAATAAGCAAATCTAACTTGTCAAGCTGCTTGTCGTTTGATTGCTCGGCGTTTCGTTTGAAGTGTGAGATGACGAGAACTCAAGTAAAACAAAAGTGAATTGTCGCCAATCATCAGTTTGTCGACAATATACACACGACTGGCAATTATACTTTCACAATATCGTTGGACACACGTACGTGTCCAGTTTTATAATATTAAAATCATATCTAATCCTTTTCAAATTAAGATCCATATCTAAAATATTAAGATCCATTTCCAGACAAATTAAAATTCCCAAAAATGATTGTAGATTTTTTTCAACATAAATAACCATGCAGTTCGCCATTGGCTTTATATTTTTATTTATTTAGAAATTAATGTTATCTTATCGAAATGAATGATATTGATTTACTCGGGAAAAATGAATCTTAATAGTTTAGAAATTGATCTGTGGTGATGATGTGGGGAAGCCGTGGGATAAGTGGTCACGACAAGCGTGTGCCCGTTGCAGAATAAAGAGAGTGATAGCACGCAGAGGCGCTCATTGAACTTTAAGATTACAAAAGCGATGATCGAAGGCGTGCGATTATGCAAATTAGTCATTGTTTGCTCCATCGGGAAAGGAACGACATTTGGTTGGAAAAGACAGTTGGCGTCGTTTATGTCTGGTTATGCCTTTGAGGAGATTCGTGTGGTTTAGATGAGTTTTAATACAATTTGAGAGTTGGATTTTGTAGGATTTTTGTTGCGCACGTTTTTAACTTTCGCTACAACAGAATCTAACTATTATAGAAATGAATCTTCATATTTTAGAAATAGATCTTAATTCTGTTTCAGTTTTATTATGTATGACTTTAACATTTTGTTTTCCTTATTTTTTATTCCTTTGAGTCAATATAAGCTTCTTTTTGTCATTGTCTTCCCTTCCTTCTCCTCCATCTTGTCGTTTTCTCTTTCCTTTGTTATACAGGGTGGGCAAAAATAAGGGTCCTATTTTAAAAATTCATAACTTTTTTATTTATTGATTTTTTTTTTTTTACAATAAGTAAAGGACTCCTTCCGAAGCAAGCATGAGCCGTATTAGCCCTAAGGAACGTACCCTCATTTAGAAAACATTATTTTTGCTTAAAAAACTCAAAACAGTGTAAAAAACAATACTTTAGTTTTTGTAAGTTTTAAGAAGTGCTTTTCGGCTAAAATTTGTTTTGTTTATTTCAAAAAATCTCGGAAGGGTCAGTCTACACACACATAAAGTTTGGTGAGTTTAACTTTTATTTTGTGGAAGTTATTCAAATTCAAGTTATTCAAATTTAAAGATAGGACCCTTATTTTGGCCCACCCTGTACTTTATTCGCCGTCCTCTTTCCTTTGAATACTTCCATTCTAAAGGGCAATATCAACAAAACAACTCAGTAAAAAAGGGGAATTTTGTCCTTCTAATCCAGTAGTGATTGCTTCCATCTCCCCTGACACTACTTAAAATAAATAGATCTTCCTTTCACCTAATAGATTATCCTTTCACCCCAGTCGTTAATTTATTTCATTTCAACCGTAAGTTAGTACGTTTTTTTTTAAACCAGCAATAGTCAACAAAAATTATTTATTTCCATATCTTCGAGAATTTTATTGCTCAATTGAACAGATTTTATAACCACAATTATATTTAAAGTTGAATTAAATGCTGCATTTCACATTATATTATCGTAATTTATTCAATCCGTGATGTTTAAAGCATTTTTTTTCACTCCTGTTGTCACGATATGATACGAACGGAACCCTGTATTAGGCTAGTGTT
>OY744520.1:161843449-161915949 GCA_963556195.1 Sepiola atlantica | reverse complement strand
TGTAATTGCGCAGCACTTGCTTCACTATCAACTCCTCATCGCACCGACACCATCTTAATGGATACCAATCTTCTATCGTGAGAGAAAGAAACCAGTCAGTAAGTCAGTTAGTTCAATTGATTCAATTGTTCCAACAGAAGTTGCACATGGCGTGTCGAATACACAATCTGTCCCGGTAACCATTACGCCATTTGCCTATATAAACAAACAAGATGAAGTTTCAAGGCTATCGATATGAAGATAGTGAAAGGAAATGTACTGAACATTTGCGATTGAATAAAACAGCAGAAACGAATGCACCGAACCAAATGCACCCAATGCATCAAATACATTTATGCAATCTTCTTTCAGCTGCGATTAAGCACAACTCTGTCTACATCTGTTAATCGTTTTCATTTGTTTAGATGCATCCTCGTATCGCTATTGAAAACTTTGTCGGTAAGTCAGTCGGATTGTCACGCTTAACTTTGAAATACAATTTTTTTGGTCTGTCAAGCTTAAGTTTTAAATAGCATTTACTTTGGTCTATCACGATTAATTTAAAAAAAGCATTTACTTTGGTCTGTCATCTCAAAATGTGAAATAGCATTTTAGATGCGCGTCGAAGAGACGCTATCCATCCCTTGTTCGGTCAGTCAGTTTACGTTTGAAATAGCATCTTGCTATCACTTGTTCTTTCTCAGTTCGTAGATTTTTCGTGTGTGTATTAATGGCTTTATATATATATATATATATATATATATATATATATATATATAAAGTAAATCCAACAAAAGATATAAGAGGCAACTAATATCTTTAATTAGTGAACATCCGCATAAAACTGAAGCTCAATATACTGGATAGAGCATTAATAGCATAATATAAAATGAAGTAATAAAATAAGGTGTGAATCAAATTTTATTAAAATTCAATGTTCAGGCAAAGTACTTCAAAGTCCTTAACTCATGAGTTTTCAAAGAAAATTCTTCTCCTCAGAGGACCATTACCGCAATGACATTACTGCAGATAATAAAATTAAACTTTGAAAATATATAAAAATATATATAAAAATACATAAAAGTATATAAAACATCAAATATATCAGCCCAAAACATACTTTTTGTTAACGCTGTACAATTCATCCAAGTCATCCAATTTAAAACATTCAGGAAAGACACCCAAGATGTTGATTGAAAAGTGATCCAAGTGGTTAATGGTATTCCAAAGACGAAAAAGTTATCCAAGCGGGAAAACCGTTTGCAATCGATGCAGTAAATGACAGTGAAAAATGTATCCAAAGTGTATGCAAATTAATAAAACGATAAAGAAACCAAAACATATGAAATGTTCAGAAAACTCACTTGGTGTTGAATAATTATAATGTTCAAAATGCAAATGAGGTGATCAGAACATTTTGCATTTTGAACATCATAATTAAGGTACTTTGCCGGAACATTGAATTCTAATAAAATTTGATTCGCACCTTATTTTATTACTTCATTTTATATCATGCTATATATATATATATATATATATATATATATATATATATATATATGTGTGTGTGTGCATGCGTGTGTAAAGCACTGCTCTTTGTAAATTGAATTGAACTATCTCGGTAGTTTGTAACAGATATACACACGTTATAAATCACTTCCTTTTGTTGTGAGGAAGATAACGTACGGGTATGTTTTTAACTACTGTAAAAAAGGTCGGGTTTCAAATCTCAGTATTAGATACTCACCATGCCTAGCTACACTGAAAAGACGCGATCGAATAAAAAAATAGCTGCTTTTAAATCACTATATATATATATATTCTTCTAATAAATAAAATACAGTCAGTCAGATTCTCAGATAGCGAACCAGTCATTATCGGATTTTTTCAGTCTGACAAATATTTTCAATTTACACATTTTAATCGATTTCACTGATTACATATTCTATCCATACATTTCTCGAAATCCATGGTTTATTGGATGATAGACAGAGATGATTATCTAATGAAATCGCTCCGTTTATTAAAATTGTTAAATGTAAATGACGTCCTAACAAGCTGGGGGAGTCTAACCTTATATATTATATACATCATGTTTTCGTGTTTATCGTTACATTCAAACACTTACGCCACGTGAGCTTAATTATTCGAAAATTCACGTTGCCTCATCATTTTATTAATATAGACGTTTTCTTCAATTTAAAACAACGTAAATACTCGTGTGTGTCTCTGTATATGCACGGGTGCATGTTGTTTGCTACATCAAAGTACTAGAAAACGCTTTATTTTCTTCGCAGATTTAGTAAGGCGCAAATAAGTTTCATAATAAAGGGGGTTCACTGAGCAAAACACAAATGAACATAATTCGTATGTCCTTCATACAATTAAAATACTACAAAGGAATTCCTATGGACACCCACCCTCAATTATAAACATCACGTGTTCACCTTCTCAGAATTGCTTACTTTTAGTTGCAAAGAAATGTCAATATTTCGCAAGATGTCCGTAAGATTTTATTACAAAACAGATTTTTCTTCATAGAATTCTTCATTTAATTATATGCCAAATTATAAGGTTAGGGTTGGATGAGCTAAAAAATTAAATTAAAGACTCGAACGAATTTACTTGACCTAAATAAGAATATACTAGGACGACTTCGACATTTTAAAATTAACAACTTCGTGTGTGTGTGTATGTGTGTGTGTGTGTATTTATTAGTTTTCTTAAACCAGGGGGGGGGGAGGAGGCAATAAGCGAGATATAAATGAACGTAGTTTGTACATGCTTTGTACAATAAAAATACTACAAAGTGCTCCTTTTAAGAAATTGCTAGATTCCGTTACACATCCCTTCTGAAAATATTGTATTTGCGAAAAAAACATGTAAGTGAATTGTGCTATTAAATAATAATGTTCTAATTGTTTTTCTTACTTCCGCGTTCACAAAAATATTTACCCCCCCCCCCCAAAAAAAAAAACGTAGGGTAAAATCTCGAATTGACGAATCGCTTATCAAAAAGGACGATCATTTCTCTGTGTGTACATTCCCATAATCGTTATTTCTACGATTAAAAAATACAAGTCCCTTGATTTTAGTTGCCAAGAAAATGTCAATATTTCATAAGATGTCAGTAATATACTATTATTACAAAAAAAATTTCCCCATAGAATCCTTTATTCAATTATATTTCAACAGAGGGACCGAAAAAGAGAAACAGAAATGAAAGTAAAGAATCCCGGGCAACGTCGAGTAGATACAGTTAGTGTAAATATACAGAGTGTTCGAGACAAATTTTAAATTTTTTGAAAAGAAAAGAAAAAAAGTCATATATTGGCCAATAATTGATGCATTCTGAAAATGCAAAGTATATCAAAGGGACCTGGATTTTAAATCACGAGGCCTTCACAGTGTCTTTCGAGAGACACCTTAACACTAGTTTGCTTCTGGCAATCCTTAGTGTTGCAGGCGGTACGGTTGGTGCCTTTCTTAACACGTAATACTTCATTCATAGTCGCCATGGCAACGCCTATCTCTTTCGCTAAGATCAGCATTACTTTGCCTAGATCTTACCTCAGCTTTTTCGTAGCTTCTTGATGAATTTCGTTGTGCGGACACAGTTAGAACGTTTGCTATGAATTTTCCTGATAGTCCCCTCCCCCGTCCGTTGTTGCAATTTACCAGCTCACATCTCACAGTCTTTAAGATATTCAAGAAACCTTGGACTGCAGCTAAGATTTCTGAATTTTTTAATCTGGCGTAAATCATCATAATGCAGACCCACTTTCTTCCAATATTCGTTGATTTCTAGTCGTCTATGGTCTCCAGCTCTCAATCACCGCAATACCACACATAAACACCTAACTGCTGAACTTTACCGCCATTAAATACTTCAAATGTTCTTGAAATAAAAGAATATAAAAAACTGATCAAATTTGTCTAGAACAACAATTTTATGTCTGTATCAAATACGTTTTTTTATTTGTCTTTTGATTTCGTATCATTTTTTATGTTGGCTCGCCCGTCGAAAGATGTGTATCCACCGTCACGATAAGAATTAATTTGTGAATGGAAGGATGATAGTATTTTAAATAAAACGAAGAATTAAAGACCACTGGGGAAGAAGGGTGTACTCATATTAACCACTAAGTATGGCATGTGAAATTTGTGATTGAACTATGATTGCAATTGTTTAGACATTCAACACATTTATTGTTATGAAGCTCTGCGTAAAAAATGTGAGTAAACTGTCATATGACGACATGTTTAAAAGACACGCTAAGACGAACAAAGTGTGTATTAAGTACTATTGAAAAAAATACTGAAAAATATCTCCAAAATATATTATTTTGAATGTTTTTATATACGCGGTGTTTTAAATAAAGTTGAGAAATTGATGTGACCTAAAATATTTCAATTTCAAACAATTAATTACATGGTTTCCTCTTCAAAGTTGTGTTTCTCGATTTTAATCAAATTTTAAACTAAAAATCTCATAAACTTCAACTCGGTCATGACTGACGGAATGAGAAGAATCTACTCACGTGGGTATACTTATATTGGGTTCAGTTAAAAATTCATTCAGGTTCCCATGTTCGGCATAAAGTTTCCCAAATTCTATTATTTGGTTCTCACGTAAGAAAAGACAGACTAGAAGAAGGTCGCAGGTTACATCGGCCGAAACGTTTTGAATATAAAAACTAAAATCAGAATAGGAGTCCGAATAATCTAAATCATAAAAACTAGCGGGACGCGTGTAAATTACACGAAATTATGTTTTCAATGATAATTATCTTGTTCCTAACCCATGGACGGCGGCACCCCACACTTTACGGTCAGCAATAATGAAGTTATATATGCATGTGTTTAACCCCCCCCCCAACACACACTTTTTAGGAGAGCCCCCCACTTTTATAACTGTCCCGCCGGTCCTGTAACCTATACATGTTTGAATAAAATATGATAAGATTTGACTTGTATATTGATTTTAAAAAATGAACAATACATAAAATAATTTACGAAACTTCTTCATATACAATGTTTCTAGTGAAGGTAATATTTCGACAACTAAACCTTTGTAAATGCTTTAAATTAAATAAAATTTGGATCCAATTCATGAGTAGCATACAAAGATTCGGAAGGTCGTTGCTTTTGATGTAGCGTGACACACAATATAACACACACACTATCGTATTAATATGTGTCTTCCCAGTCGCCCCCTCCCTATCTCCATCCCCCTTTCGATGTAGAAAAAAATCTTAGAGGTTGGTTGGGATCGAACTATAAACCAGTCGGGTCGACGTCAAAAACCTACGTCGCTAACCGTTGCGCCAAAGGGAAAACTTACGAAAATTAGGTGAGTTGAATGCTTTTCTAAACTAGGTGCGGCACGCATGCGCAGAGCTTTTGATGTAAGCGTGACACACGAACACACACGCTATTGTATTATTATATAGATTACCACTTCCCATCTAAAAAAATCTCGAAACATAAAGACATGTTCTGTTTTACAGAAAGACTATCCGACCTTCTCAGCACTTATTTATAGAACATGGACTCATCCATTTGCAATTAATAGAAGAGACACTGCATTATTACTCCACATTTCTCATTTTATTAACCCCTTTTCTTAGCTCAAACCCTTTTCCCAGTGTTTTATTTCTATTCATATTAACAAATCACTCTCAAAGTGACTGCAGTTACAACATATATGACAGAAACAAACATATGGATGTAATAGTAAACGAACGTGTCCCACATAATGACCTCTTAATAGGATTTTGAAACGGACCGGCTTAATTACTGTTAATGAATGAATTAATTAAACTTTTCTAAACAAACAAGCACATTCCTGACTAAATGAAAGAAATAGTTCAACATATAAACAGTTCTCATTTGATTTTTGTTAAAGTTGACATGACCGACATTTTTATGAAATGAATCAACAAACATATAACAAACATTTTACTACAACAAAATCTAAGTAAAACCTACAAAAAATTAAACATTAATTCGATTGAAATAATGAACTAAGTTACTACGGACAGACTGAATATAAGTAATAGAGTTGGCAAACTACAGATGTAGCCTACATTCTCCTATAAGACCAGCACTCAGATCTTACCAATATGCCATCTGCTCGACTAATTGAACCAAACTGATCAGAAAACTAGTAGCATTAATAATAATAATAATAATAATAATAATAATAATAATAATAATAATAATAATAATAATAATAATAATAATAATAATAATAATATTCTTGCCAGCATTAATAGGGGAATTAAAGAGAAAATATCTCTTAACGGATGGATTAACACAGCGACATCTATCTATTGGTTAAAACATCACCGGAAAGGAAAGCAGCTCTTTTATTCAATTCGGCGTTATCGATTTCCATCCATCGATCTATACGAGGATATTTGATGTGGACATGGAATTTTCTAGGATAATCATCATCATCATCATCATCATCATCATCATCATCATCATCATCATCATCATCATCATCATCATCATCAGCATCAGCATCATCGTCGTCATCATCGTCATCATCGTCGTCATCGTCGTCATCATCGTCATCATCGTCATCGTCATCATCATCATCGTCATCGTCACCATCATCATCATCGTCATCGTCATCGTCATCGTCATCGTCATCATCGTCGTCATCGTTATCATCATCATCGTCATCATCGTCGTCATCATCATCGTCGTGACGTTCGCTTTACATGCTGCCATGACTTTAAAAAAATGCCTTCCAAACTTATCTCTGGTCAGGTTTCTTTGGAAGTTATTTTTTTTAACTAAGGCAAGATTTTTATGGCCGGATACCCTTCCTGACGCCAACCTAGTGTGGTGATGGGGACCAGCGTTTTTAGCGAGACACCACTTCTAGGTGATTGCCCACCAACGCTAAGGAGATCTTCACCTGCCCTTAAAACATAACAATCCATATGTATAATGATGTATAACAATATTTCCGATGAATTAAAGAACAATTTGTATAAATAATCAGTGAATTAAAACCAAAATGTCGAAGTATTTTTATGTATCGGTGGGTGCTTCTGACCTAGACGAGAGGTCATAGTTTATAGGACGTTTTATTTGATACACTGTAATGAAATATTATAATGCTAAGAATATAGGATTAACCGGGAATGGCGGATTATGTTAGTATAACAAGGTTACTAAGCATACAAAAGTCTTACAATACTAGAAGAGTTATTTATAGAAAACTAAATTGTATAAGTTTAAAAGTAGACATAACCCCATACGTTAGAAAGAGAAATACAGAGAGCATGAATAGATTGAATTACATTAATGGTGGCAACAGTAACAACATACAACATCATAAAAAATGTAATAAAATATTAAAAAAAACATCTGCCCACTACAAAACAATTGAATTATATATAGCATAGTATATCAAGGTACAGTATATTTAAAATGAGAAATCACATAAATAACTCGTTATCTATTCGTGTGAGCTAGAAGACGATGATACATCACCAATTGTAGATTCGTAACTTATTAAACAGGCTGATACCTTTGTAGCTTTTAAATGATCCATGCTATTTATGCTTCAGTGATAAATTGTCTACAGTAAAATTCCCGGATACAGCGAATCGCTGAACAATAGGAATGACATTGCCGTATAATCTCAGCATAATAAGATGTTTTCTTTATAGTGACTTTCTTTTAATATATTACTAGACCACGCGAGACCAGTTGCATTTTTATATACATATTATTAAATAAATAATTTTTTAACATTGATATTGATAGACAATCATGTTTTAAAATGATATGAAATAAGTATTAATTCAAAACATTTTTATTGACAATATTTATGTGTAGATTTATCATGGTCTACAAATATGTTTACATTCCCTTTTCGTTTCGCTCTGCTTAGAGCAACATATAACTGGCAGCATTGAAACGCAAGTTTGTTGAAATAAGTTAAAACTTTGTACAATGTCTGTCCTTGTGATTTCTGGATCATATGTGTAAATGCAGATTGTAGTGGAAACTTAACTTTTTGCAAAGCTATATTATCTCCTTTGGACAAAAGGACATTAATACGAGAAATAAGCAGAAACCACTTCTTGAAATTCTGATACAATGATTTTGGTAACGGAATTATCGTAGAGTTTGTCACCAATCAGTTTGGTGCCCTTACATAAACGTGAAGGGTTCTTATACACATGATTGCGGATTCTTTCTCGTATGAGATGCTAAATCCGGTAATTCAAATGAATCAAGACAGTTTCTAGGAAAGTTTAGTAACGAGACATAAAAGTAGAACAAATCTGTTCTTTTCGGGGAATTAATTTATACCCGCCATTTGTCTGGTATTTGTCAAGTATATACATATGTTTGTATGTGTGTATGTATTGCAAGTGTACCAGAGAAGTCGTGCAACCAATTAAGTAAACCTTACAGCATACACCCTGACAAACGATAGTTATTGGCTGTCAGTAACGTTTTCTTTATTATTCAGTGATTGGTGATAATAGCTTTTTATATCTACAACAATCATGAGGCGTCGAAAAAGCTCTAACCAAAGATGAAAAATAAATTATGCTCAAATAATCTGGTCTCCTGATACCACTGTGAAAAGATTCCACTGCCTACAAATATGTTGTTATCTCACACTGTAAAAAGATTCCAGAAGGAATTACCAAGAAAGAAATTAGCAGGTGCTGGGACTACCACTGTCGATAGGGATCTAAGGAATAATAGCCGTCATTAAAGACCGGGGCAATTAAGCATGTTTCGTTTTCACCACAACTGTTCGTCTTCACGTACCAGAATCCACAAGAAATTCCATACTTGGGACCGTGAACCTTCAACTGAAAATATCTCCTCTTATGCCAAAGCAAAAAGTGTTGAGGATGAAATGGGTATGGACATATTGTAAGATTGGCATGAGTTGCATTCTTTTCACTAATTAGATCCGGACAACTTTTGATAGACTTGACAGATGTTTGGGTGTGTTTTGGAAATGAGCGTTACCATCGTTAAAGACATCAACAATATTCATGATACGGTCTGGCATCATCACGGATAAGCTTGTAGGTTTTACCAGAATATCTGAAGGAGTAAAAGTTAAATCTGCTGCCTATTGCAATCTCCTAAAACAATCTTTGTTGCCTTAATTATATGACATACCGCTTCAGCTACTACGGGACTTTGTTTTTATACATGATAACGACCCCCCCCCCCTCACACACACACCCTGATCGTGCTACTTAAGCCTTTTTAGTCAGTTTTGACATCCAAGGTAAACAGCTGATAATCTGGCCGCCAACATGCTTCGATTTAAACTCAATTGAAAATGTTGTGACTATTATCATACAAGACTTTTAGTCTCATTAACGTCAATTTTTATATGAAATAAACTTATTGAAAGCCACCACTACTACCACAAAGGCAGTCTCATGTGCCTTTATTAAAAAAATTGATTGATGCTATCAGTAAGAAAATATGTTACGGAATAAAACTGCATGTCGGTCACGTGGGTAAATAATGAAATTTTCCAGTAAATATAATTTTGTAATTGCAACAATTTGTTGAGTAAAACCTAAATTGATACTTTGTTTATATGTTTATTCCATATTTACACAAAGCTAAGGATTTTGGCTGTTTTCATTGAAAGGCTATTATCTCCGGTCAGTGAATATAGAATGATTTCAATAAATATCATTCTGCTTTAAGTCTACGTCTGGACAACGATGCTGCATCATGTGCCAGATGTTCGGTAAAATTCTTTCGGAAAGTGATTCACAGAAAATTGAGAATTCTTTAATTTTATTATCAAGCTGGGCGGTGTGTATAATTGTGCTCAATAAAAATAGAGCTGTATATCATTTTATAAAATTATATTTATTTCCTACACAAATCTATACATGTTTGAACAAACTAAATAGTTGCTTATCATCAGGTTTGGGTAAAAAATAAAATGAGGCGAAAAGAAAAGGACTCTTCAAATTTGAAGGCTCAGAAAAGTTAGGAGGAAGCACACGTGATCTTATGTAGAAACTCATTTGGTATCATTTTCAGTCGTCTAACTCCCTGCCAACACCCCATCTCACGGATGTGGCATAGCATTCCGATTTTAAACATATAGAGAAACGAAAAGGGAAAAGAACATGTTACAGATTTCATTTTCAACGTACCGCCCCGGCATCATATTTATGTTTTTATATTTTCAAATTCTAATATTTTATATTCTCCTATTTTTAGCATTTTATAGCTAATAGATTAACCACGGGTACATCTCGTTTAAAACTAGGGTACATTATATATTTGATGATTTTTTTAAAAAAACTGCTGAAAAAACTTAATGATAATTTCTCTAGTTTTGTGATTTAAAAATAATATGTAATGTTATGCTATCTGTAATTGTTTATTTTATTTTCTTCTCCAACCGCTTTGGTGTGCATTTTATACATTTGTATCGTTAATAACCCCCTTTTTCCGTCTGGTCGCCTAAATGATAACTCTGTCCGCACATGAAGGTGACCGGCTGATGCTGGAACTGTAAGTTGGAAATTACATTTTTAACGAATAAATTTTTTCCTTTTTTATTTTTTTATGTTTCAAATCGGACTACCATGACAAGTTCGTGTAGTTGGTGATGCGTGGCACGGTGATGATTTCAATTGATTTTATACATATGCTAACGTTGTCTTCTTACGTAAATTTTGAAATCTTCTAATATTGAATTATGTCCTATGTAAACTTTCATATCAGGAGCTTTTTGATTTCAGATATTGTAAATACACTATCCATAAAAAAGTAGATACCATGTTTGAATTGATGGGCAATCATCCATTATTTTAACTGCGCTACCATATGTTTGTAGGAAGACTCTATTCCTTGTGAGCAAAAAAACAAACAATACATGCTGCATCACATTCAAAATCTCTCATCAAAACTATGAATAGATTAGGATTATACATTAGTGTATGATAATCTAAGAAAAATTGCTAAGCGTCTTACTAAAATAAACGTTAAAAGCAGCAGGTAACCATAGAACTCCTATTCCATCCATAAAAGATTCAGTCATGATCCATGGAGCCATGAATAAAGCGATGATATAACTATAAATCATGACACTATTTTGATGATCTTTAAGAATAGTGAGGAAACATTACAGGAACATCGCCATGAAATCAGTGAAATTTCACACACACTGCTACTTAATATTTCGGAATATAGTTTGAAGTCTCAAAGTATTTAAAAGAATGAAGCTCACAAGCAGAGGAATACTCCAAGATTCATTTAAACCAATCAAAGAGGTCGACTATCCTTCAGTGGTGACTGAGGAATTTTCTAAATAGCATAGGATGTGAATACTTGTTCGCTATTACTCACATCGTAAATCTGCATACCCATGAGGTGGGAAAACATTCAATGTGCCATAATTTGAATAGTCTGTCCATAATGAATTCCATATCTACTTCATATGTTGCATTCACCCCTATTATTCCCCAGCCGGCAACTGAATTCGATACAATTTACATGATGAATTTCCGAGATTTTATTTCCCAAAAGTGACTGAAGAATTGACATCTTTGTGAAGAGGAGGACATTGACAGAATAGCAAAAGAGATCCAACTTCAGAAACCAGAAAAATTCAGTAATATCTTTTTCTGCTTGAGAGGATTTCATCTGGAAAAAAGGATCACTTTTCGCTTGGGGAAATACCTGGAGGAAGGAGGCATATGGTTTGTACAAATTTAATATGAGATATTTGGACGGAATATGATGGAATAAGTCATAAAGTATAGTAGTAATTCAAAACGGGAATACATTTGAAAGCAGAGGTGGTAGAATAGTTTCACATTTCTGCAGACTGGAAGTGCATGGTTCACAAAATTATAGGAAATAATTGACCATTTACATTACTGGCCAAATACCGAACAGAAACTCAGGAAAAATATTTGAGGCTGAAATTTACATTTTGAAGCCAAATTCCACCAATTCAACTCCTTGACTGCCAAAATAGTAAACATTTCCAGTACTGAAACACCTTCGTTAATGACATGGAATCTGTCATGAGATCTAACCAGGCCTTTTGGTGAAGGTAACTGGAATCTCGATCCATCTGCATTATGTTGAGCTATTCCCTTGTGTTGTTTCGCCTTGGATTGTGTCAACTACAAGCGATGACTGCAAATGTACTATTAGGACTGTGTATCATTATCAAGCAGGAATTTTTGAATTCACCAGAACGGATGCTCTCTGTAAGTGGAACATTGTTAAACATGAAAAAAAAAAATGAAGAAATCTATATTTCTACAAAGGCTTGCTTTATTGACGAAGATGAGCAATACTGATTCCATTATGATTTCTAAACATCTATTTCAGAGGCTGACGAAAAGTGTGTAATGTGTTACATATATATATATATATATATATATATATATATATATATATATATATGTATATATATATATTTATTAAGACCTTTGATATCACAAAATGCAAAGAACCCTTAATAAGGAAACGTAAACGCATAAACCCATGCCCCTTTTGAAAGAAGGAGTTAATGATTGGAGAAATGACACCTAATAGCAAACAGGTACTACATTTTCATCATAGCTAAAAGGTTTCTTACTCTGATTCTCTATTACGTTTTAAGGAATGATGATCTCTGTGTATTTCTGTTCCATACCCGTTTGTATACCCATTTTTTAACATGTATAATGTTCACTTTTCAAGTTGTAAATGTAATAAAGTAAAAATACATCTTTGCTATTTAAAAATGTCCGAGACGAACGTAGACCTTCAAAAACACTGATGCAAAATTAATACCAAAATTGGATTCCCGGTGAGGTTTTACTTGAGAAAAATTATGTTCGATTTTTGGTATAGGGCTTTGTTTTCAATTGCATCCACGGATAGTGTCCTAGACAGAGAGACAAATACATCACAGATTGGGAGAAAACGGTAATTCTAAAAGAGGCTTTTCTATGACAATGAGCGCAGTGTTTCACAGCTGTAACTGGAATCCAATGGAAACCATTGAATTTCCGGTGAGCAGATTATGCGAAGGGTGTGTCGTATTTTTCATCCACTTAATGCATCCAGGATACGCTTTGTGATTTAAATGTCAAGTGATTGTTTCAGAACGGAAGTATTACCTAATTTATACATATTTCTATCCTAATTTAATACAGATTAAAATATATATAGAACACCCGTCTCAGGGCGGATAGAATTAATTCTCCGAACAGAACAGTTTCGCACCACTTTTATGTCGACTTACGAAGATTAAAATTAAAATATAATGATACTAAATCGCATTTTCTAGAATCTTTATTCGAATTTTTATGAAAATCTATTACATGATTTTGATTTGAAACAATGTCTAAAATTTAAGGCGGAAGCTGAAATTGAAATTAAGGGAATCTTGCTTAATTGGTGTCGAATGACTATGGATCAAATTTTAAGGCTGTTCCTATATAATGCATTCTAAAACTCTTTAAAATATTCCAAATTAATTAAAAATTGGGGAATATTTATTAATTGATGTCTAATACCAATTATTAAAATTTTACCAAAATTGGACGTTTTCTGAATTTCCACGAAGGGCTTCCACTCCCTTTTTACGATAACCATAGCTACTATTATTGCCCCTTACGAATACAGCTGTGTTCCAAAATTCATAATGATCGGTTAATTAAAAGTAAATCCTTTACATACACATATATAAACATATATACACACACATACACACACACACACGCATATATATATATATATATATATATATATATATATATATATATAAATATATATATATATATATAATAGAGAATGGTAGTTTGCTTGAAGCATTGCTTGGAATAGTAGTAGTATGTTTTTAAAAAGCTGTGGGCAATGCAAATTCCGGGTAAGATGTAAGCTGGAATGAACAAAAATAATAAATCGAATACGAAATGTGACTTACTATTTTTTTTAAAAATCATACATAACAGCAAGTGTTGTGTTAGCTGTTTGTGTGATGTCTCGATGATTATAAAAATCATTTATTTAATATTTCGGGAAAAGAAACTTCTCTTTGTCAAAATAATAAACACCAGAGGAAAATTCCGTCCGTGCAGAGAATCTGCCAAAATGGATACCAGATAATAAGTAAATAATTATAATATAAATTAAAAAATGTTTTTTAAAAATATATATTATTAAAACTAACAGTTAATCGATCACTATACATTTATCCAATATTACACACATATTTTTGAACACCATATTTATATACATAACATAACTTGAAAACTTATTAATTTCTATTCTCTGCGGGACTGGTTTGCTGCTACGCTGTCTCTGTCTTCTGGCATCCATTTTTGCATATTCTCTGCACGGACGGAATTTTGTTCCTTCCAGCTTACATCTTATCCGGAATTTGCATTGCCCACAGCCTTTTAAAAACATACTATATATACATATATATATATATATATATATATATATATATATATATATATATATATATATATATATATATATTACAGTGTCTGCTGGGTGTACCCTGGTTTCATCGCTGTGACTATGCTAGGTCTAGTGTAGAAACCGGCTAGTAAAAACAGTAAACGAATACTCAAAGAAAAGAGAGGAAAAAGTACAAATCACCAGTTCAAGTCAGGCGATGCCGACTTTTTGTGTTCCCCCATAACAGATATGCATTGTTCGTAAAAAAAACTGTCCGTTGTTGTTTTTTAAGGGGGATATTTTTAATGTTTTGTTATATCTATTTCATGTTATTTTTTATTAAAACGTCGTCTTTATTAGTGTTTATTTTTTGTTTAAGCGTATTCGCTAAGAAAAGTTCTTTATACGTGTTGCTTCTATTTCTCTAACGATTTCCGGTACCTGTGGACTAGTTTGATTGCGTGCTGCTATAAAACCGTTTTGTTTGACAATTATATATATATATAAAATATTGCCATTCGTTTAGTGTTTCATTTTGGGAAAAAGGTTCAAACAGTGATCCTCATGCTGATTCTGATGGCTAATCCGAAATTTGGATATCTTATATAATGGAAAAGAGGAATAATAATGTGCTCAAATAGCTCTTTTTCAAAGTTGTCGCTGTGATATTGGTGTTGTCCGTTTTCGGGTGGGGTGTTAGGTGAAGAATGTTTTAGAAGTAAGTGCCAGCGTCTGTTCTTTTCGATATATAAAATTTTGTGTGTGTAATTTGGAGTTATACTTATGTAGTGGGTTAGGACTGGATTGTGGAGTAGTTTAATGTGTACTTGGGAAATTGTCTTCATTGTTTTCTTTTTATCTGTATGATGTTATTTTATTTCATTTTGTTTTATTTCTTCATTTTTACATGTTAATTTTATCAATTTATTTATTTTTCTATAATTTCTATAATATTTCTCTATATATTTTCAGTTTGGGAGGTGTTGGAGTGTAGTGTGTTTTTTAAATTCTTTGGTGGATATGTTTGGCAGTGTTGTAATTGTATTTGCAGTTCCAGGCTGTGTCTGATATTTCTCTATGTGTTACGTACTTTTATTGATGACCAGGATATTTTTTTTTAATGAATGGAAACATTTTTAAAATCTCTGATTTGACATTAATCGATGGGTTGTTGGTATTCAATTGCGTAAAAATATATTTCTTAAATATATGTGCTTGAATTCAGCTTTGATGGAAATATGCATCGTCAAATTGTTGGGGTAACAATGAGAAATGTTTTGAGCCCAGTTCCGTCCAATATTTTTGTTGGATTTCAGGAGCAACTGTTGTTTGATCTGTTGCCGACACCTATTTCCGTTATGTGGATGATATTTATGCCATTTGTACATCCCGTACGGAGACCGATATGGTTCAATGGCATTAAAATTTACTTAACCCTATATTGATATTTACAATGGAGGGTGAGGAAAATAACTCATTACAGTTCTTAGATGTTTTTGTCGAAAAATCGGATGATTGTTTTGTTACCAAGAGCTACAGAAAACCTACTTGAACAGGTCAATATATTAACTGGAATTCGTTCTCCCCTAAAATAATAATAATACATATGATTTTAGTACATCGGGCGTTGCTGATTTGCTCTAGTACTAAACTAGATGAAGAGCTTCAAATTATAACAGAAACATTTTCATCCAATGGTTATCCTTTACACACAATTAAAAAATATATAAAGGACAAAATCGCTCCTTTTAAAGGTGGAACATTTTTTCGCCTCCAAAATGTCATGTTTATGTGAAGCTCCCATGGATTGATATTAAAAGTCAGAAGTTGTCACAAAATTTCTTCCATCGTTTCTACGTTGTTTCTTTGCAACTAAAGTTCGAACGGTTTTCAGGACTAATAAGCGCTTTCCCCCCTTTTTAAAAGAATGCTATCCCTTGCAATCAAAATATCATGGTCGTTTATTGTTTTACTGGTCAGTGCGAAGCTAACTACGTGGGGCGTACCATCCTGCGTTTAGAGGTAAGAATTTACAAACATATTCTCCTTCGATATGTAGGCACAAACAGTGGCCGACACCCGGGCGTTCACAAGACCATGAGTCGACCATTGGTGAAAATTGATTGCAATATCAAGTTTGCACTGGAGGGTACACGGACACTATGTTGCACAGAGCTTGTTCGAAAAATCATCTAAAAATACTCGAAGCTATCAACTTACGATAACCGTCTCTGTGCAAACAAAAAGACAATTTTGAGCTTATAGGTGTACGTTAAGAATGTCTTTCCTCCCTTTTTGTCTTTCCTCGATAATTATTTATGGTTCTTTGACCACCTTTTAATCAATAATCCTCTCATTGTCGACGGCTGCCTTGAAAATGGTCGACTGAAAGATACCTTGATGGAGTTTTTTGTCTCTTTTTCTCTTAATTGTTTTATTTATACATCGATAGGAAAAACAAATTAACTGATACTCGTTGTTCCATCTTTCTCGTGATTCCCTGTTCTTCGTTTATAATATAAATAAAAATAAAGCTAGAAAAAAAAAACACTAACCTCAACCCTCGATAATAATGACAATTCAACCAATATTATTTGAATGTTTATTAAAATACTGTACCTATATATATATATATATATATATATATATATATATATATATAGAGAGAGAGAGAGAGAGAGAGAGAGATAGATAGATATATATATATATAGAGAGAGATAAAGAGTGAGGGAAATGTTGATATAAATAATTATTTAATAATACATACATTTTTTAATCATTATACACATATGTATACGTTTGATCCTAATCGAATCATCAGTGTGGAAGATAACTGTTCAGCCAGCTGCACGATTCGATCACTCGGAAACGAGTCCTTTTTAACCTTAATATGAGCGCGCTAACCTATTGGCTAATTTAAAAAGCTATGTGACAATCCGATAAATACATCCTATTTATGTCATATACAACGAACAATATAAACAATAGAAAGCGTAACCATGTATTTATTTCTTTTTATTGGTCATTTATTCATCTCTATTGTCTAATGATACATGCTCTGGGGTTAAGAAATCAATATCTATTGAGCTTAAATCTTGAAAGTGTGACTATTAATAACATAATATATATATATATATATATATATATATACATATATATATATATATATATATATATATATATATATATATATAGAGAGAGAGAGAGAGAGAGAGAGAGAGAGAGAGAGAGGGGGAGAGAGAGAGGGGGAGAGATGGGGGGAGAGGGAGAGAGAGAGGATACCGTGTTCGTGCTCTGTGACCGTTTAAAATTATCACTTCCCTGCACTGATGAGAATATAAGCTCGAAACGACGTCGTCCGTAGGGAAATATTATTTAATATTTATTTATTTATGAAATATATATATATATATATATATATATATATATATATATATATATATATATATATATATATATAGTAAGGTATAAAACTATATTTATAGCAGCTAAGCTACACGCAGGCTTCCGCGTTTTATCCCCGGAAGGGATCGTCAGGCTAAAATGCATTTTTTGGGTACATTTTAACCTGACGATTCCCTCCGAGGATGAAAGGCGGAAGTGTCTGTGTAGCTTAATTGCCATGAATATATTTTTATAACTACCTAGCTATACTCACGTATCGAGCACTGTTAAAGTAAATACTGAAAATTGATACATAAAAAAGATATCTCGTTTTATATATATATATATATATATATATATATATATATATATATATATATATATATATATATATATATATAAATAAACTGATGATGCTTTTAAATAAACCCGGCAACTGACTAGCGTCTTATCACGGGAATGGCTCAGGATATCCGTTCCATATAATCCTATAAGACCAGGGATAAACACCGGTCATAGGAAACCCTTTTCAGACTACTACTACTACTACTACTACTACTACTACTACTACTACTACTACTACTGGGTAAGATACTAAACACTTCGATCAAGAGTCGAAATCATCTTCAATTCTGTTGATAAACGAAACACCTTATTTTGTCATATATATCATTCTCCCGCATATGATGTAAAGCCGTTTTTGGTGGTGATGCTCTCATCTGAGAATATTCTGGAATCCAAAATCATTCCTGACATTACTCTCAGGTCCACCCTGACTCGGACTACTAAAATCTGTCAGTATAAATTAGTTAAATAGAATGAAACTTCATTGACTGGTGAAGTTCGAATTTGAGGGATTTGGGAAGTGTGGAGTCACCACTAAGTTGCCATTAGGTCCACTCTAATCTTCAGGAATGATATATGTTATGAGTTAAATGGAATCTCTCCTGGGTATTGCCTGAAATTGCATCCAGTGATATCTGCACACATTTAGCTCATGAATAATTAAAAGTAAACGTCGATTTTGTATCATTATACCTTGGTTTAAAGGAACATAAAGTGGTACAAAACTGTTCTGTTCGAGGAATTAATTTTACCGCCTTGGAACGGGTATTCCTCTTTTATTATATATATATATATATATATATATATATATATATATATATATATATATATATATATATATCTTCAAACTTTGTCTTTGTATTCTGTAGAATAAATCCAGTATTTCTCTTAAATGTAGTAGAATTAAGTTGATCAGATGGTTTGAAGCATCCTCGTGACGAGAATTTAGTTTGACGCCGGTTATACTTCCCAGCAAAGCATGCATTTATTTATAAATTGATGGAGTGTTCACTTACAGTATTTGGTATTTCCAAATCGTCGCCCATTTAAATATTACCAAGTCCAGCCCCGCCTCACTTCAGTGATCTTACGGGGGACCGATGTATCAACGTACGTAATTAAACCGCAAACTGCTTACAACACCTGCTGCTCTAAGGGCCATAATAACTACATTAATGATTATAAAGTAATATCCCTTGTTTTAATTACAACTGAAAGGATAAGTTCTTACTGAGTAAATGACTCTAAATTAAATTTAAAAAATCTGTCTAAAACCGGAACTATATTATGATTTAATTAAACGTTTTCTATTTGAGGAATTAATTTTACGCGTCTTCCGACGGGTATTTTTATAGTATATATATATATATATATATATATATATATATATATATATATATATATATATAAAGTAATCCAACAAAAGAAAAAGCGTCAACTAATATCTTATAATTATATAATTATATATATATATATATATATATATATATATATATATATATATATATATATATATATATATATATATATATAAAGACGTTGTGATACTTTGCTTGAATTTTGAATTATAATAAAATTTGATTGACACCTTATTTTATTATTTAATTTCATATTATAATATATATATATATATATATATATATATATATATATATATAAACATGAATTCTACATTGTTTTGAATTAGTTCATAACAATGTTTTTGTTGTTTTTGGTGGAACATAAAACAACAAAACGATCAAACATTCATGAAAAGTGTTTTTCATATTCCTCTGGTTCTATTTATCTTCCTCCCACAAGGTAAGATGTGACACAAGGTCGGGAAAGTGGGAAAAAACAACGCTCGAGAATTTGAGCACTCTGGCTGTTTAAAAATTGCCTGGGCAGCCCCGTCGGCATTCCCTGGTAGGGGCGCCTCAGGCAGTAAGCAATAAACTTACTCCTCCCCAAAGAGGGGAGGCAAAGCCTGGGAGGGTGCACCGGACAACCGATAGACCGGTGTAAATCCAGAGCCGAAGGCTCGGACAATACCGGTCTATTGGGCGGGGTAAAAAACCTTATTCCTCTTGTTATTCTTACACGAAAAATGATAAATTCAAATAATAACCAAAGGAATATCACCAACGCTTGCGATCAATGTATGGTTAGGGATAGGGTTAGGGTTAGGCTTAGGGTTAGGGTTAGACTGTAGTGCTTGAAACAGCACTACAGTCTTGAGATGAGTTAACTTAATTACATATTATTGATATAAATCTCTTTCTGGAAATTGATAAGCTCCTACTACTGATCTGTAA
This sequence comes from Sepiola atlantica, assembly GCA_963556195.1. Lineage (NCBI taxonomy): Eukaryota > Metazoa > Mollusca > Cephalopoda > Sepiida > Sepiolidae > Sepiola > Sepiola atlantica. The sequence continues at coordinate 161,895,502 of OY744520.1, read as the reverse complement.
TGGAAGACATCCTCTCAGCCTGGCAATAATATGTGATCGGAGTGAGCATATATTTGTTAGTATACAGATAAATTAAAGAAAGAAATAATTTGATAATAACAAATATAATAGTTTGTCTTAAATGTGACAGAGAGATCAAAGTTCCTCTTTTTTATCAATTTTGTAAGCATTTTCTTTTTAACCGGCGAATCTAGAAAATGTTCCTCATTAATTTTATTCCTAACTTTCATGTGTGGCGGAAAGAGGACTTAGCATATCGGAAGATTAAACACATTTTTTTTTATTTATGACTAATCAAATGTACAATAGCGAACAGGATTAAATATTAAAATATTAAAATCCATCAGAAATGGAAATTTTATTTTAAACACGTTCCAAGATTTGTCTTATATGACTGACAAAACAGATTTTAGAATGTAACTTGTATTTAATAAGCTATTTGAGTCAAAGGGTAAAATGTGACTCTACTTTATGTATTAGATTATTTATTTTTTGGAAAAATTGAAAATAACATAAATGAAGAAATAAAAATAAATGTTATTATATAGTGTCCAGGGCTGAAAGCAGGAATACACATATGTCTTCATTCATTCACTTGAATGCCCGGATATCTCAGCTCAAAATGTACACGAACTTGATTTAGACATGTTCAGACAAGATCGCCCAATAATAATAAAACTAAAATGTTATTTAAAAAAGCACATAAAACAAAACGAAAATTTGTTTTTGTATAAACTACATTTAAGTAGCGAGTTAATAAGTGGGCCACTAATATTTCAGTATTGACTTTCTGCATAATCTTTGTGCGCTTCTGACCCAAGAAGACATATGATACTTGAACCAAAAGCAAATAGTAAATCAGACCTGACCGAGGATCGGAGAAGGTCAAACTCCATACAAGACTTAGATATTCTTCTGCCCTCAAATCTGTTTCCCCCTCTTTCAACTCTTTCATGTCATGAGAAGCGCAAAGGTTATCAGCTCTTAAATCTTAATAAACAATCGATCATCCGGATAAAATTCCAAGCCGACCTAATGTATTTTTATATAAAGAAATCGTCGCAGAGTTAAATGGAGACTACTCTCACCGCGACTATGGTATCACCTCTTCCCGCCACTTTTTGGTTTGTATGGAGAGACGTCTAACATGTGGTCTAATTCGTTTGTTAGGGTTTGTTTATGAGTATCCAAGGTTAAACAGAAAGCAACACAGAAAAACCATTTGAAGACCAAATTCTATTACAAACAGATAAAAAAAAATACAGAATAATATTTTTTTTTCTTTTCTTGTAATTTCGTTTATGCAATCGTTTAATTTTTTTAAAACGTGATTACGTGAAACGCATCCCAAATCACATGATGTCTGATATTTTCCAAAGAAAATGAATCAATAGCAGCGTTCTGTGTTTTTCTTTGTCCTTCATCACAGTGTGACGTCATACTTGCCAACCACTGATGAGCACTAATCTGGGAATTATTCAAGAATCTGAAGAATTCACCAAAAGTCTGCAGATTTAGTATTGAGGCTGGATGATCTAAAATACATAAGAAAATAAAACTTGATTCAATTCTTCAATAAATTTTAATTAAACGTAAGCATTATCGAAAGTTAAGCCATTTGTAATATTAGAGTGTAAGTAAAAAGAATTAAGTACTTAACTGAATATTTTGAAATTGGTGAACTTAATGTCGTGAAAACATTATTAATATGTACATCAGGTTGACGACTTCGTGTGAATATCTGGTATTGGTGTATAACAGTCACATAAAAGCTACACACCCCATCTATTATGTTTGTTCACTGAAAAAAGTGTCCCTTGTGTTTCTCTTCATTTTCCACTTTAACAAAATGTAGTAACAAATTGTGAATAATCCTCATATCAATCCGATCCGAGAAAAGTGGTTGAATTTAAAATAAACAAAGTAAGAATTTGAAACTAAATTGTGAGATCTGAAGATTAGAGCAAACTAGTGAAAGTCACAGTTACACTAAGAGAATTGGCTGGTCTGTAATGTCAGGTTTCCGGTTCCGACATAATGGACTAATATTATTGCAAGCCGAGGACCGGTACCCCTCTGCGAATACAACGAAAATAATATATACTTTTGAGTCGTTCGTTGTGATCTACGCTGATCACATACTGGTCGGCGATGGCAGATCGAATTCAGAATTAAAAGTATTATTTCAAGATTGAGCTTATAAAATCCAAGTGTGTTAAATAAAAAGGGTTCTCGCATAAACGAAAACCAGGATTCGTCTGAATCAGCAGTTTACGAATTTTTGAAATCCTTTATATACTCTTACTGCTAGTATTAGTTTTTTCACTTTCAACGCATTTATTTTTAATTTGTATTCACCTCAAACAAGGCATATTACCACTGAGACGTAAGCGGCTACTGTGATTAAGAGCCTGATTAATCAGGGACATCCTAAGTGTGGAGTTATGCAGCAAGATGTTTGTTCACATTTAAATTTCTGAATGTTAATACAGTGAGGGAACAAGAGAGCAGGGAGGAACAGCTATTAAATTAAACAGTTTCCGACTCTACAATGGGTAGGATTTTGCTGCACGTCGGTTTTGTCGGAGGTATTTACGTTGAGGGGGTACAAGTGTAGTAAGTTCGTCGGAGCACATCCCGTGGATGTACTTGTACAACAAGCAAGGGGATGTAACATTGAAGCGATGGAAAAGTGGCTGGAACTTTGTAGATAGTGTGGGACCTCTTAGGTTAGAACCTCCTTTTTCTATCTCGTCCTAGAGGGAGAGACTTATGGTTCGTGCACCAGCCTAGATGTGGCAAAAATAGTCCAGGCATGGGGGGATGATTGCTTTAAAGAGACATAAGATACTGGCAGGTGTGAAAAGTTTTTTTTAACTCGGTAGAGGGAGTCGACTTTCTTTGTAGCAGATCTTGCAGAATATTCAATGCACTTATTCCAATTCTTATTGCTTGCGAATGTTAGGCCGAGGAATTTGGACGTTGGACTCTCGGGAAGGGTTCTATTAGTCATGGTAAACTTTATTATTACTATCCACTATCAGCAACTAACAGAAGACAGTTACGGAATAAGACGACCAGATTCGCTAGTAAGGATCTATTAGTCTTACTCGCAAGAAATGGCAACGCCAGGGAATTGTTCCTACTAGAGTGGGGGGGCCTTTATGGGAGTAAGGTAAAGTTTTCTAGAAAAACAGCTTAGAGCTTTTTTACGTTCATATGATAATAAAAGACAATTATGTGATATACTAAGCTATCTGTGATCGTTTGGGTCACAACAACTACATTTATTTATTCCACTTTGATTTCATTCGAAGATTCATAAACTATGATATTCAAATTCTTGCAAAACTAAAAACAATAAAGCATATAATATAGAAGTATGGATAATTATTATTTTACTATCGTTTTTACGCTGTGTATGAAAATTACGGATTATTAGAAGAATTAAAATGGATTTCTTTTCAAACATAACTTAATTCCAGAACTAAGAAATATTTTATCATTTTAATATTTTTCCAATATTGTGTCATTAAAGTATATAGGAACACATATTTATGAAACACACTTTGATTTACTCAGCTTTAGTATAATCTTATATAAGAAGTAAAGTGAGATTTTCCCATATGTACTTGACCGGTATAACTCTATAAACATACATAGCATATTAAATTTTGCCTCGTATGCGCTTAAGTCCAATTATAAGTACATGTTTTCCCTAAATAAAAAAAAAGTTTTGTCCGAATTCAACGATTTTTATATTTTATCCGCTTAGCAGTTTTCTTTTTACTTAGTAATTTCAGAGCGGGAGGAAAAGTGACTAACACATCATTTTAATAAGTTCTAATACTTCGACCCAAAACACTGTAAAAATAATACGGTAAGAATCTAATTAGGGTCACGTTTTTGTATTACACCGTCCGTCCGTTCACTTCATATAAATCGCTATACTTATCAACAGTTACAAGGCTAATGAAAAGACTTTCCCGGTTTACGTTTTCAGATCATAAATAATACATAGATATCAATAAACTTTTTCCCCATGATTTTCTTAGAATATACATGACGAAACGCTCGCTACTGTTCTTCGCTTTAAACTAATACTTAATAACCATTATATACTAGTTTGCACTTTCGGTCGTTATGCATGAGTGATTCGGTTCTTCGTCTACTTACTAAGAAAAGAGGAAGGATGTATATTCGTCGTAGTAAGAGTTACTTGCATTGTGCGCGAGTTTTCTTCCAATGTCGCTTCAAGAAAGCAAATACCACTTCTTACCAGTCAGTTAGCATACAAACAAGCGTAGTTTTCGAATCGCACGAGTAAGTAGGTTACCATAGAGACGCGCTTTGTGTACAAGATGTCCGTTCTTAGTTATACCATGATACGAACCTTTCAATATTCATTATTATTTATATATTAAATTATATTGATTTTCTATTTTATTTTATTTTTTAATTATCATTCAAATCAGAAGCCGGCTTTTACACAAAATATTCACTCACTCTCTAATTAAACGCTTACCTTATAATAGATAGAACCGATCCTCAGAACTACCGCCCAATCAGTCTACTCCCGATCTTTGCTAAAATCTTTGAATCCTTAATCAATCTAGCGATAGTCCGGCACTTAGTTAATGCTAAACTCCTTTCTGACCGCCAGTATAGATTTAGACAAGCACGATCTACTGCAGACATCCTAACGGTCATCTCTGAACGCATGTATCATACACTCGACAAGGCAGGTGAAGCTAGGGTAGTAGCGCTTGATATATCCAAGGCCTTTGACAAGCTATGGCATAAAGGGCTTGTTTTGAAAATACGCTTATACGGTATTACTGGGCAATTACTTAATATAATTAAATCCTTCCTAACCAAAAGAAAGATCCAGGTTGTCCTCGTTTTTCCATCACAGATTTTTATTAAAAGAAAATAGTTTTAATATTAATAAAAGGTTTTCTTTTTACAAAATGTATTTTTTTAAATTAAAAACGCGCTTGTAAATAAAACTATGTATTTTTTCAATACACACATGTGTAACTTTGCAATTAAACTTGTAAATAGAAACATAATATTAAAAACAAACGAATTCGTCGATTTTTTCTTATCAAACCTTTCTTTTTAATTAAAACTATTCTGCGTTGTTAGTTTTTTCGTATTTATTTTTAGAAAAAAGGGGTACATTAAAAAAAACATTGCAAATATCGTGTCCCTATTTACTTGTCTCTTCAACAAGGGCGAAATTCTGCGTTGTTTTGTCAATATTCTTCCTATTCCCGATTGGTTAAGGAGAATTACTTCTAGCCCCAGGTAACTTGATCGATATTTACATAATTAGACATTATTTTTCTGATAAAGCAAGAAAAATCATAACAAAACCTTTATGGAAACTAAGAACATGGACAGCCTTTAAAAATGATTACCTTTTGACTTCAAAAATTATAATCCTTTCGCAAAATAAAACCAAATATATTCATGTTGGCTTTTCAATTAATTTATTCAGGAATATCCTTGTGGCTAATGTAGTTTCGCAAGTTTTCAATGCCAGGCTTTGTGATTGTTACAGACAAAGATCGCCTGTATCTACAATTTCTTATCGGTTGCGAGCTTCTGATAACAGACACTCAACTAAAATCCGTCTCAGTTGAAGCTCAGGTTAGGAATCACTGAGTTAAATTTCTATATTTTGTCTTTGCAATAGCCACAATATGTAAGCCGACCTATAAAGGCAAGTTTGATGCTTTCAGATCCATGTTAGATTTATTACACTCCGTTTAAGTACAAGTAGTTCGAAATGTTGTAAACCCGAAGTAAATATTCTAAGGTTAATTAAACACTTATGAAAGTTTTATGTAGCACGATGAGACGAGTAAGCAGATATTTCAGCATAAATTACTGACGAAGACTAAAAAACCGTAAAAAGTCGAAAGAATTATTAAAACACAATTTGTGTATTAATCTGAGCAATGAGACGCCCTGTTATGATTTTATTTATAATACCAGTTAACGGACAATAAAAAAAACTTCGTTTTACAGGTGGATATAAATAAGTGATGTTCGCAAAAATATCGAATCGAAATTAATACGGAAAATGTGTTAGACGTAATTGTGACACAAGCGATAAGTTTAAATAGATAGACAGACAGAGTGACGGGAAGAAAAAGAACGAAAGGGAACGAAAAGTGACAGATTATGGAATGACAGAGCGCGAGAGGTACGAGTTATGCAAAAGGCACGCACCGAAACAGCATGTAATCGTCTCACTAATAATGTGTGAATGAATTGCCAACGGGGAATTATTTCGTGTTTTTGAAACGATAAATAAAGAAGAAAACCTTTTTCATTTTGCAAGCAGAAGTGTTCTTCTTCCTTATGGGGTCTTGCGTATACTAATAACGTCTAGCACAGCAAGCATAGCTGAATAAAGAAACATGAACAATTACACACAATTCCAACACTGGCAGACGACAAGAAGTGGCAATAACGGGTATATACAATAACAAACACCTTTCGTATTTCCTTGTTACCCATATAAGGACTGCGCCAGTGTATCGACATATTTATTAGTATGGCGTCCACTACAATACTCAGTGTTCTTATTTCAGTAAAATATATGCGAACTCTTGTTTTTCTTTCTCATCCTAGGTTTGGTTTATTTTGTTTGTTTTAAAGCGAATCCGCAATGAATGTAATGACGAAACAAACAATCCATCGTGACTTCATATCCTACTCTACAAATATTAACGCCTAAATGACCACACTAGATCAGATAAGATGTGAACTTCGTTCTTCCGATTCCAAAGGCCGCGACTGTATGCATCAATGATTTTAAAATGTTGACATTATCGGCGTTGGAGAAAGAAACAGGAACGGATATTCTTAAGATGCGGTCTTTCAAACAGCGCGTTTAGCGGTGGAGATGTTATTCAAAACTTAAACGTTACAAACCGACAGATCGATGAACGAATGGATTAAGAATTTTATAGAAATGCGTTAATGCATCCAAAACTGACATTTTAACTTAGGTGTGACACATCGGCGAGAATGCTATTTAAACTTAAGAGTGACAAACCAACAGACCGATGGATGAATGGATAGAGACTCTTATAGAAATGTGTGGACGCATGTAAACTTGACATTTAAACTTAGGTGTGACAAACCGGTGAGAATGCTATTTAAACTTAGGTGTGACAGACCGACGAAAATGGTATTCCAACTTAAAAGTGAAAAACAATTGAGAAAGCTGTTTCAACTTAAGTGTGACTAACTGACGAAAATGGTATTCCAACTTAAAAGTGAAAAACAACTGAGAAAGCTGTTTCAACTTAAGTGTGACTAACTGACGAAAATGGTATTCCAACTTAAAAGTGAAAAACAATTGAGAAAGCTATTTCAACTTAAGTGTGACTAACTGACGAAAATGCTATTTTTACTTAGGTGTAACAAACCGACGAAAATGCTATTTAAACTTAGGTGTGACAGACAAGCGAGAAAAGTGACAGACCGGCGAGGATGCTATTTGTACTTAGGTGTTACAAACAGGTGAGAATGCTATTGCAACTTAGATGTGACACATTGACGTGAATTTTATTTTAAATTTCATCCTGAGAAACAAATCGACCGACAACTTCTTATTGAGTTTGCTAGACTCATCTAAAATAAGATGTTTGCATTCAGTCTGCGCTTTTAGTACTTATATTCAAACTAACAGGACTTGTGTCCCGGCGTTGCCCGTGAAAATGTAAGAACCGAAGAAACTCTTGCTCTCACTTCTGAAACTAATGTAAGTATTTTAGTCGATGTAGTTTTAGGTTTTATTGGTTGTTTTGTTTTGTGCTTCTCGGTCAGGGGCGTCCTAAATAATTACTTCAATCCACATTTTTGAGTAAATAAAGAATTCGTTATATGTAAGTTTTCGAAAATGTTGTTACAACAATTAGTATGTGGTCCGAATAAACGCGAAAAATCATAAAATCATAACTTGAAATAGTAGAGTCGATGACGTATACATGAATGGATTGTGAAAAGAAATATGTATGTATTCGTTTGCAAATATATATATATATATATATATATATATATATATATATATATATATATATATATAGTCATCCACATACAGACTGTTTCGCTGTTTCACAGCTCATCAGTGCGGCTAGGCCAGTTAGTGCCTAAAGCCAAGATATATATATATATATATATATATATATATATATATATATATATATATATATATATATATATATATATATATATATATGAGAAAGGAAGGATGAGAGTAATCCAACGTAATTGTGAATGAAAAAGAAAAAAACACGAGATATTTTTTTATATATTCATCAACGTTTCGTCTTTATTTGTAAGACCTCCTCAAGATGATAATTTTAAGAAAAATATCATGCAAGTACATCGAAATATTGACTACTGACTTCTCGCAGCCTGGACCCTCGTCCAGCGCTCTTAGTAGCCACGGCTATTACTTTTCCTTATCAACCCATCATGTCAATCCAATATTTCGATGTACTTGCATGACATTTTTCTTAAAATTATCATCCTGAGGAAGTCTTACAATAAAGACGAAACGTTGATGAATATATAAAGAATATCTCTTGGTTTTTCCTTTTTCATTTACCATATATATATATATATATATATATATATATATATATATATATATATATATATATATATATATATATATATATATGACCGTTAAAATATTTGGCCTCACATAAGTATGAGTACGTATACTTAGAAGACATTGATTGAGGATAATCTAAAGTGGGTAATAAAAGATATACAAGGATTTGAAAGCGGTCAGGTCAAACGTACTGATAAATCCAAAATGATAAAAACTGAAAGAAAGTGAGAAACGCAAATGTGTAATTAGATATGAATCTTGTCCGTTTAATTATGCACCCATCCCTTCCAAACCAAGGCAATACACACAATAAGGAATACTGTTATTTCTCATTTCATTTTTTCTAAAAGTCTGAGGAAGTTGGCTCTAGAAATAGAGTGCAGCTAAAACATGTGTGCACATATGTAACCAAAAATGTTTTTATAAATAAAATTTAACAACAAAACATATTTTACTAAAACAGCCTAACTTGTTATTGAGCATTTTTTTTATAAACATTAGAGTTTCTTTGGATTAACATCTATAGAAACAAATATGACACATCTACTATATATATATATATATATATATATATATATATATATATATTATTTCCAGTCATATACACATATAATCTAATAAGGTGATATAATGTTGTTGAATAACGAGTGCGTACACTTGTTAGTATAGATTTTAGCACAGGTGAATGAGTGCGATCACAAACGACCTTGCTGTGTGTGACCGAGTTTGCTGTATATGAAAATTTGAGAAACCTGTCAATAGACGCGTGAATTTATATCAATAAATTAAATTTATTAAAGATTTTTTAAAAATATTTTGTAAATCCGAATTTTCGGTTTAACAAACCTTAGTAATGGCAGACAGTATATACATATTTTTTTTTTCCTTTTTTTTCTTCATGGTGTAAGTCAACAGCAACGCCGGAAATTGACGATTCTCTCCGATGTTATTGGAGTGTTTTTTTTTTATATGTTCGGTATATTTCTTAACGACACATTAAATGCTGTAGTGACACTCATATTTTTCTACCACATGCTTACCAGCGATCCAACTACTTGTACAGAACATATTTTTAAAAACACTCCAATAACATCGGAGGGAATTGTCAATCTTCGGCGTTGCCATTGACTTACACCATAAAGAAAAAAAAATGAAAAAATATATATATATACTGTCTGCCATTACTAAGGTTTGTTAAACCAAAAATTCGGATTTATAAAATATAATTAAAAAATGATTAATAAATTTCATTTATTGATATAAATTCACACGTCTGTTGACTGGGTTGTCAAATTTTACATATATATATATATATATATATATATATATATATATATATATATATGTATATATATATGTATATATATGTATACATATATATATGTATATATATATGTATACGTATATATATGATATATATATGTGCATATATATGTGTATATATATGTATATATATGTATATATATATGATATATATATATATGATATATATATGATATATATATATATATATATATATATATATATATATATATATATGATATATATATATATGATATATATATGATATATATATATATATATATATATATATATATATATATATATATATATATTTATTTTCTATATGTGCGACGATGCCGAATGGAAGAGTCACAGTAGATTCCACATTGGGAGTGAAAGAACCGCCGTCTTTTTCTATAAATGACCGAGTAAGAGTAAATATCGATCCGGATTTAATATCAAAAATCGGAAAAATAACTAAAAGGATACTTTTTGGTTTTGAAAACACAGAGAAACATCAGCGCGGAAATAGATTTTTTTCTCTTGAGCTTTGGTCTATTAGCTTATTCCAGGAACTGAAATAGCGGAAAATCTCACTCTATTTTGTATATAAAATGAAAGGATGACCCACCGGCCGACTGAACGACCGGCTGACTGACCCACACACCGATGGACAAAGCCTCTCACTAAGATGCACAGGCGCACCTGAAAACACGTCAATTCAAAAATCATTAAGGCACTGTTTCTTTGAACGTTTGGAGTACAGTATCTGTTCTGATACCGCACTATCTTTTCTGTCCCCGTCAGTGAAGGAATGGTCATTTTCGACTGAGTGAATTTTTATTCATATTCCAATCCAGAGTGCCCGTTTTAGGGGCAGCTGGATTATCCCTTCATTAAAAACCGACCTTGTGTCTAACTCTGCGCTCGATGGGAGGAAATTAGATAGAGACCCGTTTTCGACGACATTCGGAGCTTATCTCTTAAATGCCACCACTTCTTATGGCCCATAAATTACTCATGGTCAATTGTGTCAACTCGCCTGACCCGTAAAACAAAGTATGAACATTAAGTTGTATTGACGACGCCCTTTCCTATCCTCCCGTGTGTTGATTCAAACAAATATTTCAACGCTCCACCGAGAAAATATAAGGAAATAATTGAAAATAAAAAATAAAAATAGAAAAGACAAAAAAAGAAATGTGTTAGTCCAAATATCTACATCTAAGCTTCCAATACGAATAATAGAATTAAGGAGTGATCCTAGGTTGCCTGATCATTCTTTTTACGCGCATTGTTACCCCTGAGCAATGTAAATTGCTTCAGTGAGACAATAATAGGAGATTCAATAGACGAAAAGGAGTCAAACGAACTGCCGGATCATCTTAACATTGTGCTGAGTCACCGGGATCACAATTCATCAAACAAACTCACCTGTTGTTCGCCAGGTGGGAAGAGAACAAACTATCCTTTACAAATATCTTTGATTACAACAATTTATATGAACGTAAAACAGATAAAATAATGAAAAGTGACCTTTGCTCACTTGACTGTTTCATTTATATATTTTTTTAAAAGTTAACGTACGGATGTCCGGCTCGCTTCCATAATTACGTATGCAAATTTATTTTGATTAGCAAAGAAGGAAAAGCTTAATCTTAATAATAACTGATAATAATAAAACAGAAAGGAAAGATTAATCGCGTATGCAATTACAATTTTGTGGGCAAAAAAAGGGAGAGGCTTAATCTCAATAATATCTGATAACAATAAAAACATTTTTTTTAAAATTCTTTCACTTTTAATATAGATATAAAAATATCTCATTATTATGATTTACTGACTAGAAGTAGTCCCGCAGGCCGTCATCAGTGATTGCTCACTGATAATAATCGGTGGTGTTCTCTTGAATCTGGGTGACAACACGTCTTCCCAGATTACCACTACTCTCTACTTCTTTCTATAACCATTGCAAATGATTTGCGTTATCGCAACAGCCGTTTACCATTGATTCCTCTCTGGCAACGACCATTGGTCAACTCTGAAGTTTGGGTAGAAAAGCCTCTCAGGTCCCAGTACTCTTCACAGTAGTAGTAGTAGTAGTAGTAGTAATACTACTACTACTACTACTACTACTACTACTACTACTACTACTACTACTAATAATAATAATTATTATTATTATTATAATAGGACAAAGGGAGAGGGCGTCGCCTTTTGTATCTTTATCAATTAGTTTTTTTCTGCTTATCAATTAGTTTTGTCTTTTTTCTTACCGATTAATTGTGTCTTCTTATCGATTAATTGTGTATTCCTTTCCTATCGATAAAAGGGAGAAAGGGGTTTGTCTTCTTTTTCTCATCGATAACATTCGTTTCAATGATTTCAAGAAATGAATAGAAATTAAATTGTGAAGCAATAGCGAGCGGTCGAAACCTGCTAGTTTCGAATAATTACATGTAAATATGTATGTCTCTTTTTCTCGCTTTTGCTTCAACATCACTTTAAAGGACAGCAATAACAAGAAAGCACACACTTACATCAATAATAATAGATGTGAATTTGTTCTTGTAAAAAAGAGAAAAATCGCCATCCTTCATCATATCTGAATCAAATTTGCAGATCGGGTTATAACCCTCAGTCTTGTTTCATCTGATACAAACCAACTCGCTTGAACGAATTCCTATTTACTTGCCTCCCAAGCTCGGATTTTAATGTTGAGAAAATCCAGCTCCTTAAAAAGGGGCACTCTGGATTTGAACAGAAATAAAAATTGCCTCAGTCTAGAAGAATCTCTCCTTCTGTGACCGACGACGGAAAAGACCAAGCCCAGCACCAGAACAGATATTACACTTAGTTCTTAGCCAAAACACCGGGGACTTGTTATTATTACTGTTTCTCGCTTGAATGAGGGAAATACAAAGTTTATACTTATAAGAAGCCTGCCGATCGTACAGTTGGATCTTATTATTGGGTGCAGGCATGTTAGAGCCGAAATTAATCATTCATGTCATACACTGGACATGACTTGCTGGTAATATAAGAATGATCGGTTTTGTAATTTTTACACATAAACTAAAGAGATAAACAAAAGGAACTAACACTTTACTTAGAAAAATATAACAGGATTTATTTGCGCTTTCAAGTAATACACCGAAATTACGCAACACATGTCAATCTTCTTGATACGTAAAGAAAAGATAAGAAAAAATCCGACTTGCCAAGTTGTGTAAGGCACGTTAAACATAACTAGTATAACCGTAGCAAACGACTGACTGGTATAGGTACACAGATGAACCATATGGGTTCTTTGATACGACAGGGGCGCATTAGTAAATGAATATTTTCTTTTACGAGCACAAACTAAGCATATAATGAGTTCTTTTATATAATAAGGGCGCTATATTAATGAACATGCTTTTATTATAGGTGCACAAATGAACCTCGACAGAACCTGTCTGGTAGTGAGGAATCAACTGAACGAATCGGGACGAAATAAGAGTAGTAAACAACAAATGTTGTCACTTTAGTGATTAAACTGAAAAAGGGGCAACGTATTTGCCAAATACATTGCCACTCGACGGACAGTTGAAAAGAGAGAAAAGAGAATATCGACTTGACTGAGTCACGACTTTTATATGGGTGACCACGTGGCTAAATCAATTAATGGTTGACGGCCCCGACATCAAATAATCTTGGACACTACACCTTAGGAAAACGCGACTGGAACATTTATATCCACTAATTAGCAATTATACCTATATATTATCTTTACTCACAGATTCATTATATTAATCTTAAACATTTTCAGAAATTGTTGGTACAAAATTTTGTAAAACGCTGAACTTTATTTTTTAATTGTATTTGGTGTGCTTTGAATCAATTTGTATAAACAAATCGACTCAGTATTTCCGCAATATCATCTAAAATTATTCCTAATTTTTGATAAATAAAGTGATTTTGTGTATTTATTTTATGGCAAATAAAGTAATCTTTGTTTTTATTTGTATATTTGCATTCATGGCTATAGATCAGCAATTGTTATCATTCTAAAGCATCGCCTTTTAATTGATATAGACGAAAATGAATTAATTTAGGAGAGTAGAAAGTGGACTTTGGGTTTACTTTCGGCACTCTCGTAACTCTCGATTCCCTTATTTTGTCCTTTAGTCCTCACATTCCATGAGCGATGTTTCTGACAAAGGAGGAATAATTGCTGTTTTCTCGGTCGGAATCATTCCATCTAACACTCATAATTTGCTAGTTTTTGATCTTGAAGTAGTATTTTTTGTTTAGCTCCTTACATCAAGTGGCTTTGTGTATTGTCTCGAGCGATTTACATTTTAAAGAAATACTGAATTTTACGAACTAATTCCTTTAGTAATTGTTATTTAGTAGTAATGTAATTACTTTAGTAATTGTTATTTAGTAGTCATGTAATTACTTTAGTAATTGTTATTTAGTAGTCATGTAATTACTTTAGTAATTGTTATTTAGTAGTAATGTAATTACTTTCGTAATTGTTATTTAGTAGTAATGTAATTACTTTAGTAATTGTTATTTAGTAGTAATGTAATTACTTTAGTAATTGTTATTTAGTAGTAATGTAATTACTTTAGTAATTGTTATTTAGTAGTCATGTAAGTCACCGCATGAACTCTTCCAGACATGTATGCTAGGCCTATTATAGGTGTCGTCTTAATTAAATGAGAGTCTTGTGAAATTGCATTGGGAAGCGAATCGTTTCACTCTTTGATCATATATAATAACTAAGTTTACCCGTTGTGTCAAAAATAACGGAGAGAAATATTACATTTTCGAACAAATCAATGAAGTATTGATAATTAAGTAACATTATATTTTTTATTTCGAAATAAAATTTATTTACATTCTAACAATAAACTATTTACATCACCTTTTTCTTCTCGGATATTGTTTAGTGAACTTTAGTTTGTGATGCGATTAGAGAGAACATGGAAATTGTTGATAATTATTATCGATATAAAGCCAAGTTCACACGAATGTGAGACATACCTTTTGACCACAGCAACATTCAGACATTCTTCATGGCAGGACAATTCAGTTAAGACAAACACATTTTGTAGGTTTACACGCGCGTCGTGCGTTTATTTTTCAACAGACCAACAACAACAAAAAGAAGGGCAGATAACCCCAAATCTTACAAGGGTTAATCTGGTTCCCAAATAATAATAGAACAAGGGAGATAACCCTTAAAATAGGTTTTAACAGTCCGACAAAATTGATAATTCAACACTCCTCCTCAATTGCTGTCAGACTGTTCCATGACTTCCCTAACACCTAACAGTGCTCTAAGCTTAATAAATTGTGCACTCACAAGTCCCTTCGTCAGCACATCAGCAATCATGTCTTTACTTTGACAGTATTCCAATTCAATTGTTTCCATCTCAACTTGCTCTCGAATGTAATGAAACTTAATATCAATATGCTTCGCCCTTCCATGATATTGTGGATTCTTTGCCATACATATTGTGGATTGGTTATCCTCGTAGATGAGTGTCGGTCCAACCAAGGGTTCATTGAGACCACTTTGAAGATGTCGCATCCATACTGCCTCCTGTGCTGCACTTGCCAATGCCATATATTCTGCTTCAGCTGTAGACAATGCAACACAAGTCTGCTTTTTACTTCTCCAACTGACAGCCGCTCCACTTAATTTAAACAGGTAGCCTGAGGTTGACCTGCGGTCATCCAAGTCACCAGCCCAGTCTGCATCTGAATATCCTATCAGATTTGTTGCATTCTCCCTGTCATACAGTAACCCATAGTTCCGCGTGCCATTTAGATAACGCATGATATGTTTCACAGACCTCCAGTGTTCCATGGTAGGTTGTGAGCAGAATCTTGCTACATTGCCGACAGCATAGGCAATATCAGGTCTTGTTTTTGTTGACAGATACAGCAGGCTTCCAACTGCTGATTGATACAATTCTTGGTTGACTAGCTCGTTTTCTTTAACAGCTTTAGTTAACCTTGCACCAGGATCAATTGGAGTTGATGTAGGTTTTGAATTTTCCATTTGGAATTTTTTCAAAACCTCTGCTGCGTATGCTGGTTGTCCGATCCATATCTTCCCTGAATCTGGATAAGCGATTTTAACACCCAAGAAACTATGTAGTTTCCCCATATCCTTGATGTTGAAACTTTCGGAGATTCTTTTGATAAATTCTTGGATACGTGTCAAAGACTTACATGCCAGAATGATATCATCAACATACACTGCAGCTATGAAGATCTCTCCTCCCGAGGAGAGTGTGTAGATACACGGGTCATTTTCCAATTGCTTGAAATGCATCTTTTTTAGCTGAGTATTCAGTGCCTCATTCCAACATCTTGATGATTGTTTCAAGCCATAGATGCTTCGCTTTAATTTACAGACAAGGTGTTCTTTGCCTTTGACCTTAAATCCTTCTGGTTGCTTCATATAGATGTCTTCTTTCAGCTCACCATTAAGAAATGCAGTGGTTACGTCCAACTGATGCAGGTTCAGGTCATGTTTTGCTGCTAATGCAATGACAGTTCGCACTGATTCGAACCTCACTACTGGACAAAAGGTCTCGTCGTAGTCAACTGCATGTTTCTGAAGAAATCCTTGAGCTACCAGTCGAGCTTTATATTGTCCCATGTTTCCATCAGCGTCATATTTTTGTTTGAACACCCACTTACTACCAATAGCCTTCCATCCACTGGGTAAGACAGTAAGGTCCCATACTTTATTAGTATGTAGTGAATCAACTTCACTTTCCATTGCTTTCATCCATTTGTCTTTCTCAGGGCTAGAAAGTGCCTCTTTCACCGTTAATGGGTCATTCAATCTGTGAGCAATGTAGACCCATTCACCATACTGATCTGGAGCTTTCCTAATCCTTAGTGATCTTCGTGGTCCTGTTGTCACTTGTGAATTGTCATCATCATCATCATCACTGACGCTATGACAGTCAATTTTCACTAGAGGTTGGTTTCCAACTTCCTCTCTCTCTTGTTCACCAACGGATGCCGATTCATTAAGGATGACATCTCTGCTATGGAAGACTCTTAACTTTTCTTTATCATAAAGTCTATAACCCTTGACTCCAATACCATATCCGAGAAAGATGCTCTTCTTCGCTTTAGAATCCATTTTGGATCTTTCATCTTTTGGTATATGGGCATAAGCACTACACCCAAAAATGCGTAAATGGTTCACAGCTGGTTTGTAGCCTTTCCAAGCCTCGTATGGTGTCATTCCTTGTACTGCATTTGTTGGACTTCGGTTTCGTACGTATGCAGCTGTTGATAAAGCTTCTGCCCAAAATTTCTTAGGCAGCTGCGAGTCCGACAACATTGCTCGCACTGCTTCCACCAACGTCCGATTCATTCTTTCAGCCACTCCATTTTGCTCTGGTGTTTTGGAAACAGTGCGTTCATGGTGTATGCCCTCCTTCTTTAGGTAACCTTCAAACTCTCTTGAAGTGTATTCCCCGCCATTGTCAGTGCGTAAGGTTTTTATTTTTCGTCCACTGGAATTCTCCACCATGGTTTTCCACTCCATGAATTTTGAAAAAACTTCTCCTTTGTGTTTAAGCACATATATCCACACAAATCTTGATTTGTCATCAATAAATGTGAGGAAGTATTCGGCTCCACCAAGCGATTTTGCCTCTAGCCTTCCACAAACATCGCTGTGCACAATTCCGAGTAGTTGTGTAGCCTGCCTTCCACCTGATTTTGGAAATGAGGAACGATGATGTTTGCCATCCACACATGGTTCACAAAAGTTAACGCTCTTTGTCACATCATAGTCGAGGCCAGTCACCAGCTGATCTCTTGCTAGTTTCTGCAAATTCCCCGCACCAAGATGACCAAAACGTCGATGCCAGATCTCCTCCTTTGTGTTACCACCTGAACATGTAGATGCTGCATGAGCTGCTTCTTGTTTTTCATTACAGTTCAAATAGTACACATTTCCAATTTTTGAACCCTCAGCTACTATCCTCTGTTTTTCATCAAGAAGTCAACATCCTGATTCAGTGAATATGAACGACTTTCCAGATCTAGTCGCCCTAGACACACTCAATAGGTTGTACGATAGTTTGGGAACATAAAGTGTTTCATACAGTCTACATCTTTGCTGTTTACCGTCTGGCACACTCACGTTCAGTTCTATTGTTCCCACTCCTAATGCTTCAACCGAGCGTCCATCCCCAAGTGTTATTTCCTCTACTAAATCCAATTTCCGGAAATGTATAAACATCTTCACATCATGACACATGTGACAAGTTGCTCCAGAATCCACAATCCATTCGCTCCTTTTGTTATTAGATAATAACGCATGGTGTGCAAATAGTCCAACAACGTAATCGTTTTCAGAACCATTAGATTTTCCTTGTGTTTTTCCAGTGAAGAAAGCTTTCTTATTGGGGTAGTTCCTTTTAAAACTTTCTTTTGCATCCTCACTAAGCAATCGACAGTCACGTTTAATGTGTCCATTCTTTCCACAGTGATAACACTTGGGCCCCTTTTTAAAAGTGTGATGTTTTGATGTCATCGCTTTCGAGTCAGTAGCAGTGTTTTCCTTTTCTCTGACTTTCGTTTCTTCGTAGAGCAGTCGTTCAGTCACTAACACCCATTTGGGCACATCCTGACTTGCTTCGAGCGCTGTTACTAGCATGTCATAGGAATCCGGGAGGCTAGCCAAGAGGTGTACAACTCTATCTTCCTCATCAATTGAATCGCCGATGACTGACAACTCTTCAAAGATTTCTGTCATTATTTTAATATGTTTATGAACAGAGTCACCTACTTTCAATTTAAGGGAATACAAGCGCCTCCTTAATGCTAATTTATTAGCCCACGTTTTCTTCTGAAATTGATCTGCCATTTTTTTCCACACCACTGCAGGGTCGTCGGGATCCCCTATTAAATACAAAAGTGACGGTTCCACTGACAAAACAATCGTCGCCAAGGCGCGATCTTCCCGCGATAAATACTTTCCGTGTAATATCGCATCTGTCCTAGGATCGGGGACGATTTCGGTATCATTTACTATGTACCATAATCCGTCCCTAATTAATGTCATTTTGCACTGAATCTTCCAAGTGGCGTAATTTGTCCCATTCAACGGTACGAGATTACCAAGTTTTGTTTCCATCGTGAAGGTAAAACGATACAAAACTTCTTTCGTGAACGAGAATTTCAATATGGCCGAAAAAAAATGTCACACGTGGCTTTATAATTATATCGAGCGTTCATCTGGGCCCATAACCTTTGTTGATAATTATTATCGATATAAAGCCAAGTTCACACGAATGTGAGACATACCTTTCGATCTCAGCAACATTCAGACATTCTTCATGGCAGGACAATTCAGTTAAGACAAACACATTTTGTAGGTTTACACGCGCGTCGTGCGTTTATTTTTCAACAGACCAACAACAACAAAAAGAAGGGCAGATAACCCCAAATCTTACAAGGGTTAATCTGGTTCCCAAATAATAATAGAACAAGGGAGATAACCCTTAAAATAGGTTTTAACAGTCCGACAAAATTGATAATTCAACAGAAATGACGAGCATTGTATAGGAATTGAACCCACAGGGTACAGGTTATGAGACTTTTGCGTTTGATGAACCCCTCATGCCTATAGTCTATCTTCTACAACTTCTGGTTCCGTTCGCCCTTCATTGTCCTCTGTTACACAATTTTCGGTAGTGATCAGACGGACTGAAAGACGGACTGAAAGACGCACACACGCATACACACAGGCACCGTGTCATTATTATTACACATGCGGCAAGTAAGAATGACATCTTTATGATATTCAATAAAAGTTTGTTTAAAATTCCAGTTGAAGCAGAAACCGAATGACCCTGCTTGCGTCACAACCAACACATTTATGGCGCATAGAATAGAAATCATGTTGGCCATAATAAGTTTATTTCATCGCACTCGACTTAGTTACAGTTTTGTTATTCAAAAACTTTCAATTTAAAAGAAAAGTAACGTAAACAACTTTACAGTTGAGCTGACACTAATGGCGTAATCTATACCAACATAGACTATTCAATCAGCATGGCGTGTTAACATCATATCAGATCGATTACACTCACTGATATCATTAGAAAATGCATATACGACGCTCGCAGATGTAAAATAACAATATTCGTACTAACTATGTCTCTATTTTAAATAGGTTTTAGCCAGTTGACAGTGTGCGTGATTGTTTCTCTCCGGCCAACTCGCTTATACCATGTGCTTTGGACGAGTTGTTTGGGGCGTAAACTAGTTGTCCCCACTAGTTCACTTATAGCAAGAAGTATTTTGTATTATGGAGGCCTTCGAACACTTCAACCTGGCCGAGACGGCGACACCGTTTTTAGCTGTCAGAGGGATCAGAATTTAAATGTGATATGCATGGGAATGCGTCAAAATGGATGTGGCAGACTTTTAGTGAATTGGAGCTGTGAATAAGTCAATTAGAAGATAGTTTAGTTTGAGAGCAAACGAGTACAGACGTAATAACATGTGAGGTCTTAAACACCGCTAATAGTTAATTATCTCTCTCTTTCTGTGTGTGTGTGAGAAACACGTATCCTGAAATTAACAAAAAACTATATATATATATATATATATATATATATATATATATATATATATATATATATATATATATATTATTGCCCTTTGATCAACCCCTCCAAGTGTGACTTTTCATTCTACCTTATTCACGTAACCGCGTGCTACACACAGCGGCATATCAACATTAATCGTCGATAACATCAAGACGAATTTCAACTTGACTGCGATAAATATGTCTCGATCAAGAAGGATTAAACGAAAAAAGAAGAGGAAAAAATATGCTTATACTTTTGACAAGGGTGTATAGCACTGAAAGTACTCAAGTTTTTAAAGTAAATAAATAATTTATTTAAAAAAACATAAATAAATGCGTTGTCCAGGTTTTCAAAATATGTTTTCAAAATATTCTCTTTATTGTTGCCATTTCATCAACGCCTCCAAGTGTGACTTTTCATTCTCTTTCTCTCTCTCTCTCTCTCTCTCTCTCTCTCTCTCTCTCTCTCTCTCTATATATATATATATATATATATATATATATATATATATATATATATATATGTGATTTTATGAAGGCTTACCAAAGCATTCCTTTCAAGACACCAATGATCACCATTAAAGATATTTTTTCTTACAAATACTATTTATTCAAATTAAATGTTTTTTCCTACACGTGTTTCACTACCAAGCAGTTACTTGCTTGGCAGATCATCAGGGAAATTAAATGTCTGGAATACTGGTTTCAACTGCCGACAAAACACAATGTGGCGTTGTAATAGTTGAGGTCACTTAAGAAAAGAAGAAGAAAAATAAAAATAAAAATAAAAATAAAAATAAAAGTCAAACTTAAAAAGCAAGGAAGAACAACGATAAGAAAAGAAAGTCCTAGAAAAGTCTTTCTTATCGTTGTTCTTCCTTGCTTTTTAAGTTTGACTTTTATTTTTATTTTTATTTTTATTTTTATTTTTCTTCTTCTTTTCTTAAGTGACCTCAACTATTACAACGCCACATTGTGTTTTGTCGGCAGTTGAAACCAGTATTCCAGACATTTAATTTCCCTGATGATCTGCCAAGCAAGTAACTGCTTGGTAGTGAAACACGTGTAGGAAAAAACATTTAATTTGAATAAATAGTATTTGTAAGAAAAAATATCTTTAATGGTGATCATTGGTGTCTTGAAAGGAATGCTTTGGTAAGCCTTCATAAAATCACATATAAATGCTCTGTACTCTGTAATCGAGTATCATCGAGCTTGTTTTTTATTGGAACAACCCCGGTCTTCACTGAATGATCTATTTTATAAGTGAAAAATCTAAATCTATATATATATATATATATATATACATATATATATATATATATATATATATATACATATATATATATATATATATATATATACATATATATATATATATATATATATATATATATATATATATATATATATATATATATACATTGGGAACAAATGCCTTTGTGTTTAATCATTGCTACGAACTGACAATCAGGACACAGACATCCCTATGAAGAATCTTCACCAAACAAAGTTCTGACTAAGAAAGAAGAACGGCCAGGAAAAAAGTCTTCATATTATCTCATCAGCATCACCTAATCCAGGAGAAATCGGGAACCGTATCCAACATATGTTGATTTGGTACAGTGAACAATTTGCTCTAATAAGGCGCATGTCGATCTGAATGCCAAGATGAAAAAAAAATGGAAAAACTTGAAAAAACGTGAAAAATCTCATTTTCTCTCTTAGCGGTTAAATTCTATTCTTCCTAATATAACAATATTAAAAAAAGCGAAAAATCAGTGTATATATTAAAATGGAAAATACATCCGGGATATATTTTTCCAAAGACGTTAAGCAAGTATGTTGCATTATGGAGACCTTAAATCATCTCACTCCTATCTGTATCTATTCTGTCCTCGGACACAAGGAAGACATACTTCTATTCTGAGGCAAATTGTAATTTTTGTCTCACATGAAAAGTCTTCGTCTTTTGGCAGTTGGATCATCCTCACATTAAAAACCGACTATACGTCTAACTTTGTCCTCATGCAGGGGCAAGTAAATATTGACTCAATTGTTGTGTATGGAGATGTATATGGAGAGACACGAGCAGAG
The DNA here is from genome assembly GCA_963556195.1 of Sepiola atlantica. Taxonomy (NCBI): domain Eukaryota; kingdom Metazoa; phylum Mollusca; class Cephalopoda; order Sepiida; family Sepiolidae; genus Sepiola; species Sepiola atlantica. Next base: position 161,872,850 of record OY744520.1, on the reverse strand, counting down.
ACAGCGTAACAATGTTATGGGGGCCTACGAAGAATTGAGGGTGTTCAAATGACCTAGTGTACATTTCTAGCAGTGTACCTTGGAAATGAGAAATTATCATTTCAGACGAATTGGAAAAGATTTGAGCCAGATAATATTATTTTGTCTACAAGTTAGGCAGGACTGTCGAAAGCGGATGTGCATTGCACATTGTGCAACGGTGACCTGAACAAATGTCAGTTAGGGTCAGATATGATATGAGTGTCAAAAGTGTCTGACGAGAATGGCCAGTGCATGAGATAATTCTAATGGAAGTCAACCCGAGGCTAGAATAGCCGTCAGCCAATCAAAACGCGTAATAGCTATGATGAAAGAGATTCATCCGGTCGATGTCGGATAACGCTACCTGATTATATAAGTTTGTGCGTGTCGAAAGTTTTTGATTAGCGCGCGCACGTGTGTGTGTGCGTGTATGTGTGTGTGTAGACAAAAACAAACACACACATATACGCACACACATACATATGCATATACGCACCGATATACATAAATCAGAACAGATACACTGATCTAAACACACATACACACCACACACACACACGTACGCACATACATCTACACATACAGTTCATTAAAAAATAAACAACCCTCATAAATTATATTCGCAAATCGCAAATCGTAGCACTCTCAAACTATATCAAAAAATTGACATTAACCTGTTTCATTAAACTCAATTAAACCAAGATATACTGATGATGACTCAAATAAGAAAATCGCGCATGCTCACATAGGCACTATATTTTTTTATAAAATTGAACACACAGTGTTTCTTTCAAAATTACAATATATATTTTCTTAAATATATACTTTTAAATATCTGAAGAGAGCAAAACATGCTCGAAACACGTGTAATATAAAAGTTTAAACACAATATTTAATAAAGATGTAGAACATGTAAACTATTAAATAATAAACACTTTTATTTAAAAGTAATAAATGTTGGTTGCTCCACTTCTTTAAATATACACTCTGCTTTTGTTGGAACACTCTACTTTATATATATATATATATATATATATATATATATATATATATATATATATATATATATATAGGGTGGGCCAAAATAAGGGTCCTATCTTTAAATTTGAATAACTTGAATTTGAATAACTTCCACAAAATAAAAGTTAAACTCACCAAACTTTATGTGTGTGTAGACTGACCCTTCCGAGATTTTTTAAAATAAACAAAACAAATTTTAGCCGAAAAACACTTCTTAAAACTTACAAAAACTAAAGTATTGTTTTTTACACTGTTTTGAGTTTTTTAAGCAAAAATAATGTTTTCTAAATGAGGGTACGTTCCTTAGGGCTAATACGGCTCATGTTTGCTTCGGAAGGGGTCCTTTACTTATTCTAAAAAAAAAAAAAAATCAATAAATAAAAAAGTTATGAATTTTTAAAAATAGGACCCTTATTTTTGCCCACCCTGTATATACATATATATGCAATCTGGTTTAATACCACGGAATTTTCGCGCTTTGTAATTTTCGACGTGGCGAGCAGGGTTGCGGGTTTCCGGTGGTACTTGGTATAATATTGCTTCTAGGCTTCCCTTGCGCTTTCAATCGTCATGATCGTTATCAGAAGTTGTATTTTTGAAGAGACTTGTTGTTATCGTTTTTCTTTTGTTTTGTAATTTTTATTATTTTCTCTAAAGTTTTTGGCAGGAGAAGAGGGAATAGAAAACGTCTACAAACACATTTCATTATAAATTCAGTCCAATAAAAACAACAAAATCACATTTTAACATGAAAATAACCTTGAAATATTTACAATTATAATAAGATGCGTCTGTGTTATATCTGTCTGTTTTTAACCCTAACTTGATAATTTTGGTCAGTTCATTTTAGTACAAAAATAAATATATGAATAAATAAAGAACTTAACGGTTGATTTGAATTGGTATGTATCAGTTGACAATGAGTTAATTTTATAACGTAATCATGTCTCATTCTATCAAATAAAGCTGTACAGAAAAGGCCTTGGTCTTTAATAAGACTGGCTACCCTATAGCTGGAACTATTATGGAATTTCGCCGAGTTTCTTATCTCATTCTCCCTCGTAATAATATAATGAAACCTATATTCGGTTTGATGTATAACATGGCAATGCTGAGTAGCTTGCCCCCCCCCCCCCTTCATCAAGCATATACACACCACCTGCTTTATCTAGTGTATTGAGCACCTACTGATTCAGCATATACCACTTACCAAGTATATAAAGGTATTTTTACACTCTATCTAGCGTACTGGGAACTTTCCGATTCAGTGTATATTCCTTACAAAGTGTATAATGTTATATTATTACAAGCACTTGCTCTACCTAGGGTATTGGGCACTATTTGATTCAACATATATCACTTACTAAGTGTGATATTGTATTATTAATTTATTGCATCTAGCAATAACAATACCGTGTTTCTTGTCTGATATACACCACTAAAACAAAACACATTGTTCTCGGCTAACGCGGCGTTTGAACACACCTGCTCTATCAATGATATTGAGAACTTGGGATTAATATATACCATTTTCATGTTCATTACAAAACACTTTCAGACAGAGATATACATCATCTCTATTATTAATTGTAGGTGCATGTGTTCATGTCTAGTTTAAAAAATACTTTTTCATAATGTTTTCTGTTATTAATGTATTATATTCTAATATACTTTCATGTATATATCAATAACAACTAATACAATACACTAAGCTTCAACGCTTGACTGCAGTTTCATGGTATTATCGGATCTTAAAGAATATGATAGTTATCTACCCATGTATATTCTTTACTCATATTTTAATTTATATATTTTAATGACGTTTTTTTTAATGTTACTGTTTGTTTTTAAATGTCATCTCTGATAGAAATTTAGTTGTTATCTCTCTATATATACAGTTAGGTATGTGTATATGTTTATGTACATATTTCTACGTATAGGATTTACTCCGAAACTAATGATTTGATCATTATGAATGATGGAATATATATTTTAGGCAACACAGTGAATAACGTTAACACATTATTTTGTTGTAAACTTTAAAAAAAAGCGAGATACAAAATGTTTAATAGAGAAAAGAGTTGCTTTACATAACAATTAGAGTTATAATATATATAGTTGATTGACTTACAAGCAAAGTAGTGTTCCAAGGAAGGACTTGGGATTAAGTGGGGGTTTTGGGAAGTTTTTTTAAATATATATAGTGTTAATAATTGAAAGACTTCGAAGACTATATATATATATATATATATATATATATATATATATATATATATATATATATATATATATATATATATATATATATATATATATATATATATATATATATATATATATATATATATGGGAAATGAGAAAGGAAAAACCAAGAGATATTTTCTTTTATATATTCATCAACGTTTCGTCTTTGTTGTAAGACTTCCTCAGGATGATAATTTAAAGCAAAATGTCATGCAAGTACATCGAAATATTGGGTTGGCATGATGGGTTGATGAGGAAAAGTAGTAGCCATGGCTACTAAGAGGGCTTGACCAGGGTCCGGGCTGCGAGAAGTCAGTCAGTAGCGATATTTCGATGTACTTGCATGAAAGGAAGGATGAGAGTAATCCGACGTAGTGGAAAATTGAAAAGGAAAAACCAAGATATATTTTTTTATATATTCATCAACGTTTCGTCTTTATTGTTAGACTTCCTCAGTATGATAATTCTAAGAAAAATGTCATGCAAGTACATCGAAATATCGCTACTGACTGACTAGTTATAGTTGAGTTCTAGTTTTAGACGTTATCGAGAAATCAGACGAAATTTCGCTTACGAAGTTTCTAGTTTTTCTACGAGATATGAACTTAATTCTGAGATGAACTTAATTTCGTCACCCTTATTACCGTATCATAAAATGGTATGATGAGTCTACTTCTGGAATCAAAAAGAAAAAAAAACAGTAGAATCAAAATATATGCATATGTACTTATCAAATTTTGAGTTGAATGTAGATAAATAATTGGCAACTTAATATTTGTCCCCCCTCTCTATTACTCTCCAAAAAAACAAAAAAGAATTGCTAAGCTACCTTATCTATTTAAACATTTTCAATTTCTACGTGACCTGAGGAAACTCTATTTCGAAATGAAATTACAGCTGAAACATGTATGCACATATGTAACCTATAATTCATAAATATAAAAAGCTATATATATATACATTTTATCCTATGGAAAACTCCTAAGCTAATGAACTTATGCATTTTGGGATGTGTATTTTAAACACGGTGATAAACGTAGATTATTATTTTTTGTAAACTTTACCATTAAGAGTGTGTGCGTTTTCGATGAGAAATTAACCTGAGAAAAATTTTAAAATAGGTGATTCAGTCGCATACTGACCAATCAGCCTGCAGGGCATATTCATTTTAGCTGTCCTCTGAGGATTTACTTTGAACCCTTTCGGCAATAGCAAGATTCATCAGAGCAACTGCGACAAGCAACCAAGAACCACCCCCTCTCTCCTATCTGGATTTCTCGAGCCCAGCTATCTTCACTCGGCAGTCAAAGAACTTTCTATTATTATTCTTTCTTCACTTGGATATTGTCCTAACCTTTGCCGACCTATATCCAACGGAATAGACAATACTGTTGTTGTTACTGTGTTAAAAGAGAGTTTGTTTTCCTTTGTGTGATGACCGTTTTCGTTTTACTTACTCCACTATTATGACTTGTTCTTAACGCTCACCAGTAAGAAAAGTTCCAGTAGAACAACAAACGTATATACAATATGAGTCTTGGCTATACCGGAAGTCGATACCAGAGCTCCACAGAAAGCTACATACCGAAATGTTGTACGTAAATAATCAAATAACATTATTTTAATAATTACAGCCTAGATGTAAAGTGTAGTATCTGTTCTGATACCGAACTTAGTCTTTTTTTGTCAGTGAAGAAAAGTCCTTCTAGACTGAGGTATTTTTCCGATCCAGTGGGGTGCTTGATTTTCCTTACATTAGAAACCGACCTTGTGTCTAACTCTGCCCTTGTGGGGAGCGAAGTAAATAGGTAAAAAAATCAGAGTTAAAAAAGACTTAGCAGACTTTTAAATATATTAATTAAAATACAAAATTACTCTGTCCGAACAGAACAGAAATACATAACAATACCGTCATTGCTTTTATTCATGAAATCGGTATAACGTGAGACGCAACGGAAGTAGTGCTACAATTCCGCAGAAAACCGTTACCCTATAACTTAAATAACTGAATAACAACATATATTCATATATAAAATTATACCTGCTTTTATACATATTTAAACAACTCTTAGTCCCCTTCTTGTTCTCCCTAAAACATATGACCGTATTATTCCTAATACATTAATACCCTCACGCACGGTTATCTAATTTCCGATTTTTTTTATTTTTCTCAGATAAATTCTCGACAAAAAACGCAGGACGTTTGAAATACTGAATAATAATTAAAAATTATTAAAATAACAGCATCGTTTTATGCTTCAAACACCACTCATCTTTTTCAAAATATATACAAAATATATAAGAGGTAATGACAAAGATGAACTAAATTTCATACAGTTATAATCGATACATATAGAATCATTTTCCGATTCCAAATAAAAAAGCTCAATACTTAGAAATATTAAATAGAGTTTATAAATATATTTATTTCAAAATTGAACTCTCCGCCCAGTATCGAAAAGTATAGTAGCTCTTCCCACACATTTTTCAATATTACCCTATGGACTTCCTTCATGATTGTGACTAAATCCCGTTTGCTATGATTGCTCAACATAATTTTAAATTTAATGCTTAGTAATCTTGTTTGTTTTTAGAAACATGTTAAAATCTATACATTTTGACGGTTTTATTGTTCCGAAATTATTATTAAAATGATATAATTTTCATACCTATATAAAATATATATTAGTAAGCTATGAAAATGTATTCATAGCAATTTATGGCGTTTTATTCCCGTAGGGAATCGTCAGGCTTAAATGCATGGAGTTTGTGTTGCCGGGTGTGTTTCTATATACATACAGTGTTTAGACACTAGCTAATTAACCAATCAAATTCTTGATTATTCTCTTAGCCAATCGTTGGGCTTCTCACAGACAACGGTTCAGTTGCTTTTACATACTATTCTATTGTTCTGTTTTCTATAGGGTGTCCCATCCCTGTTTCTTAGCTGTGTCAAAATAATGGGTAACTTTATTTTGACACGTGCTTGCTCGTATTGCTATTTTATGTTTTAGTTTAGTTTTCTATTTATTTATTATTTATTGTTTACTTAAGCCTTATTTTATTCTGTGTAAGCAGTTTTTTGCTATTTCACTTCTGCAGTTTAATAGTTTTAGAGTCCTTTAAAGTTTAGAATTTCAAATTTCTTATTCTGACATAATCTACACGGGTCGTTTAAATTTTCACGTGTACTGGCCTGTCGTATTATTTTCAATTCGATTATTGGTGAGCATCCGCTTTCTTTGAACTCGCAATAATAGTTCGCTAGTGCTGTTTTAATTTGGCGTTTTTTTAATGTGCTGTTTAAAGACTCCGAAAACCTAATAAACTATAGAAGTGAAATAAAAAACAATTGCTTACATAGAATAAAATTTAGCTTTGGTTAACAATACATAATAACTAAATAAGAGAATAACAAAGAATCTGATTGGTTAACAAGCTATACTAAACACCACGTGTATATATAAAAACAATCGGCAAAATAAACTCCATGCATTTTATCCTGACGATTCCCTACGGTGATGAAACGCGGAAGCCTCTGTGTATCTTAATTGCCATAAATATATTTTCATAACGTACTACCTAGCTCTACTCACGTATTGTGTACTGTTGAAGTAAATACTGAAAATTGATACATAAAAGCCTATATCTCCTTATGGGGATACATGAACTAATAATAAAATATATTATATATAATATATATATATATATACAATAATATTTTAATAAATAAATATTAGTTTTTTTTTGTTTTTTTTAAATACCTAGAGACATCGATGTTTCATGCTAACGCAATCTTCAGTCTAGGAACTAATTTCCGACGGTCGCGAACCCCGAACACAAATCGCCACTGATTCGTAGTCGGTGATCATATCCAATCGGCCATCGTCAATTAGTTAGTAAATATAGAGTAACTTTAACTGTAAATAGCGACAAGCTGCTATTCACCAGGCAGATAGAGTGATCTTACGAAACGGTGTTCGGATCTATATATATATATATATATATATATATATATATATATATATATATATATATACAGGGTCAGGCAGCTAAATTGGTACTTTTTTTATTTTTACAAAATTCATAATTTAAAGGATTAAATATGGAAAGATATCATTTTAACATTTATTTATTTAATTATTACAGTCTATTGAACAAAATTATTCAATATGAGCACCCTTTGCATCAATTATTTTGGAGATTCTTTGACGAAACCGTGAACAGCTCCTCTTTATTTTATTGGGATCGAGATTGCGAAATGCTCGTTGAATGGCTGTCTTCAATGAGTTTATATTTGGGCGTGGATTGACATTAGTCTGTCCCTCGACGACGCCGAATAGATAATAGTCGCAAACATTTAGATCTGGAGAGCTGCTGGGCCAAATATCCTTCGGAACAAACAAGGGAAGATTCTCCTTCATGAAATCTTGGACTTTCCTGTATCCATGCACTGGTGCCGAGTCTTGGATGAGCATGACTTTCGTAGGGTTGTAGTTTCTACGGATCCTAAGCAATAAAACATTATTAAGAATGTTCAAATACTCCGCTGTGTTGATTTTAAGACCCGCTTCGATGAAATGAGGAGGCTTCACCTTTCCATCACTTGCCACGGCTGCAAAAACCATCACAGAAGCAGGATTTTTGCTCTGCATCACAGGAGGAACTTCCGAAGGGTCACGGGCAATAACTCGAGTGTTCTGGCGATTTGGAACCTCATCCACGATGAACTTTTTCTCATCAATAAAAATGCGCACATGTCCTCCTTTGTGTTTCAGATGGTTGATAAGCTTGGGGCATCTTTCAAATCTGATAGCTTTTGAACGGGCAGTGAGGAGATTATGGCGTCTCCTAACGTAGGACTTCATCCCAAGGTCTTCGTTGATTGCTCTGCTGATAGTTCTGCGACTCACATTGCGTTTTTTTGCCAGTTTCGACATCGACTGACTTTGGTCTGCCTTTATCGACCTTTTTAGCCCCACCAGGAAAGTGTTTGTACGCTTTCGATCATTACGAGTACTGTGCCGACTTCTCTCAACCTTACACCCGACATCGAAATTAGCCACAACCCGATAGACAGTCGTTTTTGCATAGCCAGTGCTCTTAACAATGTCCGAAGGAGAACACCCGGCGCGTCTCATTTCACATATAGTTATTCTTCGTGCTAATCCCGCCATATTAAAACAAATTTGAGTAAATATAATTATGCTATCTTGCAATAAAGTGTTTAAGGATCCTTAGTAAAGAAAACCGTAATCATATGATCAAAAATAAAAAAGATATTAGCATTTTAAATTAGTTCCAATTTATCTGCCCGACCCTGTATATATATATTATAGCAGTATGAACACATAGACACGTCCGTGTTCCATTCCTGCAGGGTTTACTCTAGCTGACTAACGATCAAATTCGTTGCTCTTTTTATTTCTTACCCAGCTATTGTTTTCATTACTCAATGGTCGAATTCCCTGTGTTCAATACATTTTGTGTAAAAGCATGGTTTTGGAGCACCCTTATTCTGATGTGAGTTAACTTAATAAGTGACATATTTTTAACATTTTCATTTAAAGAATAGTAACTTAATTATCATCATTATAAAGAAAACTAGTACTGTGTACCTACTTGATTTTTAATGCCTTTTCAACTCTTAAATTTGTGAAAAATGTCGCCATTTTGCAACCTAGCAGTAGTTACGTTTATGAGAGAACGTGTTTAATAATGAAATTATCAATAAAACACGTTAAAAATTCCTCGGAGTAAAATGTTATTCGCCAAATGGCGAATATATTCTGAAATCCCAAACATAGTCCACGTTACGTAAACATACCACTTATCACTTACAATGTAAACAGTACGGGTCATTTTGACACAGACAATTTTAGCAACAGATGCCCAGACGTGCTGAAACACTTTTTAGTAAATTGTATTTGTAGTTGTTTATTTTTGGTATTTTACATTAAAAAGAGAAAGTAAGAACGATTATATGGTTTTGAATGTACAATTAAATTAATTGAAAAAATACAAGTGAAATATTACTTTTTAATAAATTCCTACTTTTTCGTTTTTGAACCTAGAAATTATCAAATATTGTCCCATTCTTTACCGTAATTTCTTATTTGTCTGCTCGTATTTTTAATTTGGCTAAAGCATTTTCTCCTTTCTCAATATCTTTTATTTTATAACAAATTGTCCTTTTTTTCTGACATTTTGTTTTACTTCAATGACTTGTTCTTCAAAAATGTTATTTCTCTGTTTAAATTCGTTCAATGAGATTGTTTAATTCTTATTTCACTTATTCATTTCCATATTTTTCAGATTCCCTGTCGTTTTTATTATCTTTACCTTTCTTATCTTTTATTTTATAATTATAGTTTTTTTTTAATATGTTTCCTCTTTTAATCTTTATAATCTACTTTTTTTCAAATTTAATTTCAGTTTTCAACTTTTTGTGCAATGCTTCCTCCTTTATCAAATTAAAATGGGTCTCCCCCACCCATCTCTCTCCCCCCTCTCTCTCTCTCTCTCTTTTGTATTAGTAAGACCCCTGCTTAAAATTCTCTTTTTAAATTCTCACTTTTTTATATTTTTACTCTTCTTTTGTTGAATTTAATTTTCATAGTTTCCCGATTTTATAATATTATTTACCTAATTCAAGAAAAATATAATTGAAACAATTTCAATGCAATTTTGGAACACCAAAATTGATTTTCTCGGCCTTTTGCCCAAGATCAAAATGTAGTATCTGTTCCGATGGATACTGCACCCCATAGACTGGTATTGTCTTGGCCTTCGGGGCTTGATTTACGCCGGTCTGTGGGTTTGTCCTGTGCAGTTCTAGGAGGTCCACCCTTCCAGGCTTTGCCTCCCCTCTTTGGGGAGGAGTAAGTTTATTGCTTACTGCCTGAGGTGCCCCTACCGGGGAATGCCGACGGGGCTGCCCAGGCATATTTTGTAGGCCAGAGTGTTTCTGGTTTTTCAAATCCCACTTTCCCGACCTTGTGTCACATCTTACCGCTGTGGGAAGTAGATAAATATCTACTGTTTCATGTGAAAGACGAAAATATATTTTAGAATGTTTTAGAATATCTCTTGCTTAGCCTAATCGATGTTTTGATGTACCGACATGTGATGAAGAATTTGTCATCTGTTAAGCAGGAAAAATACAGAATACACATTTTTTTTGCATATAATTTCACAGAGAATTTAGTTTAAATAAGAAACATAGTATAAACAAGCTCTGACTTTTTCCTATTTTTAATTTTCCGAATTTGTTTATTATTTATTTCTAAAGCTTTAAAATCTATATTTTAATTCAAACCTTAAGCGTTTGCTTTTCTTTATGTATAAAAAAACACTATCACCACCGTTATTTATTTTCGAGCAGAACGCCCACAAATGACGTCGCGGTCAAATTAAGAAAAAACGCCTGCGATTAAGAATTAATAACTTAATAAATCATACATTTCTGATAATAATTTTTTATAAGTCGGATAACTATTTGATATTTAAAAAATATATTTTAATAAAAGACGTCTGTATTCTTTAAAGGCTACAAAAAATATATATTTATACAAACATTGTTAAAAAATAACAGAATTCGTCTGTTTAATTAGCCCTTGTTCAGTTTTTTTCAATTTTTTCAATTTTTCTGATGGTCTTTTTCGCATTAAAATAATTTTTTTAAAATGTTCCGTAGGGTCAAACCTATGGAACATTTTTTATTTTATTTCACGAATTTCTAGATTCTTCGTCGACTCATCCTCAGGTGTCAAAAGCAAATGAACAAAAATCTGGGAAAGAAGAGCATTTTAAAAAGACGGTGGAGAAACGCGTGTAGAACGTTTTCCGCATTGTTCCAGGAAGTCGTAGGCGATTTTTAATTCAGCAACGGTGGATGGCATCACAAAACAAAATCACATTACGTTAAGCATTTTAAAATGTTACCACTGATTTCATATGTGATGTTGTTAATTTTAGGTTGTTGTGTTTTTATGTAGATAGCTTCGAGTATTTTTTTTTTTTTAAATTGGTTTCGGAATGTAAAATTTTCGTGTTATTAACTAGAATTTGTCTTAAATCAGAGGGAGGGCAGTTATGTTTTTGTAGATGTTTGTAAATTGAGCTAGAGTTTACAAGATGCATGTTGAGGCGGCGGGATAGGATAGTGCTTGTAAGACCAATGTAGCTATTAGCTTTATTATTATGGGAGTTACAGTCTCCCATAGGCATTTAAACTTATAAACAACATTGGTTCTTTCTAGTGGTTTTTGAGTTGGGGAGGAATTGTTTTTTACTACAAGCTTTTGGGTTTTAAAATTTTTTATAGTAAATAATGAGTCTAATTTTATTGTTATGGTCAATTGGGGATATATATCTGTGTATAATATTTTTCATGGCTTTTTCTTCTAATCTAAAGTTTGGTTGCATTTGATTACAATAGTATATGTTAATATTGTTCGAGTTGTGATGTTGAATATTATTATTTCTTGTACTAGTGTTTTTTAAGTTTCGAATCATTAATTTTATTTGTTCATCAACGATATAATTAGGGAATTTGTTGTTAATAAGTACTTGTTTCATATTTTTTAATTCTACGAATTGTATTTTGTTAGAAGAGATTAATTTGGCACGGTTTAATAGATTTTTAACAATAGCTATTTTGTAGCGATAAGGACACTCACTCTTGAAATTTAAAAGACTAGAATTTAAGCTAGTTGTTTTTTTTTATAAATGGAAGTGTTAAACAATTTATTAGAGTGGTCAATAAGAACATCTAGGAATGGAATTTTGTTATTTACGTTCAGTTCTATGGTGAATTTAAGAACAGAGTTTTTTTGAAAAAAGGTCTTGAAGTTTGTGCATTTGTTCGTTGTTATCAAATTATAAATATAAAATGAAAAATACTCGAAGCTATCTACATAAAAACACAACAACCTAAATATAACATCACGTATGAAACCAGTGGTAACATCTTAAAATGCTTAACGTAATGCGCTTTTGTTCTGTGTTGCCATACAGCGTTGCTGAATTTAAAATCGCCTACGACTTGCTGGAACAATGCGGAAAACGTTCTATGCGCGTTTCTCCACCGTCATTTTAAAATGCTTTACTTTCTCCACCTTTTTTGTTCATTTGCTTTTGACACCTGAGGATGAGTCGGCGAAGAATCGAAAACATTCGTGAAACCTGTTAAACCTATGGAACATTTATTTTTTTATTTTTTATTTTAATACAAAAAGATTATAAGAAAAATTGAACAAAATAAAAAAGGTATAATTAAACAGACGAACTCTGTTATTTTTATCAATGTTTTGCATACATGAGAAAATGCTGCGTAAATACACAATATATATATATATATATATATATATATATATATATATATATATATATATATATATATATATATATAAATATAAAGAAAGAGAGAGAGAGAGAGAGAGAGAGAGAGAGAGAATAAAAGAAAACATCCCCGTGTGTGCCTGTCCGTTTATAGAAAGACAGACTAGAAAGTGGTCTTAAAATATAAAAGTGTACACACGTGTAGAATTTTCCTAGGTACATGATGGAACTTATCATTAAACTCTGCGGCCTTTTTAAAGGTAATTACAGACCCTTTTCCAACACTTTGCACGAGAAATATCAACATAATTGTGAGTGTTATTTAAAAGGACGGCTTAACAAGTATCTCAACTGCTCAGTTAAGAAAGACTCTGGCTGTAAACCTCGAAAATGTTGTTCCTCTCCTGTCTAGAATTGCTTTTTTTTCTTAATGTAAGCAAGGAAGATCCCTTTTCGTTTGTTTTAAAATATAATAAAATGTAAGTGAAAAACAACTTTAGATTTTTGCATATTTTGTACCTAATGTCTGTCTGTCTGTCCCTCTCTCCCGTCTCCCTCCTCTTCCCCTTGCTCTCTCTCTCTCTTTCTCTCTCTTTCTCCCTTCTCTTTCTTTCTCTCTCTCTCTCTCTTTATATATATATATGATGTACAGATATATATATATATATATATATATATATATATATATATATATATATATATATAGAGAGAGAGAGAGAGAGAGAGATATCTATATCCCTGTTTCTTTATGTATCTTAATATGAAGACAGACTAAAAATTGTGAAATTTTTTAAACCTGAAAAAAAAAGTCCTGTGTCTAGAGCTGCTTTCTTACGGAAGCAAACGTAATTTTTCTCACATGTTGCACATGGGAATATATATATATATATATATATATATATATATATATATATATATATATATATAGCGAGGCTCCGATTAGGTTCGTTGAGTCCTATAGATTGTCTTGATATGTATTGCTCGCCGCAATTGGCATAAATATGACTTAATTCTTTCGTATCACCTGATAATTTCCTATGGCTGAGAGAATAGAGCGAAAGCGTGCGAAGTCAAAGGTGACTGTGAACCGGGTTCGTTACTTGTGACCGTCTGAAATTATCACTTTCCTGCACTGATGATAGCATAAGCTCGAAACAACGTCGTCTTTAGGTAAAAATAATTTAATATTTGTTTATGAATATATATATATATATATATATATATATATATATATATATATATATATATATATAAGTTATTCTACAACGAAAGCTTGCAAAAAAAATAAATAAATACATTTTTCATTTAAATTGCACGATTGTTGATTTTTAAAATATTTCACTCAAATACATTCCCATGAGTGCCCGAAAGATGTTGTCAATTTCCTTACTTAAAAAGCGCCAATATGCGTATAACATCGACAGGACTACATTTATCCTAACGTCTTTTAGAACTTGACGGGCCTTTCTGCTTATATCGTGATTCGACCCCTCGGGGTCAATACCATCAAAATAAGGAGGAAGAAATAAAGAAAAAAAACTATAAGACAGTCTCGCCTGACAAAGTTGTTCTACAACGAAAGCTTGCAAAAACAAAAAAATTAAATAAATGAATTTTTCATTTAAATTGCACGATGTGTCGATTTTCAAAATATTTCACTTAAATACATTCTCATGTATGCCTCAAAGATGTTGTCAATTTCCTTATATATATATATATATATATATATATATATATATATATATATATATATATATATACAGGATAATCCCCTAAACTAATAGTTAGTATTATTACTATAGAAAGGATAACTTTTATTTTGCGGTTATCAGCCGCAATCGGATTATTCTGATGTTAGTTTTAACAGTGAGATCTCGCTGTCCTCCCACATAGAGTGTCTGGTTAGACCTCTTCAAAATTGACCTTTTTCTTCAAACATATGCAAACTGCTATTATTCCCATTCTCCAAAGTCTAAATTAGCTAAATATACCAGTTATTGTGATCTTGGACCTTGGCTATGCCTGCCTCAAGAGCCATGTAATTTTATTGTTGACGTTTTTCAAAAACGCTGCAAAATATGGGATATTATGTCCTTATTTTCATTGTAGCTTTCCAGAGGTTGATGCTATAGCATTGAAAGTGGTACCAAATGAAAGCTAATAAAATTTCCTTGCATATGGTAGTAAGCACAATAAAACACATGAACACCTGTGTAAATTTTAACTAATTTTAATGCACAAACAGCTGGGACACTACATAAAATCAGTTTGGTAGTATGATAGCACTGCACTGACACATATATTGCATAAGAAACTGTCAGATAGGATGTTACTAATACATGTATTATCACTTGTTCAATGTGGCTTTTTTGAAACTGTCAAATTTTTTCCTGTGGTACTTCACAACTTGTAGTAAGCAGCTTCTTTGCTCTGGGTCACTTGTGATCTGAGTTGCAAAGTCACTCATTAGTTTCACACCTCTCTCAGCCACATCATTGGTCACTTTCACTGACCTCACAAACTTCTGTGCATTCCTGTAGCTGTCATTGTCTTCCCAGGTGTCAGCAGGAGTAGTGAGCCAGTCACATTTCACTCGAAGAGCATCAAACAGAAAGTGAGACTCTGGCCCTACCAGGTCTGTGAGAACTGTAGCTGCATTGATGACAGGAAACACTGGCTTGCCTTTCCTGTAACTCTCAGGTTTCTCTGTTTCTGACAGCTTGACTGCGAGCTTCTCTTTTGCAGACTTGGTCATGCTGGCATGTGAACTGAACAAGGTTAATGGCACTAGTTCCTGGGTCAGATACCAGCGGTGGTTGTTCATTTTCTTGAGAACAGAGGTTGCCAGTTCATAGTCATACTGCTTGTATTGCAGCATGTTCTTCATAAGCTGGAGGTCATGGATAGGTGCATCAGCTGCAGATGTGGTGGTCACCCAGTGGCTGGTGTAGAATAAGGTCAGGAACTTGTTCATCCTCTCCAGCTTGAAGATAGTGTCCGTGTTGTATTTTAGTTCCTTGGAAAAAATGAGCATCTTCATACAGTAAATGCTCCTGGCCATCCAGCGGGCTTGGTGAATGGCACCTGGCTTGGCCCAGTGGATACCTCGACGAGGTTCCTCACCATACAGGATCAGGCACAGCTCTGCCACCTCTCTGTAATCTGCCCTTGGACTTGCTTCCTCGAGGAAATTGCTTAAGACTGCAAGAGATCTCACTGTT
This sequence comes from Sepiola atlantica, assembly GCA_963556195.1. Taxonomy (NCBI): domain Eukaryota; kingdom Metazoa; phylum Mollusca; class Cephalopoda; order Sepiida; family Sepiolidae; genus Sepiola; species Sepiola atlantica. The sequence goes on along the minus strand of OY744520.1, from coordinate 161,857,002 downwards.
AAAACTAACATCAGAATAATCCGATTGCGGCTGATAACCGCAAAATAAAAGTTATCCTTTCTATAGTAATAATACTAACTATTAGTTTAGGGGATTATCCAGTATATATATATATATATATATATATATATATATATATATATATATATATATATATATATATATATAAGGAAATTGACAACATCTTTGAGGCATACATGACTTGACAAAATCCAAAACTATTGAACTTATGAATCATGGAATACGTATTCTAGGGAACAGGGTAAGCAACATAGGCATCTTATTTATATATTTGTAAACATTACCATATAGAGTCGTCGGTGCCATCTAAACCGTTCCATAAACTCTCAAAGAAACAAAACCTTAGAATTTAAAACTAATGTTTGTACCCATCTGTATTCTATTAGTATATATATATATATATATATATATATATATATATATATATATATATATATAAATGAATAAATATATATATATATATAAATGAATAAAATATATATATATATATATATATATATATATATATATATATATATATATATATAATTAAAACAATAAAAACTTAGACTAAAATAATATTTTTTAATATCATTAATTTTCTCCAATCTATGGTTTCCTCCTGTAAAACATTCACAACAAAAATCGTCTAGCTACAACCACTGGAGATACTTTTCCTTTTTGTCTCCGCGTACCCAAAACTAAACGAAACTTCAATGAGAAGTGTTTATTTGCCAAAACTACCCGTCTGTGGAACACAATACCACAGGACTGCTTCACAGCTGACTACAACATGATCGTGTTCAAGTCCAATGCTAACAAATTTTTGTTGAGCCGCCCTCTTAAATAATTAAACCCTGCACCGTCCCAACCATCGTTACTAATCCCCAAGACATTAACCCTTATTATCCTCGTGTAGCCTTTAGGAGTGCTGACGCGTTAGTACATAAAAATAATTAATTTTTAGTTAAAATGTCCAACGATTGTAAAAAAAAAGAGCGTCAACAAAACTGTAACTTACATATTTTGATACTTTATTTTGTGTTTTGTTTTTATCGTGGGACGATTTAACTCGCATTCCACACTCACCCACTCTTTCCTCCTTACTCTCTCTCATATATATATATATATATATATATATATATCAAATGCTTTACAGGCGCATGAGGTGAGCTGATATCTTGTTCTTAACCAATGAAAATCACGGTTTTCTACCCCAAGTCAGTCACCAAGATCCCTTGAGATGTGAATTCTAAGAATTTGTTTTCAACATCACGCGAGTCTGTCCTTCAAGGGATTCTGTTCGCTTGTTTACATTTTTTATCAAGCAGTTGTAATTCGGTAATGACTTCCAGGCCGATCAGATTCGGCGTATCATATCACACAAATAGTCAACTTTACAAATAAAATTCACGAGTATTTCGCCGCGCGAATAACAAACAGAGCACAACAAAATGAAGAGATTCTTTGATTATCTATTTTATCTAGTACGGCCATCCCTCCTCTTCCTTCAACCTATTTCAGTATTTTACCCCCTCCGCGCTCTCTATTCTCTATGTTTTTCCCCTCCCTCACCTATCTATATATATTCAAGTAGGCAATCTACTGGTGATTCCGTTTTCTGAGGTGCACGGTAAAAACGGCGCAGGTAAAATTGGCACCGGTAAAAATGGCCCAGGTAAAAAATGGCACAGGTAAAAAGTGCACAAACGAATGAATAGGTAAAAATTGCATGAATGTGGACTTGGTCACAGCATAAGATTTTAGTATAAATGTTTACTTTTAAATGGAGATATATTTTTATTTTTAAGTTGCCAAACATTTTTGTATTATTATAGATGATGGTCCTCAGCTTAATGATTCCCCCATCCACAAAATATGAGATTCTACTTTTTTAGGCGATTAAGTGTGAACACCTTGAAAAGCTTTGGGGAAAAACAATTATTTTAGAATTTTCAGTGGGGTATCAGTTTCGCATATAAATGTAACGTAAAATGATCACCCAATTTCTGACCAGAAAGTATTTGGACGACATGTAAGCGTTTGAGTCAAATCTTTATGTTCTTGTTTCTTTTTTTTGGGGGGGGGGGGGGTTGTTCGTGGGAGAAACAAGAGTGTTTTGGGGGCTGGACTGTTGCGACTCAGACTTAGGGTTAGTGGTACTGTTAATGGAAGGTGGGGGGGGGGCTGTTCCCACCCACTTGGATTTTTGGTGAATAGTAGGGTTAAGCAGGGTTTTTAAATTTTATTTTTGTTACTAACTTTTCAGCATGAAAACATCTCTTCACAAAAAAAAACACACACATTTATTCTAACAAAAAAAATATCTGATTATATACATTTAAAATGCTATCTTGTTAGACAATGGCCCGGAAAGTATTGATCATTTTACTTTAAATTTATATGTGAAACCGATCCCTCACATTAAATTCTAAAATAATTGTTTCTTTTTCAAAGTTTTTGGGGGGTGTTCACACGTAATCGCCTAAATAAAGTAGAATCTCATATTTTGTGAGTGAAAGTTGATTCAGCTGAGGGTCCTCATCTAGAATTTTACCTAATTTTAATGTTTTCCTTTTTTTGTATTCTATCCTATTTTTTAAAATAAACTCATTGTGAGACTTTCATCTATATTTACCCATGTGTCATTTTTCTTATTTATCAACTTGGGATATTTTTAAGCGTGCCATTTTACCTACATTCGTTTTCTGATACATATTAATACACGGCGATACTGTTTGAGATCAATGCGTCTCTTCGTTCTCAGCTAACGAACGCTTTACGTGTCTCAATAAAAAGATCAAGAGACACGACATTTCAGTAGGCCCTAGGTTAAAAAATGTACCGAAAAAAATAAAATGTTGAGCAAATACATTCTAAAAATAGACATTCTTTCCAGCATATTTGATTTTTGGCTATAAATTCTTTATCCAATAAAAATGTAACCTATTCCACGTAAATCCTTGTGTTCAAAAACACCATTTTAGCACTTCAAATCACTCAATTATGACATCTAAATGCGGAGATGTGGCAAATTATCGAAAATTGGCGGCCATCTTGGATTTATGCAAATTAGACATATTTCCTCAACGTTGATTTCTTAGGACTTTTAGTATGATGTTCTAGACACCTCATGGGAATGCCTGGTGGTGAAAAAAATTCTGTTGCAATTTGTTCCAAGTCGAACCTTATTTTGCCTGGACTATTGACCGGGCATTATTCAATCCCATTTGAATTGGAAGTTGATATTTTAACATTTTAAACCCTTGTGTGCTAGGATAGAAAAGCTGAACATATTATGCTTATACTATAAACTGTTCATGAGGTAAAGGTATGTTTCCATATGGGATCGTTGTTGAATTATGACCAAAATATTTAAGTAAAAATTAAGTAATTTACATTTCAAAAAGACAAAATACGGTTTTCAAATTAATATAGTTTGAATATTGTGACAATTGTTACACATTATAATTGATAGCTAATTAGAAAACTATTACCACTATTTGTTTCATTTGATTTTATTCGAAAATTCATGAAATAATTCTTGCATAACTAAAAATAATAAGTCCTTTTATTTTATACTATCAATAAGTATAATATATACTTATTGATAATATAGAAATAAAGACATTTTATATTCTGCCATCTAATTTACATACGTCTTTACAGTGAGAGATGGCGAGAGAAATAAATGAACACATTATTGAGAGATGGGGTACCTGTTCAGTTAATTGCAAATTACGGTTAATACAAAGGAATTTTTGCAAACATAAATCAAACTCGGAACTAAGATTCATTTTGGCATGCATTTTTTTGTGATTAAATTATAGAAGAAAAAATACGTTAGAGATACAAACGTAGATTAATTCTGCTTCAGTAGAATAATAATAGGCATTCAGTTGCCGTTAAAATATTGAACGAATGCCGCAAATTTTGTCGTGGCTTATAAATTTCACATAAATAATTTTAGATACGTCTAAGCAAATAGCCAGGATATGTCCGTCAGTCTGTAACGATTAAATTTGAAATAGTATTTCCGTCAGTCTGTCACACGTAAATTTGAAATAGTATTTTCCTCGGTCTGTCACACTTCAGTTTCAAATAATATTTTCGGCAGTCTATCACACTTAAGTTTGGAATATTTTCGCCAGTTTGTCGCATTTAAATTTAAAATAATATTTTCGTCGGTATCACAATTAAGTTTGAAATATTATCCTCGGTCTTACCGTACCCTTCGTAACTAAGGCCTGTTCACGGAAAGGTGACGTCATGCTAGTAAGTAACAATGAAGATCATGATGGGTTGATGAGAAAAAGTAGTAGCCACTACTAGGTGCGCAGGCCCGAGGTCCGGGCTACTGACTTCACTAAGCCCGGACCTCGGGCTTGCGCACCCAGTAGTGGCTACTACTTTGTCTCATCAACCCATCATGTCAACCCAATATTTTCACGTACTTGCATGACATTTTTCTTAAAATTATTATCCTGAGGAAGTCTTACAAATAAAGACGAAACGTTGATGAATATATATAAAAAAACATCCTTTTTGGTTTTTCCTTTCTCATTTCCCATATATATATATATATATATATATATATATATATATATATATATATATATATATATATATATATATATATATATATATATATATATATATATATATACACACGTAGGGGTTAGCATCGCCGACTGTCAGCTCGACGGTTGCGTTTCGATCCCGGCTTGAGACACTAACTGGTCTAGCCGCACTGGTGAGCTGTGAAACAGCGAAACAGTCTGTATGTGGATGACTATAAAAGCTCCCCCAGGTAGAGCTTATTTTTGTAAGGGTATCGTCAACGGCCATTAGCTTTAAGGCAATGCTCATTAGGTAAAACTAATTTTCGAGCTCAGGCATTTGCAATGTTTACATTTCGTTACATTGAGATATATCTTGCATTCAGTCAGTGTCGCATGATGGCGTAGGGGTTAGCATCGCCGACTGTCAGCTCGACAGTTGCGTTTCGATCCCGGCTTGAGACACTAACTGGTCTAGCCGCTCTGGTGAGCTGTGAAACAGCGAAACAGTCTGTATGTGGATGACTATATATATATATATATATATATATATATATATTGTTTCATTGAAAGTAATGAAACAAAGAAAAACGGTGATTGAAACCCTCCGAACCTTTTCATAAAAAATAGACAGCAGTAATTAAATAAACAAACAAAATAGCAAACAATAGATAATATAAGAAATGAAAAGGATAAATTATTAAAAACTGATTAAATAATTAATTTTGTAAATGCTATGAAAATCCAAAACTATTTGGAAATAAATATATAAACATTTGTATTTCTTGTTCTGAAATTATTTTTAAACTGTTCAAAACTGTAATTCAATGTTTTAGCCATTTTGTCAACCACCAAACATATTTGAACTATTTTAGAATTTTATTACAAACTTGTAATTGTGTAAAACATATGTCAAATTTTAGAGAAAAGCAAGTATTTTTTTTTATTGAAGCCTTTTCTATCTAGACAGGTTTTTCAACAATCTATGATTTGTTTAGTTTTACCTTCAAATCACTATGAAATTACCAACCATGAAACTGACATGAACAAAATCATCGATATCCTTTTTAAAATACCAAACAATTACTAGATCAAAGATAGAAATAATTTCAAACAGAAATGATCACTGTCATATGTCGACGTGTTGGCGTGTAATAATATTTCTCTTCGAAGCGTCTTGTTTATCTGCTTAGCGTCAACTAACAATCGTGACGTCAGCAGATGAATCCGACTCAGTACACAGGGCTTCTAAACATAGGTGATAGTCTGATACAACTTAAGTTTGAAATATTTACGTCGATTTGTCACACTTAAAATTGAAATAATATTTTCGTCGGTCTGACACACTTAAGTTTGAAATATTTTTGTTGGTTTGTCACACTTTAATTTCAAATTATATTTTTGTCGGTCTGTCTCACTTAAGTTCGAAATATTTTCTGTCGGTTTGTCACACTTAAGTTCGAAATATTGTCGTCGGTTTGTCACACTTTAATTTCAAATTATATTTTCGTCGGACTGTCACACTTAAGTTCGAAATATTTTCGTCGGTTTGTCACACTTAAGTTCGAAATATTTTTGTTGGTTTGTCACACTTAAGTTCGAAATATTTTTGTTGGTTTGTCACACTTTAATTTCAAATTATATTTTCGTCGGTCTGTCTCACTTAAGTTCGAAATATTTTCTGTCGGTTTGTCACACTTAAGTTCGAAATATTGTCGTCGGTTTGTCACACTTTAATTTCAAATTATATTTTCGTCGAACTGTCACACTTAAGTTCGAAATATTTTCGTCGGTTTGTCACACTTAAATTTGAAATAGTATTTTCGTCGGTCTGTTACAGTTGAGTTTGAAATAGTTTTGTTTGTTTGTCACACTTATATTTGAAATAGTTTCGTTAGTCTGTCACACTTAAGTTTGAAATATTGTCGTCTGTTTGTCACACTTAAATTTGAAATAGTATTTTCGTCGGTCTGTCACACTTCAGTTTGAAATATTATTTTCGACGGTCTGGCATGCTTTACTTTGAAACAGTATTGTTGTCGGTCTGTCACGCTGAAGATCAAGATAGCATTTTTAGGCGCGCATCTGTGCATCAGCTGGTCGGTCCGTCGGTAAGTCAGACCTAAATTTGAAATATATTTTTCTATCGCTTAAGGTGCAGATTCAATTGACACGTCTTGACTAGATACGCGGGGTTGGGGATAACTACTTGTGAAATTTAAAAAAAATAATTAAAATCACCAATAATTTCTACGAATTGAAAAAAATTGTCAAATGTTTTTTTATGTTTCCACATGGGGACGTTGCGGAGTAAAAGTTTTAATATAAACAAGATCGTCATCAGAAACCGAGGAATTTTTGTCTTCTTCCTCATGATCATCGTTTAGCCAATGTAAACATAAATAAATCAACCGGTCTTTATTCGAAACATCTGTCGACTCGCTACACAATCAGACTTACAAGTCGACAATTTCTGCATCCAGTCGATGACGTCACATCCGAGTTGAATTTCATTTCAACTTTCATCACTTGTAGATTTATAAGCTTTCTTAAACGACCAATTCTTAAGTCGAAGAAACAAGTTTTGTTGCAACCTGAGAATGTGATAGAAACTTGACCCTTCATTCCTATATTAAAGACCAGTCGTTCCTTACCGGCGTTGCCAGGGAGTCTTTTTAGTTCCATTTTTGTTCCGCGTTTTTAAAGCCAGAAATGACGTTTTATTCGATAGTTTAACTTTTTCAAAATCCTTTTAAAATTTCGAAGGGTGACGAAGTAATTTATTCTTTTCTCAACAATTAATAACAGATCAGAATGGCTGAATTGTTTACAAAGAAACCCGAAAGGCATTCTGGTGGAGGTAATTTTGTAATTAAATTATTTTTTATATGAGTCTAAACTTATATTTATTTGTTTTACAGTATTGCATTTTTTTTTTGCGGACCCTGCCGCCGTAGCTCGAGATTAACGCAGAAGAAGAAGAAGACAATATTGGATTTTAGATTGGAATAAATATTCGATTATGAATAAAAGCATAATTAAATGTGCAATTATTAAAGTTACGCCGACGCGAGAAATGCACATACACACGTGAAGTTGTTTATAAATGTATAGCGTTGAATACAAATTATAGTCTATGGTAGCATTTGAGTGAAACCCCTTCTATTGGAGAAAGACTTAAACTTCACATATGAGAAACAGCGGTTCGTTGGAAAAGGAATGCGTCTAATACACCATCACATAATGCGTCTTATATACCATCAAAGAGTTCGACTTATACACCATTAAAGAGTGCGTATTATACACCATAAAATAATACGCCATAAAAAGAGTGCGGCTTATACACTATCAAAAGAGTGCGACTTGTACATTATCAAATATGGTATTTATTTTAATTTTTTTAACACATTGTATGGCATTTTGTCTACTTTGTGTTTTTCAATGGATCTATCCGCCCAAGTGTCTCAACAGGATGTCTGTAAAGTGTTACCACATAGAATAATTATATATTCGCCAGCTGTCTTACCAGTTGAGTTTCGCCTTGGTAACAGAGAAGCAACTTAGGGGCTGACTCACCAGCCCTTCTTCGTCGGAATAAGGTATGTTTTCGCTCAGTTCTAAAAAGAAACCCTCCCAGGCATTACCTACTCGTTAGAGAGGGGTTGGTTTATTTCCGATCGCCTGAATCGCCCCTACTGGGGAATGTCTACGACCGGTTTTCGGCTATTTTGCACCCGATCAGAGTATCCCCTTGTGCGAGCTGGTTTTCTTCAACTTCCGGTTGTGTGTACACATTTTGCTACAGTGGGAAGCACTCAAATCAGAACTGATGTTTTCTGTATTTACCGCCCAGACTTTACGGACACTCTGTAGAAGAAGTTCCCTGAGTCAGTCACGCTCTTAAATTTGAAATAGTATTTTTGTTAGTCTGTCTTATTGAAGTTTCAAATACGATTTAGATATGCATATATACATCTCTGTTCGCCCGTTGGTCAGTCTGTGACGCTTAAATTTGAAACAGCATTTTTGTTAGTCTGTCTCATTGAAGTTTCAATAACAATATAGATATGCTTATATGCATCTCTGTTCGCCCGTTGGTCAGTCTGTGACGCTTAAATTTGAAATAGCATTTTTCTTAGTCTGTCTTATTGAAGTTTCAAATACGATTTAGATATGCATATATACATCTCTGTTCGCCCGTTGGTCAGTCTGTGACGCTTAAATTTGAAATAGCATTTCTGTTAGTCTGTCTCATTGAAGTTTCAAATACGATTTAGATATGCATATACACATCTCTGTTCGCCCGTTGGTCAGTCTGTGACGCTTAAATTTGAAACAGCATTTTTGTTAGTCTGTCTCATTGAAGTTTCAATAACAATTTAGATATGCTTATATGCATCTCTGTTCGCCCGTTGGTCAGTCTGTGACGCTTAAATTTGAAATAGCACTTTTCTTAGTCTGTCTTATTGAAGTTTCAAATACGATTTAGATATGCATATATACATCTCTGTTCGCCCGTTGGTCAGTCTGTGACGCTTAAATTTGAAATAGCATTTCTGTTAGTCTGTCTCATTGAAGTTTCAAATACGATTTAGATATGCATATATACATATCTGTTCGCCCGTTGGTCAGTCTGTTACGCTTAAATTTGAAACAGAATTTTCTTCATTGAGTGTCCGGATTGAATGGACGCATCTTCCGAGTATCTGTTCTTGTTTTGAGTTTTTATTAGTCGGCACAAATAAACGAAAATAACAGAAGGCGATGCATATAAGACTGTTAAAAATGTCTGAATTGATATATACGTTCATGTGATTACAATAAATGTTGAATGTCGTATATCTGAGTTGTGTGATTGTAATTAAAAATATGTGAAAAAAGTTTGTTTACAATATGTGTTATTTATGTATTTATTTATTTCAGAGATATATTTTAGATATATATATTATTTGAATGAATATTCCCATTTTACTTTTTAATAAAAAAATAAAATTAAAATTGAAATAACTTATTATTTTTACCTTAGAAATATTCTTTAAATGAAAAAGATATAATCAGGCTGTAGAATTATGTTATGTTTAACAATGTTTGCTTAAATATATATACATACATTTTTGTTTTTGTTATTTGTTTTGGCGATATAGACAAATGAACGAATCTAGATATCTACAGTGAATCATTTCCTTAATGCTGGAACGAGTTATTTCGCTTACACTGTGTGTCGCACCTATATGGGGAGCGTCTATATTTTTATTCATAAAATGTAAATATCCAGGTACACGTGTTTTGCCGTAATATGACTCATCAGTGTAGCTGAGCTTAGCGAGATTCAAAACCTTAACCATAGTCAGTGCAATCGGTATTACTCTTTCTCTTAACGTCAAGTCACGAAACGTCGCTAGAATTACAGGGAAATATTATCGCATGTAAATGTATACATTTTGATTTTTGCTATTGCTTGTTATATATATATATATATATATATATATATATATATATATATATATATATATATATATATATATATGGTAATAATTGTTGGCTCGCTGAGTCCCATTAAATATTACTAAATATTCAGTTGATAAATTACTTGGACATTTTGCTAGAACCAACGAGCCGGCAATTATTACCACCAAACGACGTAAACTACGGTGGTTCGGCCATGTATTACGGCATCAAACTCTCGCGAGCATCATACTACAAAGTTGGGTACTTGGTTCTCGCAGAGTAGGACGGTGGACAAAACCAGTAGATGGGCAAAGTGGTGCGAACTGCTAATGATAGTGTGAGGTTGAGGGAAGTCGTACGAATATCTGCCAGACTCCCCAACGACGTCCGTTTTACGTGATACGATATCATCATCACCACCATCATACACACACGCACACACACACACACACACACACACACATATATATATATATACACATATATATATATATACACATATATATATATATATATATATATATACACATATATATATATATATATATATATATATATATATATATATATATATATATATATATATATATATATATATATATATATATACGACTACGAATCAGTTGCGATTTGTGTTCGGGGTTCGCGCCCACCGACCGTCGGGAATTAGTTCCTAGACTGAAGATTGCGTTAGCATGAAACATCGATGTCTCTAGGTATTTAAATATTTAATATTTATTAAAAAAAATATTATTGTATGTATATATATATATATATATATATATATATATATATATATATATATATGTCTAAAGAAGCTTTGAGTCATTTTAAACAATAGCATTCTGGTCAGTAAGTAAACAGTTCGGGGGGGATAATCCCCGTATTTAAACGGATTTTCTAAGACAAAAGTATAGATAATTCAGAAAGTTTAAAAGTGTTCAAATTAGGAATTAGAGCTCAGACGATTGGAAATCTGGAATTTACGTGTTTAAGATGCAGTTATCCGGACATTTACAGTATTTCAGAGTTTAATGTTTAAAGAATTTATTTAATTTTGAATTTTGGCTATTCCCCTGCCAACTTATCTACCTATGCAATTCCTCTAATGATAAGATTTTAATCTTTGAAAAGCCTAGCTTAAGGAAAGAAAAATAAACATGTTTTTATCGAGTACACCTTGCATTAAACTATCGAAGATGAAATAAATTTGTCATCTGCACATCTTTATCTCTTTTCCTTGATTTATCTTTATAATTGCTCTCTCTCTCTCTCGTATATTGAGCTTTAACCATTTCACTATAAGTTCAATTATCTAAAAGTATACTTTTAGTCTCATATTTTATGTTATATATATGTATATATATATATATATATAATTTTATTAGACAAGTTCAAAAGTATTGATAAAATGAACTTAAAAAAATGTTTTTAAAGTGCTCAATACAAAGTTTTAGCTTCATAAATATACTTTATATGAACATTTAAAAATGCTTTATAAAATTCCGTGTCGGTGCTACACTTGTCGGAGCCACAGTTCATAATGAAATCAAAACGCCCAAAAGATAAAAAGGGAACATCAGATAATAATGATCGAGACATACGAAACAATTATAATCAACAGCATTTTCTAACCGACATGCAAACTCAGCTTCCAATTTGTGTAGACCATTTTTAAATGTTTATATACTGTATATTTATAAAGCTCTACATTGTATTTAGCACTTTTGAAAAAATGTTTTTAGGTTAATTTTTTTAAACATGTTCTAATAAGTTGAGTAATGTTTTACCCGATATTTTTTTACTAATCATAAACGCGGAGAAAGTAAATTTCCTTGACGAATATTCCCACTCCAAGCAAAGAGGAATATACGATAACATTGGTACAAAAGAATACAGAAATAAACAGAAACATTGGATAGAAAGCTACGCATTTTCTCCGGAACAAGTACGATGGCAGCTCTAACGAATCATACGCTTTTATAGGCTTGAAACAGCTCCAAAAATAGAACTAGAGGCTAGTAGACTTTGAAAACGACCTATTTGACATTATTAATAATATGAAACACTCCAGATTTTTAAAGGAAATACTTTTTTCAAGTGAAATGAAACTGAATATACCAAATTAATCAACGAAAACCTAACGAAGAACTACAAAAAAGTAAAGAACCTAGATATTGTTAATGAAATTAACTTAGAGAGTAAAGCAATAACGAATAAAAAACATATTAAGGACAGAGTATATCAAGTCGAACCTAAGTATATATATATATATATATATATATATATATATATATATATATATATATATATATATATATATATATATATATATATATATATATATATATATATATATATATATATACTTTTGAACCACAACAAACCTTATTTTATCTTTGCAGATTATTATATGCAACGATGGGATCTTTGTAATTGTAATTGTTGACAGTAATATCTTTATTATTTTCGTTGTAAGTTAAATGTTTCATGTGATCAACTTGTGTATATACGTGAGAATATTGAGTAGTAAAACATGAGTTTGCTTGTTTGTGTGTCAGGATGTATAGTTTTATATTCTGTTATGTATGTGTGTTGGTTGTGTCTATGTAACTGTTTTAATAAGTAAGTTAGGGTTGTATTGTGGAGAAAGAGGGTGTCTTGAAGTTGTCTTATGCTATTGATTATAATTGTTTCGTCTCTTTGGATCATGATGTTCCCCTTTTTAGCTTTTGGACGTTTTGGTTTCAGTATGAACTGTGGTCGCACCAACATATGATTCGATTTGTTTATACAAACTTAAAAGATATATATATATATATATATATATATATATATATATATATATATATATATATATATATATATATATGTGTGTGTGTGTGTGTGTGTGTGCGTGTGTGTGTGTGTGTGAGTGTGAGTATATATGTATTAGTAAATTATTAAAATATATTCATGGCAATTAAGCTACACAAAGGTTTCTGCGTTGCATCCCCGTATGGAATCGTCAGACTAAAAGACATTTTAGCCTGACGATTTCCTTCGGGGATGAGACGCGTGTAGCTTAATTGCCATAAATATATTTTCGTAATTTTCTATCTAGCTCTACTCTGGTATTTAGCACTGTTGAAGTAAATACTGAAAATTGATACATAAGAGATTATAAAATTTTAGGCGCATATGGAGACGTTGTTGCAATATAAGAGGGAAATAACTTTTTCAAAATCCAATAGAGATAACCACGTTTTACTTAAAATATCAAATGCATTTACGGATGGAAAGAGGGGTAAAAACTAACATTATTCCTTTAGAGGAGGGGATTCTACTTTTTCAAGTAATTACGTGGGCTTTTACAATCTGAAACCACTGGGAGTTTTTTTTAGAAAGGGGATTCTACTTTTTTAGGTAATTACGTGTAGTTTTACAACCTTGAACTACTACATATTTTAAACGTATATTTACCTTTAATTCGTAAAAACATAATAAATCGAAAAATGAAACAAGTTAATTAACGAACTAAAAATGAAACAATGCTAGGTGAAAATA